>WHNR01000035.1:0-600000 GCA_009859135.1 Formica selysi
ATGTGGAAATATTTCACGCTAAGCGGAACGTATAAATGGATAGACGAATTACCTCGACTCGTCGAAGAATATAACGCGCGAAAACATCGCACTATAGGTATGAGACCGCGTCCGACGTGACTCCAGCGATCGCCGATAAACTTTTAAATACAGTATACAGCAATATAAAAATCGCGACTCCGGCTAAATTCAAAGTAGCTGATCCAGTACGCGTCAGCAAGTTTAAGACGATCTTCGAGAAAGGCTTCACACCTAACTGGACCACCGAAATTTTTCGAAATAGCCAAGATACAACGAACTAATCCCGTAACATATCTGCTGAAGGATTCGCGCGGCGAACCGATCGCCGGAGGATTTTACGAGCACGAGTTGCTGCGCGTCAACGATCCAACGTGTATCTCGTGAAAAGGTGCTGCGCCGAAAGAGGCAACGAAGTTTACGTGAAATGGCTGGGAATGGACGAGTCGCACAATTCTTGGATAAATAAAACGGCTGTATTAGGATAAAATGTATTTTTATTAAATAAAACTATATATATTAAATACAATTACATATATTAAACACAACTACATATATTAAATAAAATTATTCGTTAGAAAATAAAAATTATAATATCACGAAATTATCGCGTTCCATACGGGTTCTCTCTCGCCGCTCCATACGGTTCTCTCTCGCGCTCCATACGGGTTCTTTCTCGCGCCGCTACGCCGGCCGCCGCGTCCTGCGTTTTCTTCTTTCGCGCTTTATACGGACTTTTCTCCCGCTCTATATGTATTCCTTCATCGCGTCGTTAAGCGAACGGCGTATCTCGCGGTTACCTTTTTCGCGTTGCTCGATATATAATGCTTCCGAGAACATAATAAAGAGAAGATGGAAATTTTCTCTCTGTCTAACTTGCCGCAAATCCTGCCTTAGATTTAGTAAGTTACTCCAGTCACGATTTGGAATAGCTCGCATAATCTGAGTCAAGATTCGTAGCAAGTTAGACAGGAGCGATGGTTTCCATTCTTTTTTATATCGTGGAAATACTCGAAAAAAAACACGCGCGAGTCCGTTTTTTCTCGGCATTCCATACGGGTTCTCTCTCCCGCCGCTACGCCGGCCGCCGCGTCCTGCGTTTTCTCTTTCGCGCTTTATACGGACTCTTTCTCACGCTTTATATGAATTCTTCATCCGTCGTTAAGCGAACGTCGTATCTCGCGGTTACCTTTTTTTTTTCGCGTTGCACGATATATAACGCTTCCGAGAACGTAATAAAGAAATCACGGAAATTATCGCTCTATCTAACTTGTGGAAAATCCTGACTTAGATCAGGATTCACCACGAATTGGACAGAGCGGCAGTTTCCATGATTTTTTATTTTGTGGAAATACTCGAAAAAAACACGCGCGAGTCCGTCTCTCTCGCGCTCCATACGGGTTCTCTCTCGCGCTACATACAGATTCTTTCTCGCGCCGCTACGCGGCCGCCGCGTCCTGCGTTTTCTCTTTCGCGCTTTATACGGACTCTTTCTCACGCTCTATATAAATGCTTTTATCACACCATTACGCGGACGTCGTATCTCGCATTAACCTTTTTCGCGTTACTCGATATATATAATGCTTCCGAAAACATAATAAATAGATTGTAGAAGTTTCCAATCTGTTTTATTTCTAATAAATCTCGATGCAGATTTGGCAGGTTGCTCTCATCAAGATTTATTTGCTCTCTATAAATCTTTGGTTGGAGCAACTTGTCAAAACTAGCTCGAGATTTATTAGAAATAAAACAGGTAGGAAACTACTACAATTTTTTACGATGTAAAAATCCTTGAAAAAATTCGCGCGTCTCTTCGCGAATATTCTACCCGCTATTTCGTACCTTCGCGTATCCCATTTTTACTATTTTCTCTCTCGGAATATTTTATTAATTATATATTATTTTAAATATATTTATTATTTATAAAATAGTCTTTATTATTTATAAAATAAACTGTGTTTATGTTAACACTAAACTGTGTTACATTTATATTAACAATAAGTTGAAAGTTTGAACATTTTAAGAAGCATCTCCGAGAGCGCGATATAAGAGAATAACGAGCGCATGCCTCGTGAAATCTGTGAGAATATTTATAAACGAACGCGAGGATCGAACTCGCGAGATCGCGTTTTTTCTCGAGCGTTTTGTAATTTCGCGAGACGCGCGTTCGCCATTCTATTTACGACGCTCCCGGAGATGCTTCTTAAAATGTTCAAACTTTCAACTTATTGTATTTTATTACAATAAACTATATTAAAATAAACTATATTAAAATAACTATATTAAAATAAACTATATTAAAATAAACTATATTAAACGCAAATATTAAAATAAACTATATTAAAATAAACTATATTAAACGCAAATATTATTTATTACATTCTCGATATATAACGTTTCCCTCGCTCCTTATCGCGGTATTTTATAATGCCCCACGGTAAAGTATCCGTAGTTCCTGATACGATGTATCGTTTATCATCATGCGGGCTAAGCGCAACTTTCAATTCCGACACCGTATACACCTCGTGTAACTTAGATCTTATGCAAGATTGTTCGCGCCTCATCTCGATTCTTTCTCGAAGACAGCGCGCGTAATCTTCGAACGTTATCGTTCTCCGCGACGACGCCGCTTTTAACACCCTTAATTTTTTTCGTATCGTCTCTACCTTCGACTCGTAGCGCGTACATCTTCGCTCTAAGCCCGACAAATTCCGTCATAATCGCGCCGGCATTCTCGTCCTTCATAACACCAGGTATTTTCTTATTAGCTAGAGGCATGCCATACGCGTTGTCCACCGCGTAATCGCTCGTATCAAATCTATCAATGTCCCGCTTCATATCTTCATACACATCCTCGCACTCGATGCGATAAATGAGGGCTATCCGTGTCGGTATACATTATTTTACATTTATCTCGATATAACGGTAGCATATACTCGTAATGAAATTCGTATAAACGAATCTTAGACACATCGAGAATAACATACCCACGTAAACCGGTTTGTTAACTTAATCTCGAGTTTGCGCAATTCCACGGCTACGAGATTCTCCGAGAAAGACGCTTCTGCTATGAAAGTTCGGCTTCGCGATCATCGCCTCCGCGCCGTATCGCCCGTCCCATCGAGTCACCAGCCGGACATCCGAGTGATTGCGCACATTCTCCATAGTCTTACCGAACACGGCGTTATTCATCAATTTGTAAAGATTTTTCTCAAACTCGTTTTTCGCGTTAATTCGTAGTGCGTGTTTAATTCGATATATTCCGCGCAGCCATGGAGATTGCGCGAATTGTAATATTCTGTGTATCCACGTAACGCGTAATCCGTGCCGAATGCATTGCTGCAAATTGCGATAATATATTACGTAACGACTCTTATCGCGCAGCGTGGCGAGAAGCTTCTCGTCACGCTTTCCGGGCGCTTATCGCGCGTCGGGCAGAATGGCAAGTCCGCGTGAGAATCGTGAAGGTTGGGCGGATATGCAAGGTCGACCTCTAGAATGTAACCGATAGGCGAGTTCGGTCTCACAGACATTAAGTTGATACTCGTGACATCGTCGACCCATCGAAAATCTTCGAAAGGTAAAGATTGACACATCGCCCATCCGTATAAATTATTTATATCGAAATACATGAGATAAGAAGACGGTTCCGAAGGATCGTAAGTCTGCAAATACTTGTTATTAGCGCGCGCGTATCTATTGGAGCATTGACTTAGCCCGCCGCGGTATCCCCGCGTTCCACGAACATCACCATATCGATATCGGTTAATAACTCGAATCGAATATTCGTGTGCTTTAACATAGCGTCCCACGTATATCCAGGTAACGTGTAATAGTATGCGGGATCTAAATTATAACTTTTCATACACGCGTCGCGAAAATTTTCGAAGACATCGGCTAATAAAAGAACGTCGGTTTTAAATACAAATCGCTATAGTCGCCCAACGTTTCGACGCGAAATCGCTCCCAGACTCTTATCGCTCGCGCGTAATCGCTCTCGGATATCGCGTTACCGGTTAGCGAACTATGGAAAGCCTCGCGCGGTGGTAGACGAGTCTCCAGTAATTTATCGACGTCGTCGATGTACTCATAAGGAAACACACCTTTTCGCGCGAGTAGCTCGAAATCAGCGTCGTCAAGATCGGAAAATTCCGAACGCGCGATCTTCAGCTCGCTCTTGTCAAGATACGACGCCAATTGTCGAGACTCGCGCTTAAAAATTTGAAAGAATCCACGAAGCGCAATTTCAGGCGTTTCCCAAAGCATCCCTCGTTTGACACATTCTCAATGTTCTTCGTGAAAGAGATATACATTTCCTTCGTTAGCGGCAATAACTCGACGCTGCCGGGAAAAGCATTAGCCACATCTTTAATAATGAAATGCGCATCGTAACCCGATAAATTGTGAAAGAATATTGGAATTACGTAAGTCTCCTTATAATTTAAATTACAATTCGAATGCGTCGGGCCTCTATACCGTCCGGTTAGATGACAGTGATCGCGCACGCGAGCGTCTTCCGATTCGAACGGTTTCTCGCATACGCGACAGTGCGTCGCGCTCATGAATCTCTCACATTCGTCCGGTGTAAGATCCGCCATAGGCGCATCAGTGTTGAAAATAGTCTTCGCGCGAAGCGCTAAATCGTACAATTCTTTAACGAACCACGATACGCAATTCTCGCCGCGATAGGCTTTGTATGTCGAGCCGGCATCATCGAACGCGCATCGCGCGTAATATCCAGCGCTATAGACTTTGTGATGCTGAATGATAGATGTATTCGGTGTTCTCTTCTCCTCTTTCTTCTCCAGCACGCATTCGAGATCGGCGTACACCACGAATGGAAGTCTCTCCTTTCTACAGTAATTGCGAAACTCTAACCATTTGTCATCTTCAGTAGGAAGAACTATAGCGCACTCGTTCATCCTTCCACAGTCCGCCGCTGTGAGCCATTAATTTATCGCTCGTTCGAAAATAATGCATGCAGCTGCGACATAAAAAAACATTTTTTAAATCGTGTATATTATCCACACTACGCGACAAATTTTTTAATTCGTACTCACCGATCGCATATATGCGCTTTATGTTGCCTATTGCTCAGTTGCGATCCGATGAGTCGAGACAAATTCTTAATCCATACGAAATGCGCCGTATTATCTCGTTGCGTCGTATCGCTCAGATACAGCAGATTAATGTGTCTGTCCTTCTTGTTACAAGTGAGACGCAGAGGAACGATGCGGCAGCTACTTTTCCCCTCCTTCTTATCTCGAACGGTATACACATTAATAGATAAGTCGTTAATACGCTCGAATCTAGTAATTCCATTTAAACTCATGGGAAACTCGATACCCTCCAGATTCAGCACCGTCGAGTAGTGAGGATATCGCGAGCTTCTCTCCGTATGTTTCTCGACTGGATATAAAGCGGCGACTACCGCCCACGCGAAACACGCGTTATCCGTGGATCGCACGTTAATCACCGCTTTCTTCAACGCGATCTCTCGCGGTATCTGGACGTAGCATCCAGCGTGCATAGGATTATATTTATTCACATTCACCGTTAAATTTAGAATTCGCGATAACGCCCATCCGCTATCGCGCTCTTGAAACTCCTCCAGCGAAGCTAAAGTAGGCGTCGACCACACGCTTCCCATACCACTCTTGCAAATCGGAAAGAGGTAGAAGCGGATAATTCTTCGTAGCGATAGTCTTAATATCAATCTTGTCACCTGAGACGAACTCACCGATAAACGTGGTATTGACTTTAACACTGTTATGTTCATCTATAGCATCGCGTACTCTATCGAGCACGGTATCTCTAGCATCTTCGAGAAATCGCGAAGGTTCGATATAATCGAAGTTGATAACCGCGCCGGTTAAAATGCGTCTAGAGAAAGCTGTCTCCATCTCAAACCATGAGAATCCTTCGCGCCTCTCTACGCCGCCTCCCACGCGTTCGAAACGTCGACGCAGATCGTCTCTCGCGCCCGTCAATCGAACGGTTCGAGCGATTAGAGAATTGATCGCTCCGGTAGATCTCCCCCGGCGCTCGCCGCGAGACCCCTCCCGCAGAAACTCGAGACACTCGTCGCACCGTCTCGCCCACGCGCGATACGCGTCCACCGTTGAGACATCCCGCGCGCTATTAAGAAGATCGCGCTCCTCTATCGTTTCTCGATTCATCACTCGTCGTTTAACGAAAGCCAAGATCTTTTATTAATAAACCACGTCTCTTCCTCGTCGTAACCCTCGATATAGAACAAAGCTCTCGTCGCGCAGCCGTCGCACCAATTATTCGACACGTCGAAGACTTCGTCGATAAGATCGCTGGCGGACACTCTCTCGCTATACACCGATTTTTTCATATGCGTCGATACGCTTCTCAAGAAGCTCGATCTATGCGCGCATTCCACGCAATATCTCACATCCTCCTCGAAATAATTTCCGTTCTCAAATTGGCAACCGAATGTATAGAAGCAATGCACGACGTGATTCACCTCCCACGAAAATTTTGGAACTCCGTATCGCCGTTTCCAATTGCGATAAAGCAAATAGCCATCGGCTCCGACATTCGAGAAAGGCTCGTCGAATCGCGCCTCGCTCGCCTCTCGCACGAACTCTTCCGCGAAGCTGATCTTTTCTTTACAGTACAGACAGTCCTCTATATAACATTCGCTTAGTTCCTTCTTCAAAACAATTAGGTATTTCCAAATTCTGTATATCCTCGATACTTCTAATTCGAATATTCACCACTTTTCCAGCTAGTCTCGATAAGGCGCTCGGTGCGCGCTTCATCACGCCGCGAATATTCTCGAACGTACTAATATCTCGAGATCGTCGCGCCATCCTTTTATAACGAAAAAAATGGTGATAACGCGCTCCGATTTACTAAGCTGGATATTCGCTCTCGGACGCGACTCGTCACCGGAAGCGCGTCATCGCCAAGAAACGAAAAACAACTCGCCCCGAAACGCGATAAGCGCGCTCGTATCGCCGAAAAAACGAGAAAAAACTCGCTCCGATACGCGATAAAGCGCGCTCGTATCACCGCTAACTGTTCCTCTCTCCTTTCGACCGCCTCCCCGATAATCCTCCGTCTCCCTCGGCGCCGGATACCCGGCATCCGCTCGCGGATCGCGCGCTGGAAGCAACGCGCTACCCTTAAGAATCGCGATAACGGATCACGCGCTAAAAGCAGCGCGAGATATCGTCGTCGCCCCCTCTTAGGAACGAGGCGCGTCAAGGTCGAATCGCGGCGGGAGAAACGTTTCGCGCGGGAAAAACGCTTCGCGCGGGAAAATATTGGAGAGGGTTTAATAACTTAACCGCGCTGTAAAACGGTCAGTCATCGTGGATACGCCGAGCGCGTCGGTCGCTCTTCCTCGCGAGAGATAGTGATTGTGTAGGCTGTATCTAACTCACGGCCCCTTGAGTGCGAGAGAGAGGTACCCATGAAGAACGAGGGACAGCAGCAGTTTGTTGGCAATCGCGGGGGGAGTTCGGGCAGGGAGGAGCCGGAGGGGACGATCAGGGGGGTACGTAGGGTGAGGAGGAAGCGTAGCCTCGATCGAGCAGAGCGCCATCTCTTGAGCACTCTAGGCGACACGCTTCCCCCCCTTCCCTACGTACCCCCCCGTCCTCCCCCCCGGACCTCCCCCCCCCGCGCTCCCCCCCGCAGATGCCTACAAACTGCAGCTGTCTCTTTTTCTCCTTTGGGTACCTCTCTCTCGCACTCAAGGGGCCGTGGGTTAGATACGGCCTAGATTACCTACTTCTTATTAAATATTAATTAATATATACATAGCGTAAATAAATAAATTCCATTATCTTAAAGTGTGAATGCAAAGCCGAGTAATTATTGTATATTAACATCTAACATCTAGAAGAAGAAGAAAAGAAAGTTTTCGTTTTATAATGTAGGTTATATATGAAGGTAAATACATCTTATAATCTTATCATGTGCTATGGAAACGTGCGCTATGATTGGTGGAACGTGATGTGTAAAGTTTCTTATGTGCCTTGACTTTTCTGCTTATGGATTACTGCTTAAGTCTTACTGCTTAAGTTTTTCTATGTGCCACGGCCCTAACATCACGAAGCGCCGTTAGCGCAATCTTTCGTCAAAGACGCCAACCGTACAAGAATACATTGCCATTATTGCATGTGTGTTGTGTACGTGTATATATACGTGTAGCATAATACCACTATATTCTATGCATGTGTTGTATACATATATAGCGGTAAAGGGGACGACGACGACGATGATGATGATGATGATGGTGACGTTTCTTACATGAAAATTTCCACATTTCGACTTTGCATCGTAATATCTTTGCTTTATAGAACATGCAAAACGAAAATAAAGACACTTTCCTTATATAAATCGAACCCAAGCTATCGATTAAGCTTATCAAGAATTCGATCGGTTCAGCCGTTATTCAGATCTGGTAATCTAAGGTACTCACAACTATCCGACTCGCGTATAGATACCCGGGGTGCCTCGCTGTTACTACGCGCGGTCTTTGCTTCGCGTGACTTGGCGCGAGACACTACCGTGTCTCTTGATATATTTTTTTGACACATGCTTTTTGTATAAAACTTAATAAAATTTTGGTAAATATAGCGAATAGGGGACCCAGCCACAATGACCTTGACCTTGACATATGTTGTCAAGGTCAAGGTCATTGGAGCTGGGTCCCCTATTCGCTATATTTACCCCTATATTTTATTTTTGAACACCTTATATATGTAAAAACTTGTGTTTATTTCAGTTTATATGTGTAGTATACGTAGGACTATTTCTGTAAACTAACTTAAATATTCAGTTTTTCATTGTCAGATATGTATAAATCTTGATTTTTACAAATTTTTGTTTGTTAATAACTTTTTAATAAGCAACGAGCGACGATTAAATTCGAAGAAAAAGTTACTCAGAATTATATCCTTGATAACATGTGTCAAGGTCAAGGTCATTGGGGCTGGGTCCCCTATTCGCTATATTTACTAAAATTTTATATAAAATGTAAATAAATTACACAAAATTTTCTTTCAAATTATACATTCTGTAGGATAAACTTCGTAAATCAAAGGAATCCTAATCGCATTAAACATTGATTATGAATTGATATTGTAGCATATATATATTATATATATATATATATATATACCAGGTATATAAATATGAAACCGGAATTTTTGTATAGAAAATACACGTTTATTGTATGAAAATGATAAAAAATATTTTATTCGAAGTATTGCCCATTGCTAGCTATACATTTTTCCCATCTCTCTGACAATTTGTGGATGCCACGCCAAAAAAACTGTTGCTCCTTTGAGGCAAACCAGTCATCGAGCCATTTTCGTACATTTTCGTAAGAAGTGAAGTGCTGCTCAGGAAGTGCGTGTCCCATCGATGCAAATAAGTAGTAATCGGATGGAGCCAAGTCTGGTGAGTAAGCCGCATGCGAAAGTATTTCCCAACTAAACGCCTCAATCGTTTCCTTGACCGGTTTTGCTGTGTGTGATGGTGCATTATCATGAAGCAAAATCACTTTGTGTTGCCTTTTTGATATTCTGGTCGTTTTTCACGCAAAGCTTGATTCAAATCGATCATTTGTTGTCGGTAGCGTTCAGTATTAACGGTTTCGCCAGGTTTTAGCAGCTCATAATAAATTTTCGGTGGTCTTCCACGTTCTTCGTTTCTCACGTCAAATCGCCACTTTTGAATTTTTTAAACCATTCAAAGCACTGTGATTTACCAAGAGCATGCTCACCGTAAGCTTCGACAAGCATTCGATGCGATTCTGCAGCAGTTTTTTTCAAATGGTAACAGAAAATCAATGCTGTCCGCAAATCGTAGTTTCCAGACACAAAATTCGACATGTTCAACGCTATTAAAAACTATGCTGTTGTATGAAACTTGTATTGTTGTGAGTTGAAAATCTTTATCAGATGTCAAAACAAGAAAATGGCGCCAATGACGCGGTTTGACGGTAACTACATTGACAGCTAGGGCCATCTATGGGCAAATTCCGGTTTCATATTTATATACCTGGTATATATATATATATATATATATATATATATTATATATATATTGTTGCGTCCGCGCGTCGACTTCGATAATACTCGAACACGCGCGACACAACCGGCACCCGCGTATCGCGAGTAAATGATTGACACTCTTTAGAAAGAATAAAAGGAACTTTAATATAGCAACACAGAACACACAATTGAACAAGGAACACAGAACGGGTAATAACAGTAATCGTATATCGAATATGTCCGCCCGGAATGACATCCGTCGCGAGACTCAAGATGGCCGATCTCTCTCAAGATGTCCGCCGTTGTTTAACAACAACGCTTAGCAACGTTCTCCCGGATACAAATACAGCAGATTCACGAATAACCGCCTTAGACGACCCGCAGGGACGCAACACTACTCCCCCTCTTCAAAATTGTCGTCCCGACAATCAATGAGGGCTCTTCCAAATTAAATGGGTTGATCGTTGTCCTCTTCTTCCAAGGCGTTGACTCCAGGGTGCCTAATGACTTCCTGCTCTACCCTGAGCTGCTGCTGCAGGTTACCGAGCGCCATTATTTATCGGCCCAATCACACACCCTCCAGGAATATACAGGATACTGTCATCGAACCCGTTTGACAAGAACATCCAACGTCGACTCCAGGGTACAGAAACGGTTTCCTGCTCTACCCTGAGCTGCTGCTGCAGGTTACCGAGCACCGTTAAAATCCAGAACCCAATCGACTTTGATACATCTTGAAACCACAGTAGCCGTCCCCCGTAGTTCGCCTTATTCTCGGAAATACTCAAAACTGCTGCATCTCCGCATCTCAAAAGGGAGCGAATCTTCGGACAAGAGGGGGGTAACATCCGTGGACCCACCGTCCTTCTAAGAGGACACCTCAAGTCCCTGTCTCGGCATTCGCCCTTCGTCCCACGGGAAAACCACGGTCAAAAACCGGGGAGAGACAGAGTCTTCAACGATGGTCTTTGAAGAACAAATTTTGAAAGAAGATTCCATAAACCATCTTCTTCAATCCCTTAAAAAAAAGACAGAAAGAAAATTAACCAATAACAAGTAACATAAATCATAAATCAGGTTTCAGATGTGACTTAAATCCGCCTTTCATGATACGAAGCCAATCGATCTAAATGAACTATTTTAATGTCCGGCTTCAATTTAAAGCCTAATTCTGTGTTAATATTAACACGCGCGTCTCTTTCGAAATTAGGCGCAACATTAGGCAAAAAAAAAATTTCTGTTAATGGAGCGACTTAGCTGGTTGTTGTTATCCAGCAGACGAATCCTCTGTTCCATCCCCCGTAACGCCTCGTCGCGTTCGCGCAGTTGTGCTTCAAATACAGCTCGCTGCTCATCGTGTTGGCGCAATTGCGTCTCAAAATCGGCTCGCTGCTGCAGCCGCTCCTCGCGTAGCTCACGAATCTCTCGCATCGCTGACTGAAGTGTAATCGCTTCCAATGATGGTCCCGATGTCGTAGCCGCCGTTGAAGTCAATCGACTCCTCTTTCTCGTCGAAACTCCTGCCGTCGGCGAATTTTCCCGTTCCATTTTTTATAGACGAAAAGAAACACACAATTCTCCAGAAAATCGTCTCCAGAAAATCGTCCACTCCGTCGTATCGTATCCCGGACGAGCCCCCAAAATGTTGCGTCCGCGCGTCGACTTCGATAATACTCGAACACGCGCGACACAACCGGCACCCGCGTATCGCGAGTAAATGATTGACACTCTTTAGAAAGAATAAAAGGAACTTTAATATAGCAACACAGAACACACAATTGAACAAGGAACACAGAACGGGTAATAACAGTAATCGTATATCGAATATGTCCGCCCGGAATGACATCCGTCGCGAGACTCAAGATGGCCGATCTCTCTCAAGATGTCCGCCGTTGTTTAACAACAACGCTTAGCAACGTTCTCCCGGATACAAATACAGCAGATTCACGAATAACCGCCTTAGACGACCCGCAGGGACGCAACACTACTCCCCAAAATGTTGCGTCCGCGCCTCGACTTCGATAATACTCGAACACGCGCGACACAACCGGCACCCGCGTATCGCGAGTAAATGATTGACACTCTTTAGAAAGAATAAAAGGAACTTTAATATAGCAACACAGAACACACAATTGAACAAGGAACACAGAACGGGTAATAACAGTAATCGTATATCGAATATGTCCGCCCGGAATGACATCCGTCGCGAGACTCAAGATGGCCGATCTCTCTCAAGATGTCCGCCGTTGTTTAACAACAACGCTTAGCAACGTTCTCCCGGATACAAATACAGCAGATTCACGAATAACCGCCTTAGACGACCCGCAGGGACGCAACACTATATATATATATATATATTAGGTGTACAACTTTGCTTCCGCCGTTTTTTTTCCGAAATTCGAGGCTTTATTGTAAAAAACTTGTTATACATTTATGATTCAAAGTATTGTCCATCGCTGGACTACTTTCTACCATCTTTCGGGCAGCGTACGAATCCCGCGTTGAAAAAACTGGTCATCTTTTGAAGCAATCCACGAATCGATCCAATTTCTTACTTCTTCATAAGACCGGAAGTGCTGGTCAACCAGGCCGTGTGCCATTGATCGAAACAAGTGATAGTCAGAGGGAGCAACGTCTGGAGAATACAGCGGGTGGGGTAGGACTTCCCATTTCAACGTTTCCAAGTATGTCTTGACCACTTTCGCAACATGGGGTCGAGCATTGTCATGTTGCAAAATCACTTTATCGTGTCTCTCGTTGTATTACGGCCGTTTGTCTTTTAATGCTCGGCTCAAATGCATTAATTGCGTTCGATAACGAACGCCTGTGATTGTTTCAGTAGGTTTTAACAGCTCATAATACACTACGCCGAGCTAGTCCCACCAAATACAGAGCATGACCTTGGAGCCGTGAATATTCGGTTTGACCGTCGACGTGGAAGCATGGCCGGGATATCCCAATGATTTTCTGCGCTTGGGGTTATCGTAATGAACCCATTTTTCGTCCGCAGTCACAATGCGATGCAGAAATCCCTTCCGTCTTTGCCTTTCAAGCAACTGTTCACAAGCAAACAAACGCCGTTCAACATCTCTCGGTTTCAACTCGTACGGCACCCAATTTCCTCTCTTCTGAATCATTCCCATGTCTTTGAAACGTTTTGAAATTGCTTGTTGAGTCACTCCCAATGATCGTGTCAATTCTTCTTGACTTTGACTCGAGTCTTCATTAAGTAATGCCTCCAATTCTGCATCTTCGAAAACCTTCTCTCTTCCACCGCTATGCCGGTCTTCGACGTGAAAATCACCGTTCTTGAAGCGTTGAAACCACTCACGACACATTCTTTCACTAATAACGGCCTCACCATAAGTATTTGAGAGCATTCGATGAGCCTCAGCCGCAGATTTCTTCATATTGAAGCAGAAAATTAAAACCTCCCGCAAATGACGAGAATTTGGCTCGTAAACTGACATTTTCAATCGAGAATAACTTTATGATGCAGACACAAATCGACTAATGTTTCTATGGGGTTATGTTGACAGATGCCCAAGTTTATTGCATGACGTCTATGATCTATTTATTTCGACCACTACTTACCACTAAAGCCATCTATAGGAAAACGGCGGAAGCAAAGTTGTACACCTAATATATATATTTATATATTATAGCGCTGTTTGAAACGAATAGAACGATATATGATATAATGTAAATATTTTACATATTATATGAGTTTTACAGATAGCTTTTGGAAGCAACCACTATGCTCACAATAAAGTTCAGTTTAAACTATTTAATTTGATATATATTTGTTACGGTCTATCTTTTTTAGTTTGTAACGATGCACCCCCCATCGTTATCCGGCAAGTAGTCCAGCCGGAAGTCTGCCGCCCGGCGAACACCAGCCGGGCATTGGCAGAGGCGCCGAACGCCCTTTTTAATACTCTAATTACCGCCGTTGCGATAAACAACCGTACGGCCGTTATACGGCCGCCGTTACGCCGTTATACGGAAAACCGAGCACAGCCGAATGCTGCCGGAAGATCCCGAGCGTCACCCGCCGAAACGTCGTTTCGCCCAGGGGAAGCGACGCGTTTACCGTAATAATTACCCGCCGAAAACAACGCGTCGTTATCCTCACCCGGAGGCGAACGACGCAATTACCGCTAGACGCTCGGGTATAAAAAGGCAGCATTTCGACATCTCATTACCAGAACGATTCCTGAATCCTCTCGAGCAGTACGTTCCGAGCCGATACCAGAACCGATCCTAGAACTCGCATAAAACGACGGAACGTGAGATTGACGTGTACGCAGTCTCCGCCGAGCATTCTCGGTCTCCTCGCCGCCTGCGAAATCCTATCGAAAGTCCGACCTCATCAAACGAAAGCGGAGAGTTCGCCGCTATCTAAGATTCGGTCTAAGATCCGACCGCTACCGCTAAACGGACCGTGGGCCGGCGAGTTCGCCGCTCCGTCGAGGCTTCTCGACTCCAGATAGCCATCCTCTATCCGCGTACGGAAGCAGGGACGGGGAGTTCTCCGCCCGATCGAGGATCCTCGATCTCCGGCCGCCTCCTCCCGCACAGCTGAGAATACGCGGATAAGAACACGCGAACGCACCGACACGGTTTTACCGTGATCCAGCAATTATAATCGCGCCGAGATACGTAATCACATCACCCGATATAATTCCGCGCGCCGTCAAAATAAACACGGCCTTGCCGTACACGCGCCGATCGACCGCGCCCTGTTTCTTGCGCATTTCGCGCACCGTCAAAATAAACACGGCCTTGAGTCGCCGCACAGAGGGGCGATATGGTCAAAAACCGGACATTCGAAGAAGAAAAAAAAAGTCTTCAAATTCTGAAAATTGATTTATTCTTATTTAGACTACTAATCAAAATATCCATTAGTATTTTTAAAAACCTATTTTACTTGTTATTGTTATAGAAAACGTATGATGAAATGTGGTACTAAATGAATGGAAGAATTTTTATAATTTCGTTGCTTAGTTTTAAGACATCGTGAGTTACATATAAAAAGGAATTCACATAAAATGAATTTTAGCAATTATTTAGCAAACCTCACTAATAATATTTACGTTAGTTAAAAGTTCTTAGCCCTCCAATATGTATATATATAAACATTTTCCTTAATCATTTTGAAAAAAATTAAAGTTTTACTTTCAAAGTGCTTAAAAATTAATGGGCCAAAACGGTCCAACATGTGCAATATATTAATCGATTGTATTCCACAGACAGAATATATACACGGCAAACTTTCGCCTATAATCAAATATCTCAATTTTTGTCACTTACAAAAGATCTTGTAAATTTTAAAATATGAACAATTTTAAAACAAATAGAGATCTATTTACCTTCTTCAAATTTTATACTGCAATTTGTTTGACATAATATAAAATTATTCCGAATTCTGTTATAATTTTTTTACCGCTTATTATAACTTTTAACGTAATTTTTTCATAAAAGGGGTGCCCAGGGGTGGGCCAAATAGGATATTTCTGTAAAGTAGACACTTTCCACAATCGATTAATATATTGCAAATGTTGGACCGTTTTGGACCATTAATTTTTAAGCGCTTTGAAAGTAAAACTTTAATTTTTTTCAAAATGATTAAGGAAAATGTTTATATATATACATATCGGAGGACTAAGAACTTTTAACTAACGTAAATATTATTAGTGAAGTTTGCTAAATAATTGCTAAAATTCGTTTTATGTGAATTCCTTTTTATATGTAACTCACGATGTCTTAAAACTAAGCAACGAAATTATAAAAATTCTTCCATTCATTTAGTACCACATTTCATCATATGTTTTCTATAACAATAACAAGTAAAATAGGTTTTTAAAAATACTAATGGATATTTTGATTCGTAGTCTAAATAAGAATAAATCAATTTTTAGAATTTGAAGACTTTCTTTTTCTTCTTCGAATGTCCGGTTTTTGACCGTCGCCCCACTGTGCGCCGTACGCCGCCGAATATCTTAAGCGGTCCGATACATCGAACATCGCGCACCGACTACCGAACGCGAATTGCATCTAACGCGTTGCATTATCCGCCGCGCGCTAGCTTCACGAAACATATTGTAAATAGACCATTGCCGAAAGAGGCGAGTAAATATGCTACATTATAACTCAAGCTTTTCGTGTGTCTCACCTTTTCACGAGCCCTGATTCCGACCGAGTTCATCCGCGCGCGCTCTCGAAAAGTAACCCCGTTACAAGTTTAAAAGATAAAAAGGGGTGGCCACTTTTGGTGGGACAGCCTGTATATATGTATATATATATATATATATATATATATATATATATATATATATGTATATATATATATATATATACAGGGTGATCCATTTTAAAAGAGCCAGTCAAATATCTCGAAAAATATGGAAGATACGGAAAAACGTTTCAGACAAAAGTTATTTGGTTCGAAGGGGAACATAAGATGGTGCCATTGATGTGACCTTGGATAGCCATTTGAAGGCCACATGAAGGTCACTTTCAATTTCTTAAATGGAAACCCCCATTTTTCATTGCATATTCTTATAACTTATGTCGAGAGCTTTCCAAAACACTATAATAAAGTATTTTTTCATTAAGTACTTTTTGAGTTATTTTATATTTTAATCTGACATATTTTGATATAAAAAATAAAATATCTCGTAAAATATTTAGTTTTCGATAATCTTACCGTAATACTTTTATGTACAGAATAATGAGACAAATCAATTAGTATAAAAAAAATTGTTTCTAAGAAAAAGTATGTAATTATTTACAATGTATCTTTTTAACCAATTATTTGTTTTTTTACGCTAATTGATTTGTCTCATTATTCTGCACATAAAAGTATTATGGTAAGATTATTGAAAACTAAATATTTTACGAGATATTTTATTTTTTATATCAAAATATGTCAGATTAAGATATAAAATAACTCAAAAAATACTTAATGAAAAAATACTTTATTATAGTGTTTTGAAAAGCTCTCGACATAAGTTATAAGAATATGCAATGAAAAATGGGGATTTCCATTTAAGAAATTGAAAGTGACCTTCATGTGACCTTCAAATGACTATCCAAGGTCACATCAATGGCACCATCTTATGTCCCCCTTCGAACCAAACAACTTTTGTCTGAAACGTTTTTCCGTATCTTCCATATTTTTCGAGACATTTGATTGGCTCTTTTAAAATGGACCACCCTGTATATATGATATGAGATAACATGATAATAATATAATATACGATACAATTTATTAATAAAAAACAATATATGTACCTTTGGTCGAGAGAAAATCGCAAAAAATTCTTATCTGATTTTTCCAATTACTTTATTATAACATATTGTTGCGTCCGCGCGTCGACTTCGATAATACTCGAACACGCGCGACACAACCGGCACCCGCGTATCGCGAGTAAATGATTGACACTCTTTAGAAAGAATAAAAGGAACTTTAATATAGCAACACAGAACACACAATTGAACAAGGAACACAGAACGGGTAATAACAGTAATCGTATATCAAGTATGTCCGCCCGGAATGACATCCGTCGCGAGACTCTAGATGGCCGATCTCTCTCAAGATGTCCGCCGTTGTTTAACAACAACGCTTAGCAACGTTCTCCCGGATACAAATACAGCAGATTCACGAATAACCGCCTTAGACGACCCGCAGGGACGCAACACTACTCCCCCTCTTCAAAATTGTCGTCCCGACAATCAATGAGGGCTCTTCCAAATTAAATGGGTTGATCGTTGTCCTCTTCTTCCAAGGCGTTGACTCCAGGGTGCCTAATGACTTCCTGCTCTACCCTGAGCTGCTGCTGCAGGTTACCGAGCGCCATTATTTATCGGCCCCAATCACACACCCTCCAGGAATATACAGGATACTGTCATCGAACCCGTTTGACAAGAACATCCAACGTCGACTCCAGGGTACAGAAACGGTTTCCTGCTCTACCCTGAGCTGCTGCTGCAGGTTACCGAGCACCGTTAAAATCCAGAACCCAATCGACTTTGATACATCTTGAAACCATAGTAGCCGTCCCTCGTAGTTCGCCTTATTCTCGGAAATACTCAAAACTGCTGCATCTCCGCATCTCAAAAGGGAGCGAATCTTCGGACAAGAGGGGGGTAACATCCGTGGACCCACCGTCCTTCTAAGAGGACACCTCAAGTCCCTGTCTCGGCATTTGCCCTTCGTCCCACGGGAAAACCACGGTCAAAAACCGGGGAGAGACAGAGTCTTCAACGATGGTCTTTGAAGAACAAATTTTGAAAGAAGATTCCATAAACCATCTTCTTCAATCCCTTAAAAAAAAGACAGAAAGAAAATTAACCAATAACAAGTAACATAAATCATAAATCAGGTTTCAGATGTGACTTAAATCCGCCTTTCATGATACGAAGCCAATCGATCTAAATGAACTATTTTATTTCTATGCCTACTAGACTTCCGGATACAATAAACAACATCATTAAGCTTCTTAACTATCTTATAAGGACCCTCCCAATTGCTCTGTAACTTGGGAGACCTACCAACAATCCTACGAGGATTGAACAACCAGACTTTCTGCCCACACTCAAAATGAATTTGACGAGCCTTACAATCATAGTAAGCTTTTGCTCTCGAAGACTTCAAACTTAAGCGTTGCCTAACCCTATCATGAATTTCATTCAATTTTTCTTTTAATTCTGACACATAACTTTCCTCCGAAACATCCACTCCAACTACTGGAGGGCTACCACGAAGAAGATCTAAAGGTAGTTTCAAATCTCGACCAAAACATGATTCGGCTGGAGAAATCCCTGTAGTCTCGTGTCTAGCTGACCTATAAGCTAATAAACACATTCCTATCCAACGATCCCAATCTCGTTGATTTTCCGAAACAAACTTAGCCAAATAATTTAGAATTGTTTGATGTTGACGTTCGACCAAACCATTGGACTGAGGATGAAATGGGGTTGTTCTGGTCTTTTTAATTCCCAACAAACTTGACAATTCATAGAAAACACGAGAATCAAAATTCCTTCCTTGATCGGTGTGTAATTCTGAAGGTACACCATATCTTGAAATTACTTGATTTACGAAGACTTCCGCAATAGTATTTGCCCTAAAATTCTTCAATGGAAAAGCTTCGACCCATTTGGTGAAACAATCAGAGACAACCAATAAGTATTTATTTCCTGTAGAAGATGTCGGAAATGGACCCAAAATATCCATTTGCACCCTCTCAAATGGAACTCCAGCGTTATAAATTCGTAGTTCAGATTTTCCTTTATCAAAAGGTCCCTTTTTAGCAACACAAACGTGACAAGACCTGCACCAAGTTTCAACATCCTGCTTACAGGTACCCCAATAAAATCGTTTCCGAATCCTTCCTAAGGTCTTGTTCACTCCAAAATGTCCACCGGAAGAAGAATCATGAGCTTCTTCCAAAATCTGTCGAATTCTCTTTCGAGGAACTACAATTTGAAGAACAGAAGTCTGCAAATTAGGTGATTTCCACTTCCTAAATAAAACACCATTTTTAAAAATGAGAGAATCCCACTGCGACCAATAAATTTTGGAAACCGAACCTTCAGAAACAACTTCCTGCCAAGAAGGACGCTGATCCTTTTCTTTACCAAGTAAGATCTTCGCTATCGTCGGATCTTCTAACTGATCTTTTCTCCAATTCTCTAAATTATCCGACTCAAAGACAATTCTTCCAACAAATTCTTCCTTCTTCATATCAATTCTGTTGCAATAGCTGCAATTGATTTCTGCACAAGGGCGTCTTGATAATCCATCAGCGTTCCCATGAAGTTTTCCTTTCCGATGAAAAATCTCAAAATCATATTGCTGGATTCGCTCCAACCATCGTGCCATTTGACCTTCAAGATTCTTAAATGACATCAACCATCGTAAAGAAATGTGATCAGTTCTAATCACAAATTTACGTCCGTACAAATAGTGATGAAATGACTTTAACGAATCTATAATAGCAAGTAATTCCCGCCGAGTTACACAATAATTCCTTTCCGATTTACCTAAGACACGACTATAATAAGCAATAACTTTTTCTGAGCCGTCCTGAATTTGAGATAACACTGCACCAATACCATGGTTTGAGGCGTCAGTATCCAGAAGAAATTGACCTTCATTCCTGGGAAAAGATAGAATAGGAGAAGACATTAAACATTTCTTTAACCTCTGGAAAGCTGATTCGCATTGTTCCGTCCACACAAACTTTGCTAAATTCTCGGTCAAAGAAAATAATGGCTTAGCTATTAAAGAAAATCCTTTCACAAATTTTCTATAATAAGAACAAAAACCCAAGAAACTACGCACCTGCTTCTTGGTCCGAGGCACCGGCCAATTCCTAACAGCAGAAATTTTCTCAGGATCCGTTGTAACTCCTCCCTCAGAAACAACATGACCGAGATATTTAATTTCCCTTTTGAAAAAAGAACACTTCCTCGGATTCAACTTCAAATTGGCAGAGCGTAATCGCAAGAAGACTTGCTTCAAATGATCCAACATCTCCTCGAAACTTTTACCGAAGATAATTACATCATCTAAATACACTAGACAAATCTTGGATAATTTTTTCAAAACCTTTTCCATCAATCGCTCGAAAGTGGCAGGAGCATTGCAGAGTCCAAATGGCATACATGTAAACTGCCACAAGCCATTTCCAATTGAAAATGCCGTCTTTTCCTTATCTTCTGAACGAATCTTCACTTGCCAATATCCGCTCTTCAAATCTAACGAAGAAAACCAAGAGTTTCCGGATAACTGGTCAAGTATATCATCAATCCGAGGCATTGGATAGGAATCTTTTTTCGTCACGGCGTTTAATTTTCTGTAATCAACACAGAATCTAATCGTCCCATCCTTTTTTTTTACCAAAACCGCAGGAGACGCCCATGGACTTTGCGATTCCTCAATTACACCTTGACGCCTCATATCCTCAATAATTGTATCGACCTCTTCCCGCATTTGCAACGGAATTCGTCGGGGAGCCTGCTTAATTGGATTAGAATTATTCACATTAATTTCATGCGCCACCCCATCACAATTTCCAGCTACTATTTCCTCCGAAAATATATCCTGAAATTCTACCAAAAATCGAGCAAAAATATCCTTCTGTTTACTTGAAAAATCTTGAGATTCCTTCTGAAAGAGTTCTTTCAAAAATGGAGGAACCTCATCTACACAATTTTCAATGCGTGAGCAAAAAAACTTTTCCTTTTTCCCCCCATTAGAATCGCCAAAGATTGGCTCAAAAATATTTTCCAAATTAACAATGGACAGAAAATCATTCCCCAATAAACAATCCTCAGCTATATCAGCAACAAAAACCGGAAATTCTACAGAACATCTTCCCAAGCTAATTATCACGATTACCTTAAATTTTACGGGAACTTCTTCCCCTGTGGGATATTTCAAATGAAAAGAACTATCAAGAGGAATCCGCCGCTTAGGCATTCTAACAAAATTACTCCTGATAAGAGACACATCCGAACCCGTATCAATTTTAAAATTACATAACTGTTCATCGATAAATCCTTTAAAATTAAATAATTTCTTATTATTAGTGCCAGTATTATTATTAACATTTTTACAATTACAACAATAACTCTGTAATTCTATTGGGGCTTCACGTTTTCGCGTCGAACCTGCCCCAAACAGCTCGACAAAATTCAGTTTTCCCCTTTCTTTAAAAACGGACACTCCGCTCGAAAATGACCTGAGCCTCCACATTGCCAACATTCTTTTACAAACATTTTATTATTGCTAGAGTTAGAACTCTTGTAAAAATTTTTATTTTGTTCCTGTTTTCTCTCTTTTGCTTTATTGCCAGAATTTCCAAAATTCCTTTTTCCGTCAAATTTGTTAAAGTTGTTCCTATCCCCGAAATCAAAATTGTTGAACCTCCTTCCTTTAGCAAAATTATTTTTGTTGTTATTGTTACTGCCAAAGTTGAAATTATTATTCCGTCTTTCAAAATTACTTTCCTGTATAACTTTCACTGCCATGGCTCTTTGTATGGCCATTTTCAAGGAAGTGATTCCTTCCAACTGCAGAGTCCTTCTCACAAATCCATTAGACAAAGCGGTAACAAATTGCGCGCAAGCAATTTTATCACGAACTTCGTGCGTACATTCGGGATACGCTAACTGCGAAAGGCGTTCAATTTCAGAGCCCAAGGTGGCCTCATCTTCCCCCAACTTTTGTTTTCTGTTCGTAAATTGGGAATAATAAGACTGAGATAACAATCCTTCCCCAAAGCGCAACTCTAATTTAGACTTTAATTCTGCGTAATCGAGATTTTCAATATTAACGACACACTCCAATACCGCACGCGCCTTTCCTCTAAGACATGAAATGAGAGCGACGCTTTTCGCAGCGTCACTCCACCTATTTGCTCGCGCAATTAACTCAAACTGTGAGAAGAACTCTCTTAGCGGAACAGTCCCGTCAAAAATCGGCTTCAATTTAAAGCCTAATTCTGTGTTAATATTAACACGCGCGTCTCTTTCGAAATTAGGCGCAATATTAGGCAAAAAATTTCTGTTAATGGGGCGACTTAGCTGGTTGTTGTTATCCAGCAGACGAATCCTCTGTTCCATCCCCCGTAACGCCTCGTCGCGTTCGCGCAATTGTGCTTCAAATACAGCTCGCTGCTCATCGTGTTGGCGCAATTGCGTCTCAAAATCGGCTCGCTGCTGCAGCCGCTCCTCGCGTAGCTCACGAATCTCTCGCATCGCTGACTGAAGTGTAATCGCTTCCAATGATGGTCCCGATGTCGTAGCCGCCGTTGAAGTCAATCGACTCCTCTTTCTCGTCGAAACTCCTGCCGTCGGCAAATTTTCCCGTTCCATTTTTTATAGACGACAAGAAACACACAATTCTCCAGAAAATCGTCTCCAGAAAATCGTCCACTCCGTCGTATCGTATCCCGGACGAGCCCCCAAAATGTTGCGTCCGCGCGTCGACTTCGATAATACTCGAACACGCGCGACACAACCGGCACCCGCGTATCGCGAGTAAATGATTGACACTCTTTAGAAAGAATAAAAGGAACTTTAATATAGCAACACAGAACACACAATTGAACAAGGAACACAGAACGGGTAATAACAGTAATCGTATATCAAGTATGTCCGCCCGGAATGACATCCGTCGCGAGACTCTAGATGGCCGATCTCTCTCAAGATGTCCGCCGTTGTTTAACAACAACGCTTAGCAACGTTCTCCCGGATACAAATACAGCAGATTCACGAATAACCGCCTTAGACGACCCGCAGGGACGCAACAATATATTTTACATATATAAATATGGTTTATATAACAGGATCTGCTACAAATATTATTACTAATATTCAGCATCGTTATCGTGTATTGCGAAATCTTACAAAGAAAAGAAAAAAGAGATAAGTCGTCATGAAACAGCGAGCGAATAAGATTAGTGTAGCTAGCGTGTGTCTTTATTTTATTTTTCAAGAATTAATTTCCGCAACATAACTTTATCATACATGGTTAAATTTGGCGCAACATAAGCTTTAATATAATTTGAAAATTTTTTCAAAATGTTAAAAAAAAGTAATGTGGTGAGGGTATATTGAAAAATTTTACCATTTTTGAAAAATCCGGATACAGCGAAGATTAAAGAAGATTAAAGATAGGAATTTGACTAATCAGAACAAAAAGAACTAAAATTTCTTTATTCTGATTGATCAAATTTCAATCTTCAATCTTCAATCTCAATCCCTACGTTATTGGGTAAATCCAATATTCATAGAACGATACAATCATAAATTTTACCACGCAATTTTTCCTGTTATTATTTTGGAAGAAGCACGATTGAGGAAAAAAAAATCTCATTCATATGGCCAACAGCACCGCTTGACGCTGAAGCTGAGGAAATCCAGCTTCTTTTTCTTGGTGCTAGTGTCGAATCGAAGTCACGTGACCACATGCAACGCTGAAACGAGCGTCCCATGAATTCGCACCTTTACGGTTTTTGAAACGAAGTGAAAATTACAAAAGTAAGGATATTCACTAGAGTATCTATAATTTCATTTGTCAAAATCTAATAAATCTGTTTACTTTTGTATTTATCACCTCGTTTCAAGGAGTGAGTCTCGATTGCGCACATTACCGATCGGACACGACAATATTTCCCAATCGGACACAGACCCGATCGGACACAAACTCGATCGGACACAGTCCCGATCGGACATAGGCTCGATCGGATACAGACCCGATTGGACACAGTTCCGATGGGACACATACTGTTGCAATGGGACACCGTCCCAATCGGACACAATTCCGATCGGACACATATAGTTGCAATCGGACACAGACCTGATCGGACTCAGGCCCGATCGGACTTAGGCCCGATCGAACACAGGCCCAATCGGACACAGGCTCAATCGGACACAGACCCGATTGGACACAGTTCCGATCGGACACAGTCCCCATCGCGAAGCTAGGTCCACCCTACAATTGTTGTGTGGATGGGAAAATATATGCGTGGACACAGTGGGTTCCGCCCCCCCCCTACGGAGGGGCTCCATTATCAAAAAACTAGGCACATAGGTTTGCGTTGAACCTCGCTTCGCGTGGAAAGTTGTAAACCTATGTGGAATCTTACTACGCATTAAAAAGTATATGCGTGGAGGCAGCATGTTCCGCCCCCCCCCCTACGGGGGGGGCTCCACTTCCGGAAGATATAACCTAACCCAAATCTATATATTTCTGATATACTGTGTCCGATCGGGCCTGTGTCCGATCGGGATGGTGTCCGATTGCAACCATATGTGTCCGATTGGAACTGTGTCCGATTGGGTCTGTGTCCGATCGAACCTGTGTCCGATTGGGACTGTGTCCAATTGCAACAGTATGTGTCCGATCGGAACTGTGTTCAATTGGGTCTGTGTCCGATCGAGCCTGTGTCCGATCGGGACTGTGTCCGATCGGGCATGTGTCCGATCGGGTCTGTGTCCGATCGGTAATGTGCGCAATCGGGACGATCCCGTTTCAAGAACCGTAATAGACCCTGGGGGCCTATTACGGTTCTTGAGTGAGTTTACTCACTTTTCACATTCTCATCTCACGTGACTTTGTTCACCCAATTACAGATGTGTCGAGTGAAACTGCAAGATCACTAGGTACTTCCGGTCTAGTAATCTCACATTTTCACGCTTTCCTTTGATATTGGCACCAAGCGCAAATATTTAACCATCCGTCGGTCCATCAACAGAGAAAAAAGAAAAGAAATTAAATCAATTAAACATGAACGTAACGGATAAACAGAAAAAAATAATATTAAATTACATGAAAAATAATCTATGATAATCTATGGAAATATTAAAATTAACTTGTAATAAGTCTCTCATTCGACTCTATATTACAGACTCGTATCCGTATTAGAGAGCCTTAGGAAAGAGAGAGGCGCCAACGGGTCATGTGACCAGCCATTTCGTGATTGGCTGGCATATGTGGCGATTTGGACATTGCGACACCAATGCAGAGCAGATGTGACACGAATTCTCGGACCGAAGATATCAAATGTTTGAGGTTATATTACGCATATTACAAAACATAATGCGTAATATAACCTCAAACATTTTATATCTTTGGTCCGAGAATTCACCTCCGTATACAGCAGACAAAAGACACCGCACAAAACCTATGGAAATGGGTTCTCGGCGAATTTGTCTGAAACCTTGGGAAAATGTTGTTCATGTCATCCTGATCAAAAGTTCTCATGGCAACAACTCTTTTTAAAGCAGTATTTTAGCTCCAGGAGACCTCAAAGATGGATATTTTATCACGCGATCACAGATGATTTCACCCATTCAGCTTTCAGAATAATGATTATATGTGTGTGTGTGTGTGTGTGTGTGTGTGTGTGTGTGTGTGTGGTGTGTGTGTGTGTGTGTGTGTGTGTGTGTGTGTGTGTGTGTGTGTGTGTGTGTGTGTGTGTGTGTGTGTGTGTGTGTGCGTGTTGCATAACCCATAAAACCTAATAACTCAATGAATTGATGAATAACAGTAATAACAGTATGAACCGTCGGCATTTGCGTTACCCAATGTGCACCGCAAGGAGGTTGCGCGATCGGATTTTGCACATCATTATGGCCCTGAAAAGGACCGATTTTGTCCTCAATTCATGAAAAATATGTCTATTACTTAAAAAAAAATACGAATCGTATTAAATAATACGATTTTATTCAGGAGACAATCTGTTCGCGGCATCATGAATGACATTGATAAGCCTAGTTGAGGGATATTTGATATTTTGTTGATGTTGAGCATACCCAACATACCACAGTACACTAGTTATGTGTGCACACGTGCCTAGCGTTCGTGCACCTGACTTACACGTACAATAATAACCCTGTACGAGCTCATCCACAACATCCGCTGGTTCCTGATCATTATTGGGTCGGTACACAATCCACAATTGATATTTAGTTGCTTTCCGAAATCTTGAGAAAATTTTTATTCTCATGAGACCAGGTTGAGGTAGCCTTTGTACGTTTCTCATCATTTCGACATGAAATTCTTCTTGACCCTCTCTTTGCAATTTATTCTGCACATACGATGGTGCTAAGTTGATTTGATAAATACCGACAGTGAGATCTTTTAAATACTCTAAATCTAAAATTGGGAAATCAAGAATTTGTTGTACATTTAATCGTACCCATCTTTGAGCATTACGTGTGTGCAGATTATCAACCTCGACTAGTGCCTGAACAATATTTGGTGTTTTAGCTCTCTCAAGCATCTGACGAGCCAATTCTGCATTCAATAGCTCCTTGCATCTCAATAGCTGATACCTATTAATAATTGCACCAGCAATACGATAGAAATCACCGAGATTCAGAAGGTGAGGTATCGGTATAATCTGTTGAAAGAATTTGAATATCGTTTTGATATGACCATTTCGAGCTTCAACAATCCATCTCGTTTTGGTAACTAATTGTGAATCATTGGCTTCTTCTATAGTGAGTTGATTTCTCTCTTGTTGAAGGAGTGCTGGCATTTTCCATATAATACCCAGCCGAGCCAAGAGCTCTGTAGCATCACGATATCTTCGATCTACAATTAGAATGTCTTCATCGCGGAACCATTCTCTCATTCTTTCTGCATCTCTCTCGAATTCATTCTCCAAAATCGCCGCATCATTATTCCGAGAATCGGAAAAATAAGGACCTTGAATATCGAGAATAAATCCAAGTGCTACTATAAGTACGGGTTTCAGTAAATAACGACTCTTATGAATCGAAAAAGACTGACGTAATATGCGAAAATTACTACTTTTGGGTATATAACTATAAGTTCCATCGATCGCAGCAATTACACGAGAAATGTTTGGATTAGCATTGTACAATTCATTAACGAATTCAGGTACGTGTCTTGCAATATAATTTTCTTTAGTAATTGAATTAAGACCAATGATTTCCGGAACAAATCGTTGCATTAGAGATTGGCGAACAGTAGAAATTGCCATACTTGTTGCTTGTCTACTTGAATACTCGAAAATAACTTGCAAAAAGTCATCAGATAAACCCTGTCGTAGCTTACATAAAAACACCAAGAGATTCTTTTTCGATACGTACCTGTGACCCACATTGCAAACTACTCTATCACAATAGTTAAAGAGTTAAAGTAGTTGCATATTCTTGTAGCTTATCTCGAGAGCTTTTTAAAACACTATAATAAAGTATTTTTTCATTAAGTACTTTTTGAGTTATTTTATATCTTAATCTGACATATTTTAATATAAAAAAGAAAATATCTCGTAAAATATTTAGTTTTCGATAATCTTACCGTAATACTTTTATGTACAGAATAACGAGACAAATCAATTAGTGTAAAGAAAAAAACAAATAATTGTTTAAAAAAATACATTGTAAATAATTACATACTTTTTCTTAAAAACAATTTTTTTTTTTTTTACTAATTGATTTGTCTTATTATTCTGTACATAAAAGTATTACGGTAAGACTATCGAAAACTAAATATTTTACGAGATATTTTATTTTTTATATCAAAATATGTCAGACTGAAATATAAAATAACTCAAAAAGTACTTAATGAAAAAATACTTTATTATAATGTTTTGAAAAGCTCTCGAGATAAGCTACAAGAATATGCAATAAAAAATGGAGGGTTCTATTTAAGAAAACATCGATCACATTGACTTGGCCTTGAAAAGGTCATTCAAGGTCAAGTCCATATTTTCGTAATGTGTCCCCCTCTGAATCATACAACTTTTGTCTAAAACATTTTTGTCTTAAACTTATATATTTTAAGATATTTCAGTGGATACATTAAAATGGCCTACCCTGTATATGCTATATATACAGGATGTTCCAAAGCACCCTTGACAATGTTCGTGAGCAGGTAGAGCACAGTAAACTGAACAGAAAAGTCCTGTACCGTTTTTTTCTATAACGCTTAATAAAGGAGTTATTATTGAGTAAAGTCTGGTCAATCAGCGCCGACTTTTAGCCGGACGCACGTCAGTGAGCCGCCCGTCTGTTAGTGTGCGCCGCCGTAGCGACGGAGCGCTCACGCACACTATCAGGCGCGCGGCTAAAGGTCGACGCTGATTGGCCAGACTTTACTCAATAATAACTCCTTTGGGACACCCTGTATAATGTTATATAACTATATATACTATATAAATGTAAAACGTTAAATGCAAGTTTTTGTCTAACTGTCATACAAAATTTTATGTGAGCATGACTAACCCAATTATTTGGAAGACTTAGTCTTTCTTTCCCACCATTAGTTATTCTATCAGCCCATACATAATAAGATTTAAATAGATCCTGCCTCTCCACAGATTGTTTAAACCATGGATGCCCTATAGAAGAATGATTGGGATCTCACTCCAAAAAGACTTGTTAACTTTTGCCTGTTATAGAGTTTTGATAAGATTTTCCAAGTCACTGATTGTTCCTAATTTCTTTCCATTTGTGATGGCTTTGAAATCTTCAGTTGCTCCTGTAATGTAAAATATAAAAAGTTTATTAATACATATTATATTGTGTGTAGAATATATATATTTATAAAATATAATTATATAAGACATACAAGACAAGCTGTTTTACACAGAGCAAACTAATAATATATATGTATGTATGTTTATTTTGAAAATTTATACATACCATTTATCTGCACCTTCCTTCATTAATGACGAGAGAGCGATAGCTTTGATATATTGACCTTTCAAGTCATTTAATTCAAAATCCAATCCTTTCAAATCATTGCTAGGAGAATCAATTGAGGCATCCAACTTAATAATTGGATTTTTCTTCCAAACTTTTTTCGGCTTGGGTGCTGAACATTTTAGTGCTATCACAACGATAGTTATAGCACCTGCCAACATGCTTGCCCACGCTAGCCAAAAAAAGATAAATAAGACTCATCTCAATCTCATCCAGAATGGATCATTGAGAAACTTCATCAATTCTTTCTTACTCATTTCTGCGAGTGTTTCTTTGGTTGTTTCCATATTAATCTTGACGTCACCATTCTCAGAAATAAATTTCATCTGTTAGAGGAAGCACAAAGTACCACTGATAATAAAAATCAAAGAAACTCAAACAAAGTATGTATTGTTTCGCGAAGTGTTTAATCGTCGTCCTCCGGTGCCGCGCTGACCGGGGAGATCAATCTTTTCGCGGGTCGCATCCAGTTTCGGTGCGCACAGCGACGATTCGAACGACACCGGGATGCCCGTGCTCGTCCCGTGCGAGGGGCCTCTTATGCGGTAACGTGGTCTCGCTTTGCAGGAGACCCGGACGTCCCGCGAGAACTTCTGTGGATGCTGCTCCCGGGATGATCGCGTAGTGGCCTTCTCGGTGAAGGACTCCTCCGAGGAAGCGTGAAGCGCTGAGAAGATGATCTGGCGTCTTGCAAAGGCGAAGAGGGCGGATTCGGGCTGACCTTGGTGGATACCTTGTGCTTTTCTGAAAAGAATTAAGCTTATGAGAATGTCGCTCAGCAGCTCGAGCTCTCGGCTTCCTGACTCGGGTCCCGGGTTCCACGTGCCTCTCCACGATTCGGCACTGGTGGGTGTGGGCCCGTTGAGTGAAGGTAGCCTCGTCGAGAGCTCCAGATAGGAGCCACCCGAGTGTCGTGTGTTGTGCCACCGGTTTGCGGTGTCCTCCCTTGCGAAGACCTTGGTGGATAATGGCAGTGTGCACGTCGGCTCCGAGGAGGATGTCGACCGGGTCTGAGGCGCGATACTCTGGATCGGCCAGCTCCAGCCCCTTCACATGCGGCCAAGTTCGTGCTCCAGGGTCTACGCCGCCAGCGTAGACAGTGAGCCGCGGAAGCACTAGCGCGTTGACGGATGTCACTGCTCTTCCGTTTCGAGGCGTCAGTAATACAGTGACGCGACTCTTGGCCGTGCTGGACTTTTGCCCACCAACCCCGAGGACACTGACGGAGGTCGGTAAGCGCGACAATCTTAGCTTTAGCGCGAGGCGCTCGGAGATCATTGACGACTCCGAGCCCTGGTCGACGAGTGCACGAGCGTTGTGGTTCACCCCGTACCTGTCAGCCACGCGAGCGCGAGCCGTCGCGAGGAGCACGGAAGCAGATTGTTCGCATAGTCCCTATGCGACGTGCGATGAAGTCGCGACCGCGTTTTCGCGATAGGCTTCGTGCAGCGAGGAGTGGTGACGCGCGTCACACACTGAACACGTCTTCTTGGAAGCGCATTCGTCTACCTGGTGCCGGCCCAGACAATTCAGGCAAAGCTTCCTGGCCTCGATAACTTGCTTCCGCTCTAGGCCCGTCTTCCGTCTGTACTCCTCGCAGAGCATCACGAAATGATCTTGCTGGCACAGAGCACAGCGGCTACGTTTGGATTCCGGTTCGCTCTCCTGTTTGCGAGCGGGGTGGCTGCGAGTGGACCTGGGCGAGCTGTTCTCCTGCTTGCTCGCGGCACCGTCGGCTCTGATCGGCTGCATCGATTCCAAGGTGTGCAAGCGCCTGTCGAGGAAGAGCTCGAGGGTGTCGAACGACGGAGGCTCCTTGGTGTCGCTTATGAAGTTCTCCCACTCGCGACGCGAACGCGGGTCGAGAAGTTTGACCGCTAGATAGACGAAGAGGTCCTCGCTACAATCGATCAGCCGGCCGATATTTTCCAGCGAACTGACTGTCGATTTTAGGCAATGGAAAATGTTTCGAAGATCGCCTGGCGATTCGCTCTTCATCCTTTGGAGCGAGAGGAAATTCGAGAGGTAAGCGCGCACTAACAAACGTTTATTCTCGTAATACGATTGTAGCATTTCCCAGCACTTTCATAATTGTCTCTCGTTGTGGAGATATTTCGGATTAACAACTCTGCTTCACCCTTTAAGCAGGTCTTCAAGTAGTACAGCTTCTCTACCAGCGCTATTGAAGGGTCCTTCCCGATGATGGACTGGAACAAGTCACGCAACGCCGGCCAGTCCTCGTATCTCCCGGAGAAGCTGGGAAGCTGGATTCGCGGGAGAGTCGTACGGGATGCCGCTCGAAGCTCGTCTCCAGAGAGCCTCGATCCAGTCTTCGGGGAAGCTGGCTGAGCGAGAGTTTCTTCCAGCTCAAGGACAGCAGCACGCTGGATCACATAGACCTCCTCTACTTGACCGAGAAAGTCCTTTGTCCCGTACTCATGTTTCCTGACTTCCGCTCCATACTCGGTGAACATCAGTTCATGTTGTTCCTCGAACTTCGTCTATTTAGCGTCCAGAAGCTTGAGCGTGGTTGCCACAAGCCCCTTATTAATTTTTGCTTGTCCTGCCTTCTTTAAATTGTCGTACGTGCGGGCGATACGACTGCAAAGCTCGTGCTGAGCTAGAATTAATTCTTCCATGTCCCTTTCAGGTCACTACAGCGAGGGATCTCTTCTAGGCTCGCTTCTTCTCCGGAAAGCACAGGAGAGGCTCACCAAGTGGTTCACCACACGCGACGCGGATGCCGGTTGCGAGGAATCCGGCTCGAAGGACCAGATTTATGTGCGCGAGTGAACGCGGGAGCGCGAGGATCGCGTGAAATGGACACGATAGTGTTTTGTAAAAAAAGCAGTCAATTTATTAAGAACAATAAATATTTAACAAGTTCTTTGTCGATCAGATTTATGCTAATCTTAACCGAGTGATTGCTCCGACGAGCGACTGGGAGCGTTACGATAATCTCCGCGAGCGACGGATATATCGCGAATACCGCAAGCGACGGTATAAACGGCGCAATTCCGCGAGCGACGGAATAACCCGCGAGCGACGGATAGAATTTTGTAACGAATATTCGCGAGCTACGAATATTCTCGAAGACGCGAGATTTCGCGAACCACAAGCGATGGTTAACAGAAGAAAAGCGAGCTACTTTAACTTTTGCTAGCGAACGTCTCCGTACAAAGAAATCACACACTGTCACGGACGAATCTCGATCGAGTGCGCCCGGCGGTTCCCCGAGAGAGCCTTTATACAACCGTTCTTTTTGTGTTCTAGAATTTTCTACGTGTTTGTCTCAAAATTCGCGTCGGTTGTTATTTTCGATGATTAGTTAAAATTGAACGTTGTTATTACAATTTGTTTGTCGTTTTAGGCTCTCCCGGGTGACTGCTGTGTGGCCCGCATCGATAGGCACGAGCGATGCCGCGGGCCTGACGCGATTCGCGTAGCGCCGCTGTCGAAGCGCGCTCTTATTGGTCGAGCGCCGTGCGACGCGCGAGATAGTGGCTACCGCGCCAATTTTCGAGCGCGCTTTGTAATAGCGCGCATTAGCGGATAATAATTTCTATAGTTCGGTTTCGAACAATATTTATATATTTTATATTCATAACTATATATTTTAATGACAGAACGGCACTATATTTTATATTTATAAGTATATATTTTTTAATAATCTGCACATCAGATTCATAGCTCAATATAAATAGCCCCAATCGGTGAAATTACTATTGTCTCGTCACATCCTTCGACATATAATTGCATATCATCACATTTCAGCCATCGTCCTGAAGGTTTTCGACAGTAGCCAATAAAGTGACTACTGGCGAATTCGATTGGATGCACTAGTGCGCACTAGTGCGCACTGAGTGCGCACTCTTTCAGTATTTAGTATTCGGTTGGCTTGCCCTGTACTAGTTCAGAATTTTATGTGTATTCGGTTGACAGTGCACTAAAAACATGTGCTTGTGAAAACGTGTTCGACTGAACTGCATTATCCCAGTGCAGTGTTATTTGTACGTTCGGTTGAAATACATTACACTAGTGCAGAAGGCACTGAATTGCACTGAGATTTTCGACAGTGCAGTTCAGTGCAAATTTGAGTATTCCAATGAAAAAATATGGAAGGTAAAATATTATTATTAGATGAACTGTTAAATAGTTCGAGCAGTTCTAGCGATGAAGAAATGATGGCAGTATTAATGCGACATGAAACACAAATTCCGAAAGTTCGGAATATGATAAATATTATAAATGAATATTCTGATAAAGAGGTATTATTACACATAATTTCAATGTATAGTTTAAATATTTCTCTGCTTTCTTGTTGATTACAAATCGTATATTGCACATGTGGGCACCACTAAAGAAGTTACTAAATGCACTATATTGGAATCAGTGCCTGTAATCGCTCCCAGGTCAGTGCAAATAACCGCACTCGGGTCAGTATTAAACTACGCTCCAAACATGTGCGTCTGGTAACAAAAAGTTACTAGCCACTGAAACGGAGCGAGTGCACATCAATCGAATTCGCCATAAGAATTAATGTGTTCGATGACACCTATCAAGCTGAAAATAATAAACAGATTTTCATATGTTTAATAAGCTGTAACAATACCGTTACTAACGGCCTAGCGGACCGATCCACCGCGCGCTTTTCGAGGCTCGGCGCTTATGGCGTCCCCATGAAGGAAGAGTAAGGAGAGTTATCTCGATAGTGTAGAGAGAAAAAAGTGGTCACGAGAAATGTTCCGTATGTGACCAGGTTTGCCAAATGGAATGACTTGGACCAATTCGTCGCCATCTTGAATATTCGTACATATATAGTGTTATGTTTAGTTGTATTAGTGATCAGTAAGTGTGTTGGATGACACACTACTTACTAATTACTACCACAACTAAACGTAACACTATACATATACGAAGATTCAAGATGGCAACGAAATGGTCCAAGTTATTCCATTCGGCAAACCTGGCCACATACGGAACATTTTTCGTGACCACTTTCAATCTAGGTAGATAACTCTCCTTACTCTTCCTTCATGGGCGTCCCTAAGCTCCCACACCCGTGTCGCGGCCCCACCGTAGGGACCACCCCACCACACGTTGAATCGCGTGAGTGGGAGGCCGGCCGCCGGTATATAAGGCGCTCCGGCGAGCGTAGCGTTACAGTTACCGATCCCGATTCCTGTCACGTACAACTCTCCGGATCCTGAACCGACTCTCGCGTTATACCAGGCTACGGGCTTCCCGTAGTTAGGCCGGGCTTCCCGGTTGCCGGAACGGCGCATCCTGATACCCCGCGTTATACCAGGCTACGGGCTTCCCGTAGTTAGGCCGGGCTTCCCGGTTGCTGGGACGGCGCATCCTGATACCTCGCGTTACACCAGGCTACGGGCTTCCCGTAGTTAGGCCGGGCTTCCCGGTTGCTGGGACGGCGCCTCCTGTTAGTTGATAAGTCCGTACCGCGTTATACCGTAAGACCGTTTTGTATATACCGCGACCTGTTTGTACCGTAAGACCGCTTTGGTCTCCGCGTCCTAAGGGACTCTAGCACCGTTGTATATATCGCGACCTGTTTATATCATAAGACCGCTTTGGTCTCCTCGCTCTAATAGACTCTAGTATCGCCTTGTATATACCGCGACCTGTTAGTACCATAAGACCGCACTGTATATACCGCGCATTATAATTGTAGAGCCTTATTACGATTTCCGTCAGTGTCGCGCCAACTCCACCTATACGCACGGCCTTCAGACTACACAAGCGCGCTAGTCCTTCTAAGGGTAGGCCGCAGAAAGTGCCGACGCCCCGTCCTTCTAAGGATAAGATAGTCAGGCCGTTGGAATTACGAACAAAGGCCACGCGACACCTGTAGTATTTAAGATCCATTCTGTCCAGCTTAGAATAACCATTTACTTACATGCGAACACCGCGATCGCAGGACACGTCCACGCTCGCTTCCCGAGCTCCACGCGCACCAGCCACACGCGAAACTCTGTACGCGAATTTCTGTACGCACTGCTCTTGCATGTCGTATTGTGAATAACAACCGCTCACGCGAAACTCTGTACGCACCGTTCCCGCATATTGCATTGTACATATAATATAGCTCAGGGTTAGACTTTGATAATAGCTTGAATAAACCTAATTGTTTAACCGCTTATACCGAGGTAAAGTAAGTTGGAGTTTCCCCCTTCTCCCGAATCCTGGTACCGGCGAGCCTTGATCCGCAGCGTACGGGAAAGGTGAACCGTTACAAGGCAAATAAAACGATACATAATAAACGATATCTGTATATTACTAAAACATACCGGTACTGTTTTCCAAAATTCAGTGTAACTGGAATATCTGCTAACTGGCATTTGAGGCCATGTGTTTTCTTGCGGTGTGTCCTAATATCCAAATCAATAAAGATGTGGAAATATGAACGAATCGTTTCAATGATTATTTCTGGGCAATTTTTTGTCGGCACTTAACGTTGTAATAATGTTCATTGAATAAGACGGCATCTTGCAATGCTTGAATACCTTTGGTATTGATCGTTCTGGTATTTACTTTACAATATGCAACATTCGTTGGTAATGACGTTATACATTCCGAATTATTACATTCAGACGATCTAATTGCATTTGGCTCAGTCGGTTCGAAACAACAAAAGAGATACTTCCATAACGGATTCTATACGGATATACCGTAAATGTATATCCAGACATGGTGTAAAAAACAAGGTGAAGCATTCCCGACGCTGCGCACTCGTTCAATTTTTGAGCCAATCAGCGCGCGACCCATTTTGCAAGAAAAGCAATATGGCTGCTCCCGTCAGTGTATCATCCATAGACATAGTATATCTAGACCGAGCGTTTGCCTTTATTTAAGGAGTGGGGGTAAAGATACACGTAGAAAAGGACATACTCTGTTTCGTGCCCCTTGCGTTCTCTCTCGCTCGCACAGAGCATAGCGCTCTCTTTCGTCATACTACGTGCGAGCGAGAGAGAATGCAAGGGGCACGAAACAGAGTATGTCCTTTTCTACGTGCACCTCGGCTCCCACTCCTCAACACTCGGTCTAGATATACTATGTCTATGGTATCATCCGTCCTTTGATGCAATATATGCAGTAAGTAGTAAATATAATTAATAAAATATAATATAATATAAATTTAATATAATTAATGTTGAGGCATCATATTGTTTGATATTTGCTTAATAATATGTATTATGATCATCTAGGAATCATGCCGACTTGTTGCATCAAAAATTGTAAAAGTCGCACCGGTGGAGCTACGAAAACGAAAGACATCAAATTTTTTCCATTCCCGCAAAATCCTGCATTAAAAAAGAAATGGTTCGAAGCTTGCCACAGAGAAGAAAAAAATTTAAACTGTAAATTTCATTTAAAAAATACATTTGTTATAAATGTCTGAAATATTTAAAAATAACAATCTATCGAGTTTGATTTTAATTATCAGAGAGTTCAATGAATCAGAATCGTTCATACCCGCATATGACATACTCGTATCATGTCAAGAACGTGAGAATGTGATTTGTGCGATTTTGAAAACTTATATGTGTAATTTTCAGCAAGAATATGTGAGCGACATTTCTCTTCGGACTGCATGGAAAAGAAGTGGACAAAGCCACGTACGCTGAATACCTAGGCTCGATTAATGAATCGATTGAAGACCGGTTCGATCCCAACGCAATTGCTCGATTTACCAAAGCAAGATACAAATAGAATTAACAGGTGCAGTACATTGGAAGGTGATGAAACAGAACCCATGACGAAAAACACCTGGTAAGTTTGGAAGTGATTCTATGCATTAAGTGTATGTTTTTCAAAACACTGCTTGTATGAAATTTTAAAAAATTCAATTAATTGTCTTAGATAAATGATTTTGTATCATTGTCATTTGTAATATATATTTCACACTAAATATAGTACTTTGCATGTTACAGTCGTACTGGAATCCCAAAGTACGAAGAACTTGTAGCTTGTGCGAGAAATAATATTGTCAAGGGGCATGCCACATCTGCCGAAACTTCCACAGATATGGAATGTAGCAGAAAATATACAGAAAACCCACCGTTAGGATGGAACCATATTTACCATATGTACGTATTAAAAAATAAAATACGTAAATAAAAAATAAATAAAATAAATAAATAAAAATAAATAAATAAAAATAAAAAATAAATAAAATAAATAAAAAATAAAAAAATTATATATTTACAGAGATGTGCGTGAACCGGAAACGGAAATTGAAAAGCTCCAACGGCGCTTGAAGGAAGCTGAAGAAAGAAATAGGCTACTGTTATTGGAAAATAAACAGCTCAGAAAAGCATGAGAAATGAAATCCAATGATCTTGAAGCCATGAAGAAAAATGAACAAAGAGTTGGCCAGGATACTGCTGCTGATATATTACATGCCGTATTTACACCGGGCCAAGTAAAAAAGTTGATGGCGCTGAACGCTAAGAGAATTAAATGGTCAGCAGATGACATTTCTTCTGCTATTGCCCTTCGGTCATTGAGTGGTAAAACGTACAAATATTTACGTGAACTTAAGCAGTTACCGCTACCTTGCGAGTCCACTCTGCGGAATTGGGCAGCATCATTTGATACGAAACCAGGAGTTTTGAAGGATGTTTTGAAAATAATGCAATCAAAAGGAGAAGATTTATCTGTCGCAGACAAAATTACCGTTCTGACCTTTGATGAAATCTACATTTCAAACATATTGGATCTAGAACGCAGGGAACAGAAAATTTACGGACTACATAAAACCTGTCAATTTGTGATGGCCAGAGGTCTCTTTTCGAAATGGAAACAGCCGATTTATTACCAATACTCTCAGCCAATGATGAAAGACATTTTATTGAATATTATAACAGCTCTCCACAAAATCTATTATATAGTTGTGGCAGTAACTAGTGATTTAGGACCTACGAACATAGCTTTGTGGAATGAACTAAACATAGGTGTTGGATTGTCGAAGTCACAGCAAGGCATGAAACAAGACTCCTCAGAGAAGAAATATTTTTTCGAACACCCGGCAGATAAATCTTTAAAGATTTTTGTCTTCGCAGATGCTCCTCATTTGATCAAGCTATTAAGAAATAACTTCATTGACTACGGTTTTCTTGTTGGTGGAAAAATATTGAATAAGCGAATTTTGAAAGAACTTGTCGCACTGAATTCCAAAGATTTAAAAATTGCTTTCAATTTAAGTGAAAAGCATCTCGACGCCAAGGGACATCAGCATCAAACGGTGAAATTAGCGGCACAAGTTTTTTCTCGCCGAAACGTATTGGCCATTGAGTACTGCGGAAGAAAGGGATTTTTCTCGGAAAACAGTTATTGGCAAGAACTATCGGATGTTTTTCTTCTGATTAATGACTGGTTCGATGTATTGAACAGCCAATCAAAATTCGGATCCCATAGCGGCTCGCGTGCTTACGGAGTGGAATTGGAACATCAGAATGAAATTTTGGGGAAAATGAGCCAGTTCATTTCCAACATGAGAGTTGGCAAAAAATCGGCTCTCCTACCATTCCAAAAGGGCATATTACTGACGAATGCTTCATTGAAAGAATTGCTGCCATATATAAATGAAAAATATTTTTCCGATTTATTCATACCCGAATACATAATTACAAGGCGGTTATGTCAGGATGTGCTCGAAAACTTCTTCTCTTATTTAAGAGCAATGAGAGCAGCCAACGACCATTCGTCACCTATGGAAGTACAGCACAGATTAAAATGGTACATTCTTGGCAAACATTCTGCACAGTGCATATCGGCACGAGAGAACACCGAAGGTGACTCAAGCGCAGTTCCTTTTATGACAATGGAAGATATACATTGCACTGATTCGTACGAATTAGATTGTATCGAAGATTTTAATGATGATGATAATAATGATAATGATGTGGAAGCTGCATTTTTCATTCACAATGAAAAACTACACACTTCCGAAGTGGAAGATATTAACAATCGTACACAAGACGAAAAAGAAAAAGACAAGGAAAATAAAGGTAAAAAATGCACATTTTTCGAAAAATCAGCTTGATACGCTCGCTCTATTACATCTATAATCGATATAATACAAAAGCAAATTGTACTATTATATACTGTTTTACATTGTGGCACTGGAGTTATTATTAGTAATAATAATTTGTATATAAATAAAACATCAATACTTATTATAAGTATACTTATAATAAGTATACTTATAATAAGTATACTTATATTTATCTCCTCTTATACTTATACTTATCTCCTTATCCAGCGGTCCTAATCCGCGACTTCCGTCCAACGAGCGAAGAATTGCAATTACTTGAATTGTTTGAAAACGAAGTTGCTAAACAAACTATAGAAGAGAAAACGCTTATATATATTACAGGTTACTCATCGTTTCCGACATAGATATCCACACTTAGAAGTTTCAACGCATACATTAATTCCGTCGGGTGACTGGCTGTCCTGTATTTCAAAAGGAAATTGTATTCAACCTTCAAAAGATTTTGAAAACATAGGAAAAATTACGAATGCTGAATTCTTAGCATTCTATAGTAATAGACTCTTGAGGGAATCTCTTATTTTCGACAGAGTAACGGACCGCGTGTTGAAAAAAATAAATAATTCTCTGCCAAGGAATGTGTTAGCATGTCTGGTTCGAACAAGAACATACATTCGATTAAGGCACATGAATTTAGAAATAAAAAAAAAGAATACTGTTAAAAAAGTCGGGATAAAAACAAAACATATATGCAATAAAATTTATATTTAAATTGTTATTTTGTATAAGTCTGCATTTTATTTAAAATCATTATCATATGTTATTAAATGTTATTTTAAATATAAAAGAATTACAAAAAAACATTATTTTATTTATTCCTGTATTTTATTTGAGGTTTTATTGTATTTCATTAAATATATATTTAAAATTTTACATGCTTCACGCATTTTCATTTCTTATAATTGAATTTCACTTTAAAGTGAGCGCCTGCAAAATGGGTCGCCTTCTGATTGGATCAACCGCCAAAGCTGCCGCCATTATGTGCAATGCTTCACCTTGTTTTTTACACCATGTATCCAGACAAATTTGCATAGCGCAAAAACATATGCATAAGAAAATTAATTGGTTCATATATGTATGCATAAAGCTCGTATCAGACTACGCATTGAAAATTAAAGATTGAAGATTAAAGATTGAAATTTGACTAATCAGAACAAAAGGGACTAAAATTTCTTTGTCCTGATTGGTTAAATTTCAATCTTGAATTTTCAATATTAATCTCCAATGCGTAGTCTGATACGGGCTTAAGGAAATGGACCAATCCAGTACGATTGACCAATCAGAGAGTCCTAGTGTGCAACTGGCCAATTAGCAATATGGGCTATATCGGATCCCGTCCATCTAGCTTTGCATATGTGATCTTAAGGTAACATTTCATGAGCAGTGAAAAGCAGCAGCAATTTAGAAAGTAACTAGAATCGGTGACGTACTTCCGGCGCAAGTTTTTGCTGTTTGAAGTTCATCCTGTTGAACAGCAAAGCAGTAAAAGCTGTGTTTTGGTTATATATGTACATATATTCTAAAGTATGGAATCACCACAGGTAAGTTTGTAGGAACTATAATTATAAAAATAATTACTCATTCGGTTATATCTCAATTAATATTGAAATTGAGATTAACGATTTAAAACACTGCAGAAAACCTATTTCATGAGCAGCACAGCAATTCTATAAAATCACCAAACAATGCTAGTTAGTTACTAAACTGCTGCTGCTTTTCACTGCCCATGAAATGTTATCTTTATGTATCCGGTTCCGGATTATTATCTGATAGGAAATTAATTATTATAAAATAAACTATTATTTCCCAAACGTTGAAAACATTACAGACGTGTTTCCCAAATGATTTCACGTTGATTAAAATAAAAAAAGAATTTTTTTTAAATTATGTCTGCTAACTATACGCTCAATTAATTTTCATTTATTATAAATAAATTATTATTTCCTAAACAATGAGAATATATTCCTAAATTTGCCCAAACGATTCCCAAATGATTGCAATAATAAAAAATATCAAATTTGTCTGCTAAGTATAGATCGAGAATTCGTATCATATCTGCTCTGCATTGGCGTCGCAATGACCAAATCGGCACATATTATACTAGCCAATCATGAAATGACTGGTCACATGACCCGTTGGCGCCTCTCTCTCATAGGCTTTCTAGTCTGTATTGTATATATTATTCAAAGTTGCTCCAAAACATACAATATGTAAAAAAAACATTCTATGATGTTATATTTATATAACTAGCACAACACAACGCGCGCTTTGCGCGCGCTATTTATTCTTTTTCATTAAACATTTTTAACGATATATACACAAAATAACTGTCAAAATATGCAATGATAGCCGCTCACGAAGTAAGCGCAATGACAGAACCAATCAGCATCGCGGAAAAGAGACAACAATACACTTCGAGACTTTCGAGAATCGACTTAACATGCCTTTTTTACGGAGGGATTGGCTTCTATTTTGTAACCAAACATTATTATAGTCTTACAGATTATGTTTATAAATACAGGATTCATCTCTAATGGAATAAATCTATATTTAATAATTTTCTATTCTTTTGGCAAAAATAGTATTTTTTTGTAAATATAATTTAAACACAATTATTTTCAGTCACTCACCTATAAAGACTTTGAAATTCGTTTTCCGGTATCGCAAATGGATCTGAGACATCCCGTAGTCTTCTTCGTATCCTCAGCATCGTATTTTCCCGATTTCGTATAAATATCACAATTATTACGTTATCCATTTTTCGTAACTATTGTTTGATTTCACCTTTTCACGTGAAATTTCGTGTCGAACTCGCTCACGCGAATAATCTCGTATTTTCACGAGATGAGATCAACCATAATTGGGTGAGTTACTCACTTTCGTCATTTTCACCCAATCCGAGAACCGTAACAGACTCCCTTGTCAAACGGTACGCTCCGTGTAAACATAGGCCTATATCTCGTTCAAATATGTCATGTACACTATTCTCTTGACTACGCATGCACGAAAAATTTCTTTATCACTGGTAATTCTGTCACGGACAGATTTTTATAATATAACTAATATGAAGGCCATCCCACGAAAGATTAGCACAAACGATTGCAATAGATCTCGTTGGAATATCTTACCTAACTATAACGATTATCTCATCGAAGAAAACGATAATATTAAAAGTGAGTGAGGATGACAGGCAAACTAGTATGCCTCAAATATTTAAATTCCAAGAAATAATTTTTAATAGAATAAAAAAGAAAATATTGCATATATTAATATTATCAGCATTATATTATATATATATACATACATAATTTTTATATATTGTATATATAAATACGTTAAGTGGTAAAAATGTTATATAGAAGTTGAAACGGGAGATAATTTTGCGGGTGTGCGTTACAACGGGAAGGACTAATAACGATGAGGTCACGCATAGAATGTGAAATACGGCGTATTGCGTTATTGAACGATAACCGCAAGTTATTAGGGTCGATTGACGAGTAACTCGATGTAAGGAGCGCGTAAAACGTTCCTCGCCGTGTGCGTGCGCGTATAAAGCCATGTCTCCGGCTTAGTTGTTGTACTCTCGCTATTGGTGTTGCACGGGCGATCTTATGTGTGTAAATTACTCCCGTACAAATGTCCGTTTGACAGATTCATTCTCTCTACATAAACACTCACGTACTCGACGTTCCATTAATACTCGTGCTTTGATCGGGCACGGGTAATAATCTGTCTAGTTTCTTCGACTTTGGCGCGCATTTACATCTTTCGTTCGTTTTCGAAATATAGATTTCGTGTGACATTATTAAAAGAATACGTTGTACACACCGAGATTTGTTGATTTAAAGTGCGGATTGTACTGTTTGCAAGAATAAGTTAAATAACTTCGCTGTAAGAACTTGGTAAGTTTGCTTTTTTTTCGATAGATCACAATTATTTTTTTCTCATAGTACCTGGATAGAAAATGGCTAAAAAATTTTTAATCTACTAAAAAAATTTTTTAGATCTCTTGATTCGAAAATTTAAAGTAAATCTATTCTTTTTCAGATTGAGATTTGCTTTTGAATTTAAAGTAAATCTATTCTTTTTCAGATTGAGATTTGCTTTTGAATATAAAGTAAATCTATTCTTTTTCAGATTGAGATTTGCTTTTGAATATAAAGTAAATCTATTCTTTTTCAGATTGAGATTTGCTTTTGAATATACATATTTGAATTTCCTTGCATATTCTTACGTACAATGCTCGCATCAGAATTTATTATTATGTTCTTTAATTAAAATTTTTTTTAGTTAATCTTTAATTATTTATATATTTATATGACAAGTCGATAAGCAATAAATGCTATATACTGTAAGATAATTGAGTAGAGTTCTTTTATCATTTTAGCATAATTGATTTCCTTAATCTTTGAATTCACGAAATATAGCTAGTCTAATAATTTTTTTCAATTTTTTGATAGTTTTACTTTTATAGGAAAGAATTTATTTTATTGTATGTTCTTATATATAATCGGTTATTATATTGAGAGTAGAATAGTAGAGGAGGTAATAGGTAATTATAAGAATATGTTACAAATTTTTTTTGTGATACTTACTTTTTAGGATTACATAAATTCTATAATATATAAAGTCCAGACAAAATATATTTTTCTATTTCTCTATATCCTTTGTACAAATTAGCAAAAAACAATGGAAAATAGATATGTAAAAAAATAATTATCTTCTATATACTGCTTTTAATTTTTACTAAGATGGATATCATATTAGATATCAGCGGACGGGGCACACGCGATATTATACTATGATAAATCCTGTTTATTTGTTCCGTCTTCTTACTAAATGTTGTCAAACTCCTTATTTTCAAGGTATATACGTTATTTATGTTTATCTCATCAGCCGATACTTGAATAATAGCTCATTCATCGCTTGCTCTTCATTTATCTCGCTCAGCGATTCTGCGGTCAGCATAATTTTATGAGACAAGTCTTAAAAAATAATATCTCCGTATCATTTATACGCTGCTCTCGATCAGATTACTATATAAACGCAATTTATTGTATATTAATTTTTATCTATAGTCATGACATGTATATGATTATTTTCAGAAAAAATGCGAAGTGGCAGTAGTTTGAATCAATTCAACGACGATGACTCCTTTAGTGGTGGACCATGCCCGTCGTGCAAATTGGCAATTGACAAGGAGACTGGTAGACTCAAGTGTGTGTCAAGTTTTGCATTGTCTGTTTCCTACAAATATCAGATTAAATTTCCCGTATTTTTATAAAGTGAGTGACTTTTTCGTACAATGCAGATGGTGTACTGGCGGAAGTGAAGCGTGGCGTTTTTGTGTCAAACTAATGCTTCTGATACCCGCCGTATTGTTACCGATTACTATAGTGTGTATTGCTCTGTCGCATTTTCAAACTACAGCCAAAGTCTCCGAGCCGCAAACATTTCCCATCTACGGAATGCAGGAACAGGATGAACAAAAGATTAAAGATGACATCTCTTGGTGTAAGTTTTATGGTCGCGAGTATATGATAGTTGTACAAACACCGAAACAAAATTAAGAATTTTCATTATTACCGATAAACATACATGAAAAAATTTGCAATTTTTACTTAACAATTACTATAATAAAATCAAATTTATTTCAATAATTAAATGGCATTTTGATGAAATATTGAACACATACAACATATACACACACAAGACATAATGCAATGCAAAGCTAAAAAATTAATTAGTTTTGTTACTATTTGCCATAATGATAAATAAAAGGCATATATGAAATAGCATACATATATAAAACATAAATCTCAATATTATATCAAGTTATATCAAACTGCATTATAAAAAAGGAGATTATAGTCTCTATATTTTGAATTATTCCATAATGCATAATGGAGATGAAAGATGTTAAATTACAGATTCTTGAAGAATGTCTGTGAATGATTAATTTTACGTTATCAGCTACCAGTCGCAATGACGTAAAGCATGGAGCCGAAGAAACCGAAGACGAGGATCGAGTTTTACTTCCCGATATGAAAACGAGTTACGTACCTGTAGACATGCATCCTCCGCTTCGATCCGCGTTCCAGCGACGGAAGAGAGACATCGATGGGGTATTTTATCTCCAAGCAAATTCAAAGCAATCTCAAACTTAGGTTTTAATTTGAAAATTTGAATTCCTCCTTTTTTCTTTTCTTTGCTCTTCTACCGTCTCTTCATTATTCGTTCTTTCTTTTCTCCCTGTCCTGTTTCCATATCCTTAAGTCTACATTTATCTATGCACGGCACAAGCAAAAAAGTGTATTCCGAAAACGATTCTTTTCAGGAGAATCGCACGAGGAATAGTATCGAATCGGGCGATCGAGTAATGTCCTCGTTACATCCACATTTAATTAATGGCAAATTGACAGATTCCTTTTTGAGGAGAAAATTAGATAGGAAAAATGATACGGTGGAAAGATCCTTTTCAGATAATGTGAATTATATCGAAGGAAAAAAGGTACATTAGTATGATGATCTTGCGCTTCAGAAATTTAGTAATACTCTCACAAAAGAATATTGGTAATTCTTAAATTACCAGAAGCATATTTACTTAAGATTAAATTTAAGAAACATATTTTTAATATTTCTTTTAGTTATAAATCTACTTTCGATATTTTCTTACGATATTACAAGAATCCATCCGAGATATTCGGTCATTTTTAATTTGCAACAACTCTTTTTTTTGCATTTTATGTATGAAAGGATAATTTGAGGCTTGTGATTACTTTGATTGAAAAATTCGTTCATTTGTCATCAATGTTACATAGGTGAAGGATGGTGACATAATCGGAATGAGCAACGCGCAGAATGTTAATGAAGAACTAGATAATTTCTTAAGCGATTATTATCTAGAAGTAGAAGTTGATGATACATATGAAAGTACTGGAACAAACAATCATCATTATTCCGAGTCAATGTAGTACTTCAATCAATACTGATCCGTTATTCTGATATTATCTTTTATAGATTTCAATTAGTTTTTTTAATCACACGCATGATGAATTATTTAATATATTCCAGAAAGAATGAAGAGACGATGCCATATTATAATAATAAATACGAGGGCATAGATATTGAAGAACAGTTGAAAGAGGAGTCGGTTTTGAGAAAGGAAGATAGATTCTCTATTTTCACCAATGATACCAAAACATGGTTGTCAGTGGCTGATAGACATGATGCTATCGAGGATGACAAAATGCCTGATTTTCATACATTCTGGAAAGGCGAAGGAAATATTAAAAGTATCAGAGAGACTCGAGGTATATCTCGAAAATATCTCTTTTATAATTCCGCACTGTTATAATATTCGTCGATAAAACATTGGCAATATACCAAAAATTAAAAAGAGTTTATTGAATGCAGCACAAACAATGCTGAAATATATGGATAAGAGTATAGATCCGTGTAAGGATTTCTATCAATACGCTTGTGGTAATTGGGCGAAACTCAATCCTATCCCGAAAGACAAGGCTGGCTATGATACCTTTGAGATGCTGAGAGAATCACTGGATTTCGTACTCAAAGAATTATTAGAGGAACCGATATTGTATAATGTCGATGAATTAGATGCTGATGATGCTACGGTAAAGGCGAAACATTTGTTTCAAAGCTGCATGAACTACGGTAGGTAGGCATAGACATTGCACAAGTATTTGCGCGAATTACTTAATATGACAATGTGGCTAGAGATTTTGGAGCAACGTATGGAAAGACCACTTATCCAACTTGTGGACGAACTTGGCGGTTGGCCGATTCTAAGGCCAGACTGGGACCCCGACAAATTTGACTGGCTTCTCTTGACCGCAAAACTTCGATTGTACAATAACGACGTATTAATTTCAGAATGGGTGGGTCCAGATATTAAAAACAGCGACAAATACGTGATACAGGTAACAGGCAACTTATATTGTCGTGTCTTGCCACAAGTATCAAAAGATTTCTTTTACAGTTTGATCAAACGTCACTCGGGCTTCCTACGAGGGACTATTTTCTTCAACCGTCTAACGCGGTTTATCTAGAAGCTTATAAGGATTACTTAATAAAGATTGCAACTTTACTCGGTGCATCTTTAGATAATGCGACCATGCATGCTGAAGAATTGATTGAATTCGAAACGCAGCTCGCGACAGTACATACCATTCATTATCACATTTGCATATATGTATATCATGCGCGATATACATTGTATATCGCACACGATATACATATTATATATAGTTTTGCTCAGATTTTTGACGCTATAATTATTGGCCTTGGATTTCGTAGATTACATCATCATCCGATGAAAGACGAAATTTTTCGGAGCTCTATCAACGAATGAGTATAGGTGAACTGAAGACACTTGTGCCGCAAATTGATTGGCATCGTTATTTGTCGATCGTCTTGACCCGACAAGTAAATTTTTCTGAGCCAGTCGTCGTCTTCGCATTGCAATACATTCAAGATTTAGTTGTTTTACTTTCAAAGACACAACCTAGGTAATATACTTTATAACTTCCGCATTTTTCTGTATACATTTTGTATTTTCAATACGTAAAACGTTAAAAACAATTCGTTACTTTTATAGAATAGTGGCGAATTATCTTTTATGGAGATTTGTGCGGCACAGAGTGAACAATCTAGATGATCGTTTCCAGGAGGTCAAACAAAAATTTTACCACATTCTATTCGGTAGAGAGCAAGCGCCATTAAGATGGAAAAACTGCGTAACCCAAGTCAATTCCAATATGGGTATGGCGGTTGGTTCAATGTTTGTCAAAAAATATTTCGACGAAAATAGTAAGAACGATGTGAGTATCTCCTGAGAGAGTAGCCATAAAATTAAAGAAATGGAATATGGATATACAGGGTGGATCATTAAAAATGTTACAAGCTAATATTGCTGAAACTGAACGAGATATGAAAAAATAGTTTATATCGACATGTTCAGTATAAAGGTAGACATCATATAATGGGAACGATTATTTTATGAGTGGAGGCGTTGAGGACATTTCAAAGTCAACTTTATTTTTTTAAATGGAACCCCCTATTTTTTATTGCATATCCTTGTAATCCTTCTTGAGACCTTTTTCAAAACACTATATTAAAATATTTTTTCATTAAATATTTTTTGAGTTATTTTATATCTTATTCTGATATATTTTGATATAAAATATAAAATATCTCGTAAAATATTTAGTTTTCGATAATCTTACCGTAATACTTTTATGTACAGAATAATGAGACAAATCAATTGGTATAAAGAAAATAATTGTTTTTAAGAAAAAGTATGTAATTATTTACAATGTATTGTTTTTTTAAACAATTATTTGTTTTTTTTCATCAATTGATTCATCTCATTATTCTGTACATAAAAGTATTACGGTAAGATTATTGAAAACTAAATATTTTACGAGATATTTAATATTTTATATCAAAATATGTCAGATTAAGATATAACCCAGTGAGAAATCACAGATCGAAAAGACGGCTATTAGACGTCTATAGATGTTTATAGACATCTAATAGACATCTAATACACTATAAATATTTTTTCGATCGGTATTTCTCACTGGGAAAATAACTCAACAAATACGTAATGAAAAAATAATACTTTATTATAGTGTTTTGAAAAATCTCAAGAAGGACTATAAGAATATGCAATAAAAGATAAGGTTTTATTTAAAAAAATAAAGTTGACTTTGAAATGTCCTCAACGCCTCCACTCATAAAATAATCGTTTCCACTATATGATATCCCTCTTTGTACTCAACATGTCGGTATAAACTATTTTTTCATATCTCTTTCAGTTTCAGCAATATTAGCCTGTAACACCTTTAGTGATCCATCTTGTATACAGGGTGAGGCATCTAAGAGAGGCCACCCGAATAACTCCCACAGTTTTGGAGATAGGAGAAAATGTTTGAAATAAAAGTTGTATGGTATCGAGGGGAAATCTTGTGAAAGTGAACATTTTTTTTTAGGTGGAGGCGCTTAGGAGATTTGAAGGTCATCTTAATTTTTTTAAATGGGAACCTCCTTTTTTTATTGCATATTCTTGTAGTTTATCTCGAGAGATTTCCAAAACACTATAATAAAGTATTTTTTCATTAAGTACTTTTTGAGTTATTTTATATTTTAATCTAACATATTTTGATATAAAAAATAAAATATCTCGTAAAATATTTAGTTTTCGATAATCTTACCGTAATACTTTTATATACAGAATAATGAGACAAATCAATTAGTGTAAAGAAAAAAACAAATAATTGTTTAAAAAAATACATTGTAAATAATTACATACTTTTTCTTAAAAACAATTATTTTTTTTTTTACTAATTGATTTGTCTCATTATTCTGTACATAAAAGTATTACGGTAAGATTATCGAAAACTAAATATTTTACGAGATATTTTATTTTTTATATCAAAACATGTCAGATTAAAATATAAAATAACTCAAAAAGTACTTAATGAAAAAATACTTTATTATAGTGTTTTGGAAAGCTCTCGAGATAAGCTACAAGAATATGCAATAAAAAAAGGGGGGTTCCATTTAAAAAAATTAAGATGACCTTCAAATCTCCTAACCACCTCCACATAAAAAAAATGTTCATTTCCACAAGATTTCCCCCTCGATACCATACAACTTTTATTTCAAACATTTTCTCCTATCTCCAAAACTGTGGGAGTTATTCGGGTGGCCTGTCTTAGATGCCTCACTATATACAGGATGAGTCATAAGTATGTTTTAAAACTTCGTGAGCGTGTTCCTGGATAAAAAGTATGAACAAATATTCTTATAAACATTAGGCCGAAAATGCTTTGTTATCGAAATAATGAACACAAATAGGTATTAAGTAATAACTTTATTTAAAAAAGCCTTCGTTTCTCCAGGGAGGTAAAGAGGGGTTATTATAAATCTCGAATTGAGATTATATTTAAAAATCTTGGTATAGCACCAAGTAAATTTCGTGCCCTGTGCACATAATCAGTTTCATAGAGAACTTATTTTTCTATGAAACAGACGCACTACCATCCGCGTTCTGACTCTTATTTAGCCCGCGATTATTTGAAATTTGTGATCTCACTTGAGAGCCTTAATTTCTTTAAATTGTTTATTTAAAAATTTCAGGTGGGTATTTTTTTGTTTATAAGAGATGCTGAAAGTGTACATTGTTACAATAAATTAATGAATCAATACTAAAACTGCCTCAAATATACTGACTTGATTGTAGGTACCTTGTCTCTTACTGTACTCAAGTACAGAGGTTTACATTAAAACCTCCTTCCCCTTTCTTTCAGTGAGTTCTAGTAGCGTGTGCTGGGGATCGATTGTGTATCTTTGAAACAAAGTGAAAATTACAAAAGTGAACAAATTTACTAGATTTCGACAAATGAAATCATAGATACTCTAATGAATTTAATCACTTTTATAATTTTCACATCGTTTTAAGATACACGATCAACCCCCTAGTAAACAAACACTATCCCAGAATCAAAACATTAGAGATACAAAATCGTGGAAAAAAAGAATCTGATCTGAAACTCAAACATTATGAAATCTATTTGTGTCCACATTATTCCGATAACGAAGCATTTTCGGCCTAATGTTCATAGGAACATTTGTTCATACTTTTTATCCAGTAACACACTCACAAAGTTTTAAAATATATACTTATGACTCTCATCTGTATATGTATATATTATTACTACTGCATATAAGTTGAGAGGACACGTTTTCTTCATTAATAGACATTATCGATGACTCGAGAGATACAGCGATCATTTAGAGAATTACTTGATAGAACCAGTTGGATCGACGATGATACAAAGCGTTTGGCGACTGAGAAAGTAAATGCTATGTCGCTAAGAATCGGTTATCCAGATTTTATCCTACAGCAACATCTATTGAATGAACGTTACAAGGATGTAAAAAAAATATACTTTTATATCAAATATATATACAGGGTGTCCGGTAATTTTTGACACACCCGAAGTGTGAAGGTAGATTGGCTCAAACTGAATCGAAAAGTCCTGAACCATTTTTTTTGATAACGCTTAATAAAGAAGTTATTATTGAGTAAAGTCTGGCCAATCAGCGCCAACATTTAGCCGGGCGCACGTCGGTGAGCCGCGCGCCGTAAAGTGTGCGCCGTCGTATACTACCAAACGTGCGGCTCACTGACGTGCGCCCGGCTAAAGGTCGGCGCTGATTTGCCAGACTTTACTCAATAATAACTCCTTTATTAAACGTTATAAAAAAAATGGTACAGGGCTTTTCTTTTTAGTTTAAACCAATCTACCTTCACACTTTGGATGTGTCAAAAATTACCGGACACCCTGTATACATATATTTTATAATAGACATTATACTTAATGTATACAGGGTGTATCCTAAAAAGTGGGAAGTTGCAATGAGAGATTCAGGACACAAAAATAAGAGAAAAAATTCATATAAACATATGTCCGATATGACCGTGTTTTCAAGTTATAGCTTGTTTTATTTTTCAACAGAATTAAGATAATTACGGTTACAGGAAGTGCTCAAAATGACTACGTCTAACTTGAATACAGGCTTCAACACGTCTTGTCATAGATTGTCTGACTTTTTCAAAAATTCCGGGTATTGCTTGAATTTCCCGGCAACTATCTTCAACATGTTGACGAAGTATCTCGACGTTATCAATGGGTGTTTTGTAAACAATGGATTTTAGATGCCCCCACAAGTAATAATCGAGTGGATTCAGGTCTGGAGAGCGAGCTGGCCAGGCAATAGGACCAGCACGGCCTATCCATCTACCAGGAAACCGTTCATTTGATAACTATAATTGATAACTATAATTTGAAAACAAGGTCATATCGGACATATATTTATATGAACTTTTTCTCTTATTTTTGTGTCCTGAATCCCCCCATTGCAATACTTCCCACTTTTTAGGATACACCCTGTATATGTGTGTATATATATATATATATATATACAGGGTGTATCATTTTAAGTGATGCAGCTGAATATCTCTAAAAATAAAAGAGATTGGAAAAAATGTTTCAGACAAAAGTTGCATGATTTCGAAAAGGCCACATGATAAAAATATGGAGTTGACCTTGAGTGACCTTTTCAAGGCCAGGTCAATGTGATCGATTCAAAACACTATAATAAAGTATTTTTTCATTAAGTACTTTTTGAGTTATTTTATATCTTAATCTGACATATTTTGATATAAAAAATAAAATATCTCATAAAATATTTAGTTTTTGATAATCTTACCGTAATACTTTTATGTACAGAATAATAGGACAAATCAATTAGTGTAAAAAAAAAACAAATAATTGTTTTAAAAAATACATTGTAAATAATTACATACTTTTTCTTAAAAACAATTATTTTTTTTATACTAATTGATTTGTCTCATTATTCTGTACATAAAAGTATTACGGTGAGATTATCGAAAACTAAATATTTTCCGAGATGTATTTTATTTTTTATATCAAAATATGTCAGATTAAGATATAAAATAACTCAAAAAGTATTTAATGAAAAAATACTTTATTACGGGGGTTTGGAAAGCTCTCAAGATAAGCTACAAGAATATGCAATAAAAAATGGGGATTCCATTTAAGAAAACATCGATCATATTGACCTCACCTTGAAAAGGTCATTCAAGATCAAGTCCATATTTTTATCATGTGGCCCTTTCGAAATCATGCAACTTTTGTCTGAAACATTTTTTCCAATCTCTTTTACTCTAAAAGATATTCAGCTGCATCACTTAAAATGATACACCCTATATATATATATATATATATATATATATATATATATATATATATATATATATATACGAGGACTGACAATTAAGTTCGTAGAAAATATTTATTACAATTACAGAACACACTTATTCGTTATCTAATAGCGTTTTCGAATGAACAGATTAATACAACCCAGATCAATAAATCACTATATTTTACTATGAATTCAAGTCTTTTATTGGCAGAGACGATGCAATGACGTCATTAATCGCTCTCAGAGCCATTAAACCTGTTACCTGCTACATTCGAAAACGCTATAATACACGGTCCCCTTTAAAATAGTCCCATCCTAAAGCAATGCACTTGCTCCAATGTTTTTTCTATTGCAGGAAGCAGTCTTCAAAATCATTCTCCGTGAGGTTGTTTGGAACACGCGTCAGCTATTCCATCTCCGCTCGTGACCCCCAATGACGATTCTTCATGTCTTTCTTGATCTAGAGGAATAAAAAAAAATCGGTGGAGGTCATATCGGGCCCCCTTGACTTTTTTCTATTCCCCAAAATCAAGAAAGACATAAAGGATCGTCATTGGGGGTTACGAGCTGAGATGGAATGAATGACGCGTGCCCTAAACAGCCTCACAAAGAATGATTTTGAAGACTGCTTCCTGCAATAGAAAAAACATTGGACCAAGTGCATTGCTTTAGGAAGAGACTATTTTAAAAAGGACCGTGTATTAGATAAGGAATAAGTGTGTTCTGTAATTGTAATAAATATTCTCTACGAACTTAATTGTCAGTCCTCGTATACTCCGTCCAGCAAGAGAACAACCACGGTCTGCACATAGGCGGGCAAAATGGGGAGAGCGTGGCGCGCTATTCGGTACCGTAATTAAGATTATATAAAAGAAGGTTAAGTTATTATATTTAATGTATATATTTACTTGCGCAACCTATGATGCATTGCAAAAAGCCGCGAGAGCTAATAACATAGACTGCGGTCGGGAAGACGCTAGAAATGTTTCGAAGCGTTTGATTGACCAATCAGGACAAAAAGAGTAAAGATTTATTTATTCTGATTGTTTAATGCAACGCTTCGAAGCATTTCTAGCGTCTTCCCGACCGCAGCCATAGTTTACCTTATTTAGCATCTCTTTTCAATAGTGACTGCGCACAATCAATTCTTTATATTGCATTATGGATTGCGAAAGGCTCATAACTTAACCTTCTTTTATATAACCTTACCGTATATATAAATATAGTACGCCCGAGCTCAATTATAATTTCAATGTGATATAAAAAATCGAAATCGTTGTAATATATTTAAATTACACAGTTGAATGTTTATGATTCACAAGATAATTAATAATAATAATATATTTTTATTAGAGATCGTTCATATTATGGAGAATTTTAGATTTTGGGGGACTTTGTGAACACTTTACTAGCAGAAAACAAAAACAAAAAAAAAGAAAGCAGTACGGCAGTGTGGAAGGGAACTTTCTAGGCGTTTCGTGAGCAGAGAACTGTCCGAAACGGACGAGCTTTCGTCCGATCCGTGGTTGTTCTGTCACTGGACAGAGTATATATATATATATATGTATGTACAGGGTGTCCGACAAGTAAGTGACCAAACGAAAGGTGGAAGTAGATTGGGTCAAAGTGAGTCGAAAAGTCCTGAACCATTTTTTTATAACGCTGCTCATAAAATTATTCATCAATACAATTATTATTGAGTAAAGTCTGGCCAATCAGCGCCAACCTTTAGCCGGGCGCACGTCGTTGAGCCGCGCGCCGTGAAGTGTGCGCCACCGCATATTACCAGGCGCGCAGCTCACCGATGTGCGCCCGGCCACCGACGAGGTACTATTAAAGATCGTCAGCCCTGGGTAAAATTTTGTGACCATCAAGTGGGCCCGGTGGGCCCGGAGGTAATTGAAAAATGTTGACATTACCGACCGTTTGATTGAATCGAAGATAATTACACGAATTATTTAATTCATACGGTTAGTTTACTTCATCCAGTTATTATTTTATTATCGAAAACACCGACAAGATATCATTAGAGACCGATGGTCTTATAGGATTTAGCATATTACTGGAAAAAAACTCGCCACGCGCTATTGTAGGTAAGTAAATCTTTGCATTGTCGATAATAAAACAGTAAATTTACAATAAAACGTTTATTTTGTTGTTCTTGAGGCAGTTATATAAAAGATCTATACATTTTTGATAATAAAACAATAACTGAATGAACTAAAATAACACGCAGCGAGCTTTTTTTTCCAGTCACACTAAATCCCATAAGACCACCGGTCTTTAATGATATCTCGTCGGTGGCCCGGCTAAAGATCGGCGCTGATTAGCCAAACTTTATTCAATAATAACTCCTTTATTAAGCGTTATAAAAAAAATGGTTCAGGACTTTTCGACTCAGTTTGACCCAATCTACCTCCACCTTTCGTTTGGTCACTTACTTGTCGGACACCCTGTATATATATACAGGGTGATTCAAAACAACCTGATGTTCTAATGTCCTTGAAATGTCATATTCTGAGCGAATTCTGATACGATTTTTCTTTTCACAAAATTTTGTCCGAAGCTTAGTTTTTGCGTTATAATTGAAAATAGTTAGCACCTTAGGAGTTTATTACAACGGGCAGACAAGGACGGCGCAACGCATCACAAGACTCACTTCATAATTTCACAATAAATATCACTAGAAACATATTACTGTTCTTACTGCAGTACTTTATTATTACTCGCAAATATCAATTTCCACACAAATTAAGGCATAAAATCCCACAATAAATGATATTTATTGTAAAATTGTGAAGTGAGTCTCGTGACGCGTTGCGCCGTCTCTGCCTGCCCATTGTACTGGACTCGTAAATAGATAACTATTTTCAATTATAACTCAAAAACTAAGCTTCGGACAAAATTTTGTAAAAGAAAAAATCGTCTCAGAATTCACTCAAGAATATGACATTTCAAGGACATCGGGTGGTTTGAGTCATTCTGTATATATACACCGTCGAACAATTAAGTTTCGAGACTCGCTTCGCATTTCCGAACGTTTGATCCGTTTGTGATGCCATTTTAGGGGGTTATTCACAAAACTCAATACTCAACACGTGATGCAAGTTTTAAATTATTTGGTTCAATAATTAATGAGATACAGTCACGCGAAGTTGTGTTACAAAATTTTGTTTAAAAATCGATATAATGGAAGGAACGCTTGACAACGCGCCAACATTAAATTCTGCGTTAAATTAGAGATGTCGCCAACAGAAATGTTACAAATGATTCAACAAGTCTACAGAGAGTCAGCTATCCATAACGTTTCGAAGATACAGATGACATAAAAAAAACGCGAATCAAATTTTGAAAGGACTTGCTTCAGAAGACTATCAGAGCTGCTTTGAGCAATGGCGGAGACGTTGAACTAATAAGTATGCCGAGTTAGGTATTAGTGACTACATTGAACATTTATAACGTTTCTGTTAGCGACTTCCCTAATTTAACCACAGACTTCTATACATATAATATACTAGATTGCTAACAGCGATGTGACAGGTGAAGCTAGGGCAGCCATTTACAATTGGGCAGATATATATATATATATATATATATATGTATGTATATATTCAGATAGCAAAATGCTAGCAGTATGCCAGCAGTATGCCAGCAAATTCAATCATGACTTCGCAGCAGATTCCGCTCTGCTGCGTCCTCATTAAGCTTAACTTCTGGCAGCACGGTTTGCCGATATAATATAACAGAGAAAATAGAGCAAAAATCGAGTATTATTTGCTATTACGTCGTGACAGCAGATATGTAACAAATATCGAGCGAAGTCTGCCATATCAGATCTGACGGCAGAAATGCGGCAGAAATCAAGCATGATCTGCCGTTACAATGTGACGGCAGAAACGCAGCAAAAGTCGAGCATTGCCTGCTGTCACAATATGACGACGAAAACACAGTAAAGATAAAATATGCCTGCAAAGCATAATTAGTAATATAGATACAATAAAATCTGAATATTGGTATAGTTATAAATAATTAATTAAATATATAAATTTAAATAAATGATTAATTTATTAATAATTTGTAAATTTCAAGATTTGTATGGAAATTGAACTCTTTATTTTGTTTCAAGAAGTCAATAAATTTTCTAATTATCCACTCGGTTTCCAAACTTTTAGTTTAATATTCTGTGTCCTTTGTTAGAATTCAGAAATTAAGCTGATAAAAATAGATATTATGACTCCTGTACACAGGACACAGGACGTGGCAACGCTTGCCGTGTCGCCGCGTTCTGTGTGCAAGAGCCATCCCATAGAGCACAGAACATTGCAGCAACATTGCCGCAATGTTGCTACAATGTTGCAATGTTGCTGCAATGTTGCTGCAATGTTGCTGCAATGTTGCTGCAATGTTTTGTGCTGTATGGGATTACACATTTTTAATCTTGTTAACGGCGCTTTGCGATCTTTATATTTGCCTATAACAGAAACTTGATTACGAGATAGATACGTCATATAGCGGTAAACGAAAGAATTGTAACTTGATACAGCATATCTTAATATTGCTGTGATTCTACTATTATTTTATGATAACAGATCATGCTCTGTGTTTCTGCTATGTTTTTGCTGTTATCTTTTGAAATGACAGCTTATGCTTAATTTTTGCAGCATTTCTGCCGTTACGCCGTGCTTGCAGATAACATGTACATTTCTGGCGGCACTAATTGAAATGGCAAATCATGCGCCGCTGCTGCCAGAGTTTTACCGATATAATATGTAATGCATAATTTGCAATACGTGATCGGGCAAACTTGGCTATCTGGGTATACAGGGTGTCCCCAATTTTAATGTCAAAACTTTAGGAGCGTGTAGGGGACCGATAAACTAAGACAAAAAGTCCTTTAGAGATTTGCTCGTTTTTGCTTCGTTTTGAAGAAAATCGCAAAAAATGAAACAATTGCACCAAAAAACTTAAAACAACACTAAAATTATTAGATTTATCAAAAAGTATTATAAAATAAAAATTGTAGAATATGGAATTAAGAAAAGAGAGTGAGTTAAAATCCTCCTGAGGTAAAATTAGAGGATTGTAGATAAATACGCGACAACGCGAAATTTTGTTTCTAATCAAGAGACACGGTAGTGTCTCGCGCCAAGTCATGCGCAGCAACAGTGAGGCACCCCGTGTATCTTTACGCGAGTCGGCTAGTTGAAGAGTTCTTAGATTATCGAACCTCAATAACGGCTGAACCGATTGATGTTTTAATAAGCTTAATCGAAAGCTTGAGTTTGTTTTATATTATGAAAATATTTTTACTTTTCTTCTACGTATCCTATAAATGAAGATATTATAATCCAAAGTCGAAATGTATAAAATTTTTACTAAGAAACGTCTTCTCCGTCGTCATCGACGCCCAAGCCCCCAATGCGCATGTGTACAAGAAGTTGTACGGTTCGAGCATTCGACATAAGATTGCGCTAGCGGCGCTTCTACTGCTTGCATCCATACCAGCTTTTGACAGATATAGGTTAATAGGTTTGCAATGCAATAGTGCAATGTTATATAGCGTAGCACGCTTTCATTTATAAAAAAGTGAAGCAACAAAATTCTTCGTAATACTCGTGGTTAGTTGGATCAGGTATTGAATACACACATATCTGATAGTAAATATATATAGAATAGAATATAAACATCTTGTCATAAATGTATAGAATATTTTCATATCTTATTTATAGAGAAAAATAAAATATTGCGAAAGTAATTTATGCTATGTGTGAAAACAAAACAAAACATCGCATTACATATAAAAATATTCTATATTTATGATAAGAAAGAGATATATGTATTTTATAGTATGTTTATTATAAGATATATGTGTGTTTGTATCCTATACCTGATTCAACTATCCACAAGTATCACAAAGAATTTTGCAGCTTTACCTTTTTATAAATGAAAGAGTGCTACGCTATATAATGTTGCAATCTGGAAAATTTAACTTATACCTGTCAAAAGCCACTATGGATAACTGCGAGCAGTTATCGATATAGACATTCATATCAGTTAATATAGATATACACATCAAGAATACATATTTGAGTGCATTTGTCAAACGAGTGTCATATAGTTTGTCATATATTTATTTGTCATGCATTATATGCAGCTACAGATAAATATAAATAACATTGATGAAATGCAGTCTGCAAGGTTAAATTTCTATTTATCTTTTTAAATAATTTATAAATATACATTTATTTTTCAGTGGAACCAGAAGAATTTTCCAAGCTGTTGATAAAATTTTGACAAAGCCTGTGGCAAAATGTTTATTGCAAACCAACATATTGTAATCAATTCTTGTTGCGATGCTAATGCATCGCTTGAAATAGATGAAGCATGTTTTAGTGTAGTTAATGAATATAATAGATCTGTTACATGGTATTTTTCCATTTGTCAGAATGCTATTTGGTATATATATTTGGCAAATAAAATTTAGTATTTAACTGACATTATCGATAATTTTGTTGTGTTTAGCATTGAGACAAAGATTGGTTACAATATGTTGGTTTGCAATAGAAGTGTTGTCGCAGACTTTGTCAAAATCTTAACAGCTTGAAAAATGTTTCTATTGAAAAATTCCATTGAAAAATAAATGTATTTATAAATTTATTATAAAAATTTATAAATTATTAAAAAAAAATAAATAGAAATGGAAATAAAATATAAATAGAAATTTATAAGATTTATACATATTAATCTTACAGACTATGTTTTACTAATGTTACTTATACCTGTAGCTGCATATGATGCATGACAAATAACTATATGATGACAATCATTTGACAAATACATTTAAATACACTGTATTCCTTTTTACATCTTTTGCTTTTGATATAATCAGGATACAAGACAGATTAGTTAGATAATTTATAGCACAGCACAAGCATATAGTAATATATTTTAATTTTGATTATAGTATTTTTTTTAAAAGGACGTAACATTTATCACTTTTATAAAAGTACTTGATTTGTTTAATCTGTCTTGTAGATATGTAGCATACACATCATTTTTACACTAATTGCTTGTGCTGTGTATACCTGACTAGTCTGTCTCATAGATATGTAGAATACATACATCATAAAATATATTATAATTTATATATTATAACTCATATTATAACTTTATATATAATTAGCAAGGTTTATTCTAATCTTAAATATTAAAAAAAAAGAAACGTTACATTTATCAGTTTCATATCAATAAAATTAAGATCTTAAATATTTAAAAAAAGAAACATAACATCTATCACTTTTTAATTTATATTTAAATTACAATATAAGTTATAATATAATATAAATTATATAAGTTATGATGTGTGTATTCTATATATTTACGAGACAGATTAGTTAGGTAATTTATAGTATAGCACAAGCGTATAGTATCAATCAAAGAAATGAAAGAGTTGCTTTTATAATTCAGAAATATAATAGATGTATTCATTTAATCTGATTGCAGAAATAAGATAATATATAACACACAGTACAAAAAGAAATGATATAATTGCTAAAAATTACCTTTTTTTAAAAAAAGTGAAAAAAAGGCGCCAAGTGCACGCGCACAAGCGCCTTTCGCTATAAAAATACTCATACAAAATAGTGTTATTTCAATTTGTTGTGAAAAATTCTTATACAAAATAGTGTTATTTTAATACAAAAACACTGTCATATCCAAACCAAAAAACTGTTTTACAAAATAGTTGTTTTAATATTCTACAAAAATAGTGATATAAAAATATTGCGCCAATTAATAAAAATTTATTTTACAAAATTCATTTATTATTATTTCTAATATTAAAAATTGCAATGTGATCAAAATAGTGGAATATATTTAAGTGAAAAAAATTTTTAATTCAAAAGATAAATTTAAGTATAAAATAACTTTTCAATTAGAGAAAAACTTGGCGCTGTTAAATTCAAAATATAAATAACACGTTAATTAGATTAGCATATATTCAATTTAGCAGCGTCAAGTTTTTCTCTAATTGAAAAGTTATTTTATACTTAAATTTATCTTTTGAATTAAAAATTTTTTTCACTTAAATATATTCCACTATTTTGATCACATTGCAATTTTTAATATTAGAAATAATAATAAATGAATTTTGTAAAATAAATTTTTATTAATTGGCGCAATATTTTTATATCACTATTTTTGTAGAATATTAAAACAACTATTTTGTAAAACAGTTTTTTAGTTTGGATATGACAGTGTTTTTGTATTAAAATAACACTATTTTGTATAAGAATTTTTCACAACATCTAATTTTACCTCAGGAGGATTTTAACTCACTCTCTTTTCTTAATTCCATGTTCTACAATTTATATTTTATAATACTTTTTGATAAATCTAATAATTTTAATGTTGTTTTAAGTATTTTGGTGAAAATTATTTGTTTCATTTTTTGCGATTTTCTTCAAAACGAAGCAAAAACGAGCAAATCTCTAAAGGACTTTTTGTCTTAGTTTATCAGTCCCCTACACGCTCCTAAAATTTTGACATTTAAATTGGGGACACCCTGTATATACAGGGTAAGCCATTTTAATCCATTGAAATATCTTAAAATCTATAAGTTTAAGACAAAAATGTTTTAGACAAAAGTGGTATGGTTTCGAGGGGGCCATAAGATGATACCATTGGTTTGACCTTGAAAAGTTATTTGAAGGTCACATGAAGGTCACATTAAATTTTTTAAATGGAATACTATAATTTTTATTGCATATTCTTGTAGCCCATCTTGAGAGCTTTCCAAAACACTATAATAAAGTATTTTTTCATTAAGTACTTTTTGAGTTATTTTATATTTTAATCTGACATATTTTGATATAAAAAATAAAATATTTCGTAAAATATTTAGTTTTCGATAATCTTACCGTAATACTTTTATGTACAGAATAATGAGACAAATCAATTAGCGTAAAAAAAACAAATAATTGATTAAAAAGATACATTGTAAATAATTACATACTTTTTCTTAAAAACAATTTTTTTATACTAATTGATTTGTCTCATTATTCTGTACATAAAAGTATTACGGTAAGATTATCGTAAACTAAATATTTTACGAGATATTTTATTTTTTATATCAAAATATGTCAAATTAAAATATAAAATAACTCAAAAAGCACTTAATGAAAAAATACTTTATTATAGTGTTTTAAAAAGCTCTCGAGATAAGCTACAAAAACATGCAATAAAAAATGGGGGGTTCGATTTAAGAAAACATCGATCACATTGACCTGGCCTTGAAAAGGTCACTCAAGATCATGTCCATATTTTCATCATGTGGCCCCCTTGAGACCATGCAACTTTTGTCTAAAACATTTTTGTCTATCGAGCTCAGTTATTGAGATATTCGCATGGATTGATTAAAATGGTCTACCCTGTATACTTATATATATTTGTATATATGTATATATATATATATATATATATATATATATATATATTTCTTATAACAGTTATTTATTAATTATAATATAAATTATAATATAAATATTTATTATTATATTATTTATTTAAAATAATTAAATATATGTATATTTACAATGTATATTAATAATTAAATATATTTATTTAATAATTATTTATTTATAACAATTAAAATATACATGTATTTTATTATATATATATGTATATATATATATATATATATATATATATATATACATTTGAAAGTAAAAATAAACTAAAAATATCAAGTCTTATTACATATGTACTATATATAGACTTGATATTTTTAGTTTATTTTTACTTTCAAATGTTTTAAACGTATCCCTATATAAAAAATCCCTATATAAAAAAGGCATGTAAAGTCGATACTCGCATATATCGAAGTTTATTGTTGTCGCTTTTCCGCGATGCTGATTGGCTGTCTCGCTTGTGCGCTGCGACTTGCTTCATTCGTGTTATTTGCAACTGTCAAATCATGAGAATTTTAACAGTTTGACAATTTATGAAAGAAAAAGTTAAAGTTAGGAAAGAAAAGTTAAAGAAATTGGAAAATGTCCATAAATAAAAGCGCGCGCGCAGCGCGCGTCTGTGTTGTTCTAGTACGTTTAAAAAATGGATGAATGACATGAATCGATCGAATATCGAATTCATATCGATATTCTGCCCAATTGTAAATGACTGCCCTGGGTACTGATCCCTAGGAAATATTAGCATTGAAATCAATGGCAAAATTTTTCACTTTTCATTTTTCTGTCCTAGGGGAAAAGTTACATGATCGATACCCTGGCTTCACATGTTCTTATATAAAATATAGCCGTATTAGCAGTCTAGTATATTATAGAAGTCTGTGAATTTAACGCAGAATTTAATGTTGGCGCGTTGTCAAGCGTTCCTTCCACTACACCGATTTTTAAACAAAATTTTGTAACACAATTTCGCGTGACTGTATCTCATTAACTATTGAATTAAATAATGTAAAACTTGCATCACATGTTGAATATTGAGTTGTGAATAACCCTCTAAAATGACAGCACAAGCGGATCAAACGTTCGGAAATGCGAAGCGAGTCTCAAAACTTGATTGTTCGACAGTGTATATATATATATATGAGAGAGAGAGAAAGGGGAAGATTATAACATATTTGACGCAGGTTGTAATACGACCAGATAAATATTTTGAAAACACTTTAAATATCTTGCAACATTTGACTCGAGTTGAACAAAATCGTCTTGGAAACAATGTCAATAAAACTTTATGGAATACTGCTCCAGCGATCGTGAACGCTTATTACAGTCGCAACAAGAATCAGATAAGTCAGTTTAACTTCATTTAAGAAAGTATTTGCATGTTCTTTATTTTTCTCACGTTTTTCTCACGATTCGTGTATTAAGAAAGGAAAATTAATCTTCTTAAAAATTATTCACATTATTCTATTCTCTCTCTCTGCCCTTTTTCTTAGTGTTTCCAGCGGGCATACTACAGCCTCCTTTTTATCACAGATTTTTTCCACGAAGTTTAAATTATGGTGGAATTGGCGTCGTAATTGGACATGAGATTACTCATGGATTTGATGATAAAGGTAGATTGTTCGACAAGGATGGGAATCTTCATAGGTGGTGGAAAGACGAAGCAATCGATGGTTTTCACCGAAGAGCGCAATGCCTTATCGGTAGAGAAAAATAAAACAAAATTTTTTTCGGCTAATAGAAACATGCGGATAAGATAGCGATTATACATGTTTTTGGTCTTGTAATCAATGTTCTTTCTCACAGATCAATATGCACGTTATACCGTAACGGAAGTTGAAATGCAGATAGATGGCGTTAATACGCAGGGGGAAAATATTGCCGATAATGGCGGTATTAAACAAGCGTTTAGAGTAATTTCATAGGTTTTCGTTTTTGAAAATCTTTAACAAAAAAAAGTTCAAATTTTTCAAACTAAAATATTTATATCTCTTTGCAGGCATATGAGAGATGGTTACGCTTGAATGAAGAGGAAGACGAGACATTACCCGGAATGAGTGCGACAGGTAAACAATTATTCTTTTTGAATTTTGCTCAAGTTTGGTGCGGTTCAATGCGTCCCGAGGCAACTAGAAATAAGCTAAAAACAGCTGTACATTCGCCTGGTAAATTTCGAGTGATCGGTACGCTCTGTAATTCCAAGGATTTTGCTCAAGTGTTTAATTGCCCTCTTGGTTCTCCAATGAACCCTGTAAGCAAATGCTCGGTATGGTAAAACATAATAATTATAATAATTATAATAATATATATATATATATATATATACTGACGCAAATTGAAATCACAACACTAAGAAGGAATTATGCTGGGTGAATGAAAATGATACAGAATGTTTGTTTATATAAGTATTTACTTTTATTACATTTTTATTATTTTTTTTATTATATATATTATTTATTTATTTATATATATTTCATTATTTTATATACATACATATATATATTTTATATATATATATATATATATATATATAAAATAATAAAAATATATATATAAATAAATAAATAATATATATAATAAAAAAAGGCAAAAAAAATGTAATAAAAGTAAATACTTATGTAGACAAACATTCTGTGTAATTTTCATTCACCCAGCATAACTTCTTCTTGGAATTGGGACTTCAATTTCCGTCAGTATATATATATGTATATATATATATGTATATATATATATATATATATATATATATATATATATATATATATATATATATATATATATAACAGTTTGCATTGATCTACACTATGTGACACGATTTATCTCGACTACAATTCGTACACAATGAAACGTAGCCACAATATAACTACACACAGTAGTATCACTAAGCTGTCGGTATACCTTTGATGTAAAGGCCATCACACACAAAATTCCGTAAGAACATAAAACGTAAGCGTAAGAAAATTGACTAATCCCAATCGAGTATTGGGCTTTCCGTAAAAGTGAAGGGGTTACGGAGAGTCAAATACTCGATTGGGATTATTCGATTTTCTTACGCTTACGTCTTACGTCCTTATGGAATTTTGTATGTGATGGCCTTAATTGGCCCAAGCCACATGACCCAGCGCCATATTGAAAATTGTATGCTTAAATTTAACCATAGACATAGTATATCTAGACCGAGTATTTGCCTTTATTTAAGGAATGGGGGTAAAGATGCACGTAGAAAAGGACATACTCTGTTTCGTGCCCCTTGCGTTCTCTCTCGCTCGCATGTAGCATAGCGTATTCTTTCGCTATGCTACATGCGAGTGAGAGAGAACGCAAGGGGCACGAAACAAAGTATGTCCTTTTCTACGTGCACCTTGGCCCTCACTTCTCAACACTCGGTCTAGATATACTATGCTATGAATTTGACATACATACATATATACAGGATGTATCTGAAATGATGCACTAAACTTTAGGAGCATATTCTAGAAATCAAAATAAGACTTTTCTTCCGATGAACATGGGTCCGCAAATGAACCCTCCTCCGAGCTAGAGGCCCCTAAAGTTTGGGGAAAAAATTAAAAATTGGCTGTATTTCAGAAAAAAAAAATTATACCGCCGAATAACCGCAGTCAAATTGAAAGCAGAAAATGTCCGTACTTCAGCCGTCAGTTCTTAACAATGAATTTCACACATTTTCGAATTTTAGCTCGGAGGGGGGTTCATTTGCGGATCCATGTTCATAAGAAAAAAAAAGTCTTATTTTGATCTCTAGAATACGCTTCTAAAGTTTAGTGCATCATTTTAGATACACCCTGTATATAAGGTTATATAAAGAAAGGTTAAGTCATAATCCTGGGCCACCCATAATGCAATGTAAAGAATCGATGTGTGCGCAGTCGCTATTAAAAAGAGATGCTAAATAAGATAGATTGTTATTGGCTCTCGCGGCCTTTTGCAATGCATCATGGGTTGCTCATTGGTATACATCATCGACATATAGTACTGGACGGAGCATGCGGCAAGATTTCTTTGTTTTTTCATATTGAGCGACCTAGAAAGAGAGAAGTAGATATTTGGGCACGGATCTCTCATTCTATTCTCGTTTCATTAGTTGAATTTTGTCTAAGAAGAAGAGGAACAGTATCGTATTCTTATAAGTTGGGAACATCCTTATTGCTACTTATAAGTGTGTAACGTATATGAACATAGCATATAAAAGTGATATTATTATATACGTTACAAATAATTAGTAATATGGTTTCTGCCTGTTTATTGTGCAAAACGAGTGGATTAGACAAAGATGTATAAAATTTTGAAATGCCTCATAGGTCTTATAGTTCCATGAGCCGCTCCTACCCACACATCGTCTTATCTCTTTCTATGGTCCAGTTTCCACCGTAAGTATCAATTCGCATCTAGCGCGGCGTAGGACTAAATTTAAGTCGATGAAAACGTTAAATTCGATGCGCACCGAAACAGAATCGGACCGATGACTTCGGTGGAAACCGCGGTCCTACGCCGCGCTAGATCCGAATTAATACTTCGGTGGAAACTAGACCTATATCTGTCAACACGATTTCGGTTCCAGACTCTGTCCAGTACTATATGTCGATGGTATACATAGTATCAATAGTATGACTTAGGGCCACCGCACAAGCTTTTCCATAACACGTTAAGCCCGAATCACACTAGCGGCTCGCGGCTGCGATTGCAATTGCGTTTGTGATTGTGATTTGCTACGCTCCAATCATACTTGCAATTGGTGCTTTCTGATTGGCTGAGGCAATCGCAATCGCAGCCGCGAGCCGCTAGTGTGATTCGGGCTTTATGTTAAGTAATGACTGTAAACCTAAATTCATACGTAACCTTAAACTTCAGTCAACGCACAAACAAAATTGTAACGTAGTATGCTTTTGTTACGTTACGATTTTCTCTGTGCGTTGACTGAAGTTTAAGATTACGTACGAGTTTAGGTTTAGAATCAGTACTTAACGTAACGTAATGCATTACGGAAAAGCTTATGCGGTGGCTTTTAACCTTCCTTTATATAACCTTACATATATACATACTATAGACATAGGCTGCGTTCCGATATTCACTGCCAATACTGAAAATCTATAGTTTACGTCACGTGCACTATAGATTTTCAGTACTAGTAGTGAATATCAGAACGCAGCCACATACGCATATAGGCGCCATATCGTCAATTGGGTAACCAATGCATGCGTACTAGAAATTTCGTCTCACACATAGAACAAAAATGACACTACTGTGTAATTATACTGTGACGTAGCTCATTTAAGTGGACTTTTAATTCATCTAAAAAAGTCTCTAGCAATTTCTAAATGTATAAAACAGAAAAAGAATATCGATTAAATGCGTTTAACATATTTTGTACATTATTCTAAAATATATACAATTAAAAAAAAAAGACTACATAAATTCTATTAAGATAAACTTATATGAAAGAGAATAAAAATGTATCATTTTTATACAGAATATTAGATAAAGCAAATTGCAATAAAGATGAGAAGCAGCTTCACAATTATAGAAATCGTTATAGATTATTTTTCAATTTATACAGAGTGAGGCATCTAAAACAGGCTACCTGAATAAATCAACTGCTTTTCTTCTTCTCTCGGCGGCATCTCCTCCACACTTCTATCTACAAAAAAAACTATTGACATCAGATATTATTCTCCTTGAAACCAAACAAAATTGATCTGATGCATTTTTTCTATCGCAAAAGCAGCCGAATTATTCAGGTGGCCTGTTTTAGATGCCTCACCCTGTATATAAGAATTTCTTTATCTTTTAAGGGTCGACAGTAGAGTCCTATATAATCAGAGAAGAGACATCGTTACCCCCTCCATGCTTCCCATGATCGCTATGTTGGTCCCGCAGCTGCCCATTTATAATCTAAAATGTTTTAAAAATGTCTCAGAGATATTTAAAATGTTTTTTTTTAGAAACTAACATTACTTGGCGTCGGGACGCTACCGCGTCGCTTGACAAATATACTTTTTTCTCACTTATGGTACGCCGGTTGCGGTTGGTTTGCACGTAGGATTCATTACGGGACCAACATAGGGCGCGTTCCACTTAACGACCGCAACGCTCGCGAGCATCATCTGTCTTTGTTTAACTTTCGGTGAACAACAAAGATGAAATGATACCGTGAGCGTTGCGGTCATTAAGTGGAACGGACCCATGGCGGTCAGCCAATCAGCAAGCGGAACGCCATTGTCGCTTCTTTGATTATATAGGACTCTAGTCGACAGGAGAGACAGTAGAGACCTCTCGCGGAAAGCCGTGAATTACGGATGCTGTTTTTTTTCGTATTACGGCCAAAATACAAAGAAGATTATATTATAACAGCAATATCGTAATCAGTAGGATCGTAAGATTGGCGCTAAAGAGCGATTTTTTGAAAAATAGAGTTAAAATAATATTTTTTAAGTTGACAAACAAGATACAGCTCATGGCGGATTAGGTGCAGTTGGCCATGAGCTGTATTTTATTAATTATAAATTTTTTGAGAGCCAAAATGCAAAATCCAACTCTTTAGCGCCAATCTAGGCTTTGTAGAGAATTTAGCAAAAAAAGTTAGAAGAAGAAATATGCCTTCTTCAAGGCTACGAGAAAAACGGATATTACTAAAGCTATATGCAAGAAGCAGCTCATAAGGAAATTTTTCTAGTATTACATTGATCACTTGACAAAGAGAGATGATTGCGCCGTGTTTATCTCTCTTTCATTGCGTATGTGTGTAGCATCCGTAGACACACCGATATATTGAGCACACGGATGCGATTATTGGGAGATAATGTCAGACAAGAAGCGACAATCGCGGGCTGTCCTTGTTCTTCTAACGTATCGCTTTACGGTCGGGCTACAACCTGAAAATGCTTTCTGGCTTCTCGTGGCAGAAAGCAGTAATGCAACAAGACAAACGGGCGCCCATTTTTTGAGAATTTTATATTTGCGTATACAGGGTGTCCGGTAAAGATTATGCCAACGCTCGTGAGCGGGTAGAGCACAGTAAACTGAACAGAAAAGTCCTATAACATTTTTGTCTATAACGCTTAAGGGTCGGCAGGAGAGACAGTAAAGACCTCTCGCGGGAAGCCGTGAGTTACGAATACATTTTTTTCGTATTACAGCCAAAATACAAAGAAAATTATATTCTAACAACAATATTCGTAATCAGTAGGATCGTAAGGTTGGCGCTACACAGTGATTTTTTGAAAAAAAGAGTTAAAATAATATTTCATAAGTTGATAAACAAGGTACAGCTTTGGTACAGCTCATGGCGGATTAGGTGCAGTTGGCCATGAACTGTATTTTATTAATTATAAATTTTTTGAGAGCCAAAATGCAAAATCCGGCTCTGTAGCGCCAATCTAAGCTTTGTAAAGAATATAGCAAAAAAAGTTAGAGGAAGAAATATGACTTCTTTGAGGCTACATACGAAAAAAACGGATATCACTAGAGCTATATGCAAGGAGCAACTAATGGGGACATTTTTCTAGCAGAGAGAAGCCTGAGAGAGGCAATGCCGGCGATTTTCGTGGGACGCTTTTTCTAGGCCGTAGAGCAGCGCCGTGCATCCACTTTTAGGAAATGGAAACACTTATCCACATCTACTTTTCGGTACTGTCGGTCAAATCTCCATATGGTTCATGTCCGTGCTACATCCACTTTTCGATACTATCGATCATTTGGTTCATATCCGTGATACATCCATTTTTCGATCTTTTCGGTAGTGGTAGTACACTGATCGCTTGACAAAGAGAGATGATCGCGCCGTCTTAGTCTCTCTTTCATCGCGTATGTGTGTAGTATCCGTGAAGGTACAAACACCGATACATTGAGCACACGGATGCGATCGTTGAGAGATAAATCTAGACAAGGAGCGACAATCGCGTGCTGTCCTTGTTCTTCTAACGTATCGCTTTACGGTCGAGATACAACCTGAAAATGCTTTCTGGCCTCTCGTGGCAGAAAGCAGTAATGCAACAAAACTAACGGGCGCCTATTTCTTGAGAATTTTATATTTATATATATATATACATATGTGCATATATATGTTTAAATTATAGTTAAAATTATACGTGCAATTAAATATTGTATGTTGATCAATAATAATAGTAGAATAATAGGTAACAGAGTGAACAAATACGCAAGATGTAAGACAAAGGGTGCCTGTTAGACTTGATAACTTGTTGCTTCGTTACTATATAATATCGATGATACTTCGTATATCATATCAACGGGATAGAGAAATAGCATGATTGTAAATCCTTGTTTGACATTATTTTGTTAATGCAATTTACAAAAAAAGACAAATACAAAAGTTATTTATTTATTAATTATAATATAATAGTGAATAATAAATAGCATTAAAAATATATTGATATTAATATATATTTTTGTACAATAATATAAAACCAGATATAACAAAATAAATTAATTTATAGAAATATGAAACATGATTAGTAGTAGAAAAAGTAAACAATAACTTACTTAACATAAACAATAACTAACTCTGAAATAAAATTGTATATAAGATTTTAATATAAACTGTAATATAGGTTCATAATTAAATTCTTTATATGAATATATAAAATGTAATATTTATTATATATTATATTTCTATATATTTTTATATATTATATTTTTGTTTTGAATTTATATATGTATATATGCATTTATGCGTATAACAATTTACATATTAAAACAAAATGTCATACATTATATGCTACAATTTAAAGACAAATGAATCAAATGTGATAAAAAGAGATTAGATGTACATGTTAGATGTCAAAAAAAATAATATTAATATCCCGTTTTGCTAATAAAACACCAACAATTTTTTTATAATATAAATATAAAAATAAAGGAAGTATGAAATACATATATATATAAAATAAACTTTTTTATTCCCAAAATCAGATATCAGTTTCACCAAAAGAATATTTAAAAATGTTTATTTTAAAAAAATGTTTTCTCTCTACGGCCTAGAAAAAGCATCCCACGAAAATCGCCGGCATTGCCTCTCTCAGGCTTCTCTCTGTTTCTAATAGTACACTGATCGTTTGACAAAGAGAGATGATTGCTCCGTCTTTGTTTCTCTTTCATCGCGTATGTGTATAGTATCCGTGTAGACACACCTAGACATTGCGTGTACACGGATACAACTGCTGATCGGTAGACAAAGAGAGATGATTGCGCCGTCTTTGTCTCTCTTTCATCGCATATGTGTAGCGTCCGTGTAAGCACACCGATATGTTGAGCACACGGAAGCGATTGTTTGGAGATAATGTCAGACAAGGAGCGACAATCGCATGCTATCCTTGTTCCTCTAGCGTATCGCTTTACGGCCGAAATACGGCCTGAACTTGAAAATGCTTTTTGGCCTCTCGTGGCAGAAAGCAGTAATGCAACATGACTAACGGGCGCCCATTCTTTGAGAATTTTATATTTACGTATATACATATATGCATATATATGTTTAAATTGTAACGATACCGTTACTAACGGCCTAGCGGGCCGATCCACCGCGCGCTTTTCGAGGCTCGGCGCTTATGGCGTCCCTAAGCTCTCACACCCGTGTCGCGGCCCCACCGTAGGGACCACCCCACCACACGTCGAACCGTGTGAGTGGGAGGCCGGCCGCCGGTGAGTGGCCTTCACTTGGACACAGTACAATTGGACACGGTGCAAATGGACACGTTGCAAATGGACACGAAACTTTGCACACGGCTCAATTGGACACAGTGCATTTGGACACAATAATTTTGGACACAGTAGGTTTTGGACACAGAAGAAAATTAATTTGGACACCGTTCAGTAGCACACCGGTCAGTTGCACACCGTTCAGTTGCACACCGTTCAGTTACACACATAAAAATGCACACCGTTTAGTTGGACACATAAAAATGCACACCGTTCAGTTGCACACCGCTCAGTTGCACACCGTTCAGTTGCACACCGTTCAGTTGCACACCGCTCAATTGCACACCGGTCAGTTGCACACCGCTCAGTTGCACACCGCTCAGTTGCACACCGCTCAGTTGCACACCGCTCAGTTGCACACCGCTCAGTTGCACACCGTTCAGTTGCACACCGCTCAGTTGCACACACACACACACACACGGGGGGGTGCAAGGGGGGCCTTCGGCCCCCCTCCCGCACCCGCCCCGCCGGTAAGCAGGGTGGACCTCGCTTTATAACTACGGTGGGCAAACTAACGGTGTGCAACTGAACCGTGTGCAACTGAACGGTGTGCAACTGAGCGGGGTGCAACTGAGCGATGTGCAACTGAGCGGTGTGCAACTGAGCGGTGTGCAACTGACCGGTGTGCAATTGAGCGGTGTGCAACTGAACGGTGTGCAACTGAACGGTGTGCAACTGAGCGGTGTGCAACTGAACGGTGTGCATTTTTATGTGTCCAACTAAACGGTGTGCATTTTTATGTGTGCAACTGAACGGTGTGCAACTGACCGGTGTGCTACTGAACGGTGTCCAAATTAATTTTCTTCTGTGTCCAAAAGCTACTGTGTCCAAAATTATAGTGTCCAAATGCAATGTGTCCAATTGAGCCGTGTGCAAAGTTTCGTGTCCATTTGCAACGTGTCCATTTGCACCGTGTCCAATTGTACTGTGTCCAAGTGCACCGCTCCCGCCGCCGGTATATAAGGCGGTCCGGCGAGCGTATCGCTACCAGTTCCCAATCCCGATTCCTATCACGTATAACTCTCCGGATCCTGAACCGACTCTCGCGTTATACCAGGCTACGGGCTTCCCGGTTGCTGGGACGGCGCACTCTGATACCTCGCGTTACACCGGGTTACGGGCTTCCCGTAGTTAGGCCGGGTTTCCCGGTTGCCGGGACGGCGCATCCTGATACCCCGCGTTATACCAGGCTACGGACTTCCCGTAGTTAGGCCGGGCTTCCCGGTTGCTAGGACGGCGCATCCTAATACCCCGCGTTATACCAGGCTACGGGCTTCCTGTAGTTAGGCCGGGCTTCCCGGTTGCTGGGACGGCGCATCCTGATACCCCGCGTTACACCAGGCTACGGGCTTCCCGTAGTTAGGCCGGGCTTCCCGGTTGCTGGGACGGCGCCTCCTGCTAGTTGATAAGTCCGTACCGCGTTATACCGTAAGACCGTTTTGGTCTCCGCGTCCTAAGGGACTCTAGCACCGTTTGTATTAGGCGTACAAATAAGTTTCCGCCGTTTCTTATCAAAAATTGGGCATTTATTGTGAAAGAACGGAACCTAATGTTTTATTTGAAGTATTGTCCATCGCTTGCCACTACTTTTTCCCATCTTTCTGGCAGCATATGGATACCGCGTCGGAAGAATGCTTCATCTTTTGAGGCTATCCACGAATCGACCCAATTTTTGGTATCTTCATATGATGTGAAGTGTTGCTCAGACAGGCCATGCGCCATCGATCTAAACATGTGGAAATCAGAAGGAGCAATGTCTGGTGAATACGGCGGGTGGGGTAAAACTTCCCAATTGAGTGTTTCCAAATAGGTTTTGACCGGCGCCGCAACATGTGGACGAGCATTATCATGCAGGAGAATAACTTTGTCGTGTCTGGAGTAGTGGGCGCGCTTTTCCTTGAGTGTTCGACTCAATCTCATCAATTGTGTTCGGTAGACAGCCCCAGTAATGGTTTGGTTTGGTTTGAGCAACTCATAATACACGACACCAAGCTGATCCCACCAAATGCATAACAAGAGTTTTTTTCCATGAATATTTGGCTTAGCTGTAGATGTTGAAGCATGGCCAGGTGGTCCCCATGATTTCTTCCTTTTTGGATTATCATAGTGGATCCATTTTTCATCACCAGTGACTATACGGTGCAGAAAACCCTTTCGTTTATGCCTGGCAAGCAGCATTTCACATGTGAACAATCGGCGTTCAACGTTTCTCGGCGTCAGTTCATATGGAATCCAATTTCCTTGTTTTTGAATCAATCCCAATGATTTCAACCGATGTGAAATTGCTTGTTGAGTCACTCCCAATGTAAGTGCAAGTTCTTCTTGCGTTTGGCACGAATCTTGATCCAATAATGCTTCCAATTCCGCGTCTTCATACACTTTCGGCCTTCCGCTACGTTCTTTGTCTTCGATATCAAATTCACCGTTCTTAAACTTTTGAAACTACTCACGACAACTTCTCTCACTTAAGGCAGCCTCACCATATGCTTCTACAAGCAATCGATACGCCTCAGCTGCAGATTTCTTCAAATTGAAGAAGTAAATCAAAAGTTCCCGCAAATGACGCTTATTCGGCTCAAAATTCGACATTTTCGCACACAAAAGAATATATTATACTGATAAAAAATCACTAATATTTTAAGGTTATGTATTGACTGATGTCCAATCTTACGATAAGGACGTTTTACATCTGACAATTTTAATCATAACTTACTGGTGGCGCCAACTTTTGTCAAACGGCGGAAACTTATTTGTACACCTAATATATCACCTGTTTATATCATAAGACCGCTTTGGTCTCCGCGCTCTAATAGACTCTAGTATCGCCTTGTATATACTGCGACCTGTTTATACCGTAAGACCGCACTGTATATACCGCGCATTATAATTGTAGAGCCATATTACGATTTCCGTCAGTGTCGCGCCGAGTCCACCTGTACACACAGCCTTCAGACTACACAAGCGCGCTAGCCCTTCTAAGGGTAGGCCGCAGAAAGTGCCGACGCCCCGTCCTTCTAAGGATAAGGTAGTCAGGCCGTTGGAATTACGAACGAAGGCCACGCGACACCCGTAATATTTAAGATCCATTCTGTTCAGCTTAGAATAACCATAATTTACTTGCATGCAAACACCGCGATCGCAGAACACGTCCGCATGAGCCGCGCTCGCTTCCCGAGCTCCACGCGCACCAGCCACACGCGAAACTCTGTACACGAATTTCTGTACGCACCGCTCTTGCATGTCGCATTGTGAATAACAACCGCTCATTCGAAACTCTGTACGCACCGTTCCCGCATGTTGCATTGTACATATAATATAGCTCAGTGTTAGACTTTGATAATCGCTTGAATAAACCTAATTATTTAACCGCTTATACCGAGGTAAAGTAAGTTGGTGTTTCCCCCTTCTCCCGAATCCTGGCACCGGCGAGCCTTGATCCGCGGCGTACGGGAAAGGTGAACTGTTACAAAATTATAGTTAAAATTATACGTGCAATTAAATATTGTATGATGATCAATAATAATATAGATAACAGAGTGAATACCCACTCGGCATGTAATATTTCTGATACATTGCTGCAATATTCCATTTGAAATATTACACCTTTCAACAATATTACAGAAATATTTCACGACCGTTTCTGCAACATTTCTGCAATGTTTCAATGTCCGCAATCATTTCAAATGCAACCTTGCTAAAAGATTTCAGCAATATTTCGGTAATATTACTGAAATATTTCTGAAACATATCCCAAGTAGCAAACTGACGTCATAATGACGGTAAATTTTGGTTACAAAATGATCACTTAAATATCCTAAGTTAGGTCTCATGAGACCCGAAAATGATGTCGATATGTCACATCCACAAGACGTCATTTTCTGATGTTTGTTTGACGGCAAAACTAAAATCAATTACAGTAATAATATATAACAATATACATTAATGTGATATATATTATAGGTAAATTTAAATAATTTAATTTATAAAATTAAAGATTTTATTTATATGGAAGTTAATTTCTGTTTTATATTTTAAGCAGATAATAACGAACGATTTTCACTGATTCGGACAGAAATTGTCCGAATAAGTGAAAATCGGACATTTATCTGTCCGATTTTCTAAAAATCAGTTCAATATCTGAATTTCCCTGTACGGAAATCTCATCAGAAATTAAACTGGTAAAAATAATTATAACATTATTAACCGCATTTTGCAGGCTTTATATACGCTCATGACAAAAATTTGAATACGGGTACAAACAGTGAATAACGCGCCGCATAGCGGTAAGCAAATGAACTATAACCTTAATACTAGTTACAAAAGGACTTTCTGAAAGATTTCAGAAATATTGTAAATGCAATATTTTAAAAAACATGATACAGGTACATTTCCGAAATATTTCGGATGCAAAGTTACAATTGAAATATTAATGAAATATTTCTGTACCATTTCCGAACATTACAGTATTTCAGCAATATTACATGCTGTTATGCCTCCGGAGAGGCACGGTAGTTAGGATCGTTTGCCGGTTGGAATTTGGAAATTCGGGCGCCGCCCGAGTAACTCACGGGTTATTATAAATAGGAATGACACTTTTGTATTTGGAATAAAAATATATATAACTATTTTATTCGCAACTTGGCTTAATTACAAAGTTCCCGCACGTCACTTGCGTCGCGTGTCGCGATATCGGATATCTTGGCGTGCGCGTGTCTGGAGTCGAGTTTCGGTCGCGAGACTCACTTCTCGATCTTTCGTATTTCTTTCTGCCGACTGCGTGGCGTTAATTTAATAGTTTTCCGTAAAGCGTTATTGACTGCCCGCGTAATATTAATTGATGATCAAGACTGCCCGCCGATCGTTAGCGATGGGTCTTTTTATTATCTCCCCTTGGTTTCCCAGGAGGGGATCGGTTAGCGACAAGACCATGTGTCGTGTCGCTCGATTTTTGCGGCAAGATCCGGATGCAAGCTAAGGAGTTCCAAGGGACTTCTTTGCTTGCATTTTCGCAATGCATTAATTTCGCTTGCCTTGATTTCCGCGTTTTCGTAATGAGTGATTGCGCGGTCACTCGGGCTTCACGCGTAGCTCGCGTTGTCAGCGCTTCGCTCGGTCAACGTTCGTAACGTGATCTGTATTCGCGTTACACGTTGAGCAATGTCTTATCGTATAAAATAATATCTCTAAAATACTATATATCTATTAATTCGTGTATAGCCTTTTCGGGCTATAACAATGCCGAGTGGGTAAATATACAATATGTAAGACACGGGTGCCTGTTAGACTTTGTGAAATTTGTTGCTTTGTTACTATCGATATTTCGTTTATCATATTAGCGGGATAGAGAAATAGCATGATTGTCAATTCTTGTTTGACATTACATTATCTTTTAACAGTCTTAATCGTAGACAATTATATTATATATTCATAGACAATTATATTATCTTTCTTCAATTGTATCAATATCTCGTAATCACATATATGACATGAATATTGATAGCACGAAAGCGTATATAAGTAATACGTAATTGCAAAATGTTCAATCTATTACGTAGTAGACACAAATTGAATTCCAGACATCTCAACAAATTATTTTTATATGTTTTGTTATATAAACGTTATTATATTCATTTTGTGAGAGAATTATATTTAAAACAATTGTTAAAATTTTGAAAATATGTTGGCCATTTTGTAACTACATACATATATTGTACATGTGTATAAAAAATTTATTTTATGTATACATTAATATATTTTGTAATAAATCAATAATAGCTAAGAAAGAAAAACTATTATTTTCTTAAATATATTCTTTTTAAATTACAAAAAATATATTTTTATATTTTTATATATGTATTCAAATGTATTATATTTATTACAAGATACATTAACGTATACATAAAATAAATTTTTTATACACATGTGCAATATGTAATGTATAGTTATAAAAAGAATTATGTTGATTAAACTATTATATAATTATATATAGTTTAATCAATATATGTTTTTTTTAATAATAATAATTTTAATAATAATAATTTTTTGTTTTGCAAAGACTGCTAATTTAAAAAGAAGATATTTAAGATACTAATAGCTTTTCTCTCCTAGCTATTATTGGTTTATTACAAGATACATTAACGTATATATAAAATAAATTTTTTATACACATGTGCAATATGTAATGTATAGTTATACAAAATGGCCAACATATTTTCAAAATTTTAACAATTGTTCTAAATATAATATCCTCACACAAAATGTAATAACGTTTATATAACGAAACAAATAAAAAAAATTTGTTAAGATGTCTGTGGAATTGAATTTGAATCTACTGCGTGATAGACTAAACTTCCACTGACAATGAACCATTACATATTTCTCATAAACGCTTTCATGTTATCAGTATTTATGAAGCAGATGTTCTTATATGATACATCGATATAATCGAAAAGAAATCAAGATAGCATACTTGTCGGTCTATAAATCTGCATTTTGCAGAAAGATAATGTCAGCCAAGGATTAACCCAGTAAGCAATTTGATAACAAATTGTTGCCAAATTGGCATCAAATTCGCTCAAAACTTGGTAACAAATCCAGTGCCATATGTGTCCGCATTAAGCCCGAATCACACTAGCGGCTCGCGGCTGCGATTGCGATTGTCTCAGCCAATCAGAAAGCACCAATTGCAAGTATGATTGGAGCGTAGCAAATCACAATCACAAACGCAATCGCAGCCGCGAGCCGCTAGTGTGATTCGGGCTTTACCCTGCCGAAAATGGTCGATTAAAACCGATTAAAACATAATCCGTTTTAATCGGTTTTAATGGGTTTTAATCGGTTCAATCCGCGCCCGGATTAAAAAGTAATCGATTTTAATTCCGAACGAGCTATAATCGGTTTTAATATCGCGGATTATTTCCAATCTGAAATCATTACATTCTAATCCATATTGTTATCAATCCAAATAAACACGAATAATCGAATGGATATTGTGGCTGCCGTAGGTCGTCATATTAAGCACAATCCGCGATACAGTAGCGCGACCCGTAACTTGGCGGCCCACGCGCTCGCGCGTCCGCGCGTAGTTCCGGGCGGCGCCGCTAGCCGGCGAAAGTCGAGCGAGCCAACCTGGAAGCTTAGAACATATATAAATGGAAGGGGAATGCCTTTGTTTCCCGATAGAAAAACATGTCGGAAGGAAGTAAGAAAGAAAATCATAGTTGCCTCTCTCTTGTGATTACTTTGCTCAAAAGTGCGCATGCGCGGCCATGTGTGTGTACACAAAAGTATGTATACTACAGATACGATGCTTATATGTGTAGTTACTCACAAGAGAGAGGCAATTACGATTTCTTTCTCACTTCCTTCGACACTTTTCAGCCTACTATTCCCCTTCCATTTATATATGTTCTAAGCCTGGAAGTAGAAAACGGTCAAGCGGGGATATAAGCCGGACCCCCTGCGGAGAAATCGTATATTTGTTTCTAACAACTGAATCCGTTTCAATTGAAGAAACACCGATTCAATAATTGATTGTGACTCATGATAACAGCAAATCCGACTTGACACTACATAAAATCGATTTAATTTTTGATCTGCGAAATGATTTTTTTATTAAAAGGGATTATTTTTACGTATGGATTGACTATGGTAAATTCCAATTCAATTGCATTAAAACAGGTTTAATTACAACTTATGAAATCATATAATTTCGGATTGAGGTGGATGTATATCACCCAACATTAACTCGCCTGAAGCGTACTAAATTCGATTTGACTATTTTCAATCGGTTTTAATATCACATTTTCGGTGCAGAAATCCCGATCGATTTGGATTACATTTTTTTTAATCCGTTTTAATCGACCATTTTCGGCAGGGCAGACATACACCTATACATCGAGACTGAGAATTTATTTTTCAGCGTTGGTAACCCTAAAATCAGAGTTTTGCATTTTCACCGCGCGAAGTCTCCAATATCAATTCGGAGTTTGCCCATCACTCACCTCCGTATACTTAGCAGACAAATTTGATATTTCTTATTTTTTATTATTGCAATCGTTTGGGAATTGTTTGGGCAAATTTAGGAATATATTCTCATAGTTTAGGAAATAATAATTTATTTATAATAAGTGAAAATTAATTGAGCGTATAGTTAGCAGAAATAATTTTAAAAAAATTCTTTTTTTATTTTAATCAACGTGAAATCATTTGGGAAACACGTCTATAATGTTTTCAACGTTTGGGAAATAAGAGTTTATTTTAAAATAATTAATTTCCTATTAGATAATAATCCGGAACCGGATACATAAGGTCAGATATGCAAAGCTAGATGGACGGGATCCGATATAGCCCACATTGCTAATTGGCCAGTTGCACACTAGGACTTTCTGATTGGTCAATCGTATTGGGTTGGTCCATTTCCTTATGCATACATATATGGACCAATTAATTAATTTTCTTATGCATATGTTTTTGCGCTACGCAAATTTGTCTGGATATATCTTTACGGTTACGACTAAAATTTTTTCACGTGGCAGGCCTGGTCTACAATAGAGTCGTAAGGGTCGTGGCACATAGAAAAACTTAAGCAGTAAGACTTAAGACTTAAGAATTTCATCCATACGGAATTTTCAGCGTTGCTTAAGGCCATCATACACAGAATTCCGTAAGGACATAAAACATAAACGTAAGAAAGTTGACCAATCCCAATCAAATATTGGGCTTTCCGTAAAAGTGGAGGGGTTACGGAGAGCCAAATACTCGATTGGGATTGGTCCATTTTCTTACGCTTACGTCTTTCGTTCTTACGGAATTTTGTGTGTAATGGCCTTTACATTTCAATATGGCTGTCTTCCCATACAGCACTGAAGCTTGCAACAACATTGCTGCAACATTGCAATATTGCATATTGCAGTGTAATGTTGCAGAAATATTGCAAAGACATTATTTTACAATATAACTTTAGCAATGTTACAGCAACATTACGAAAATATTACAAAAAAAGTATTCGATAATCGCTAGTTCATTCGTTTACCGCGGCGCATGTTGCGCTATCTATTCCGCATTTAATTTTTAGTCACGATGATTATATAAAGTTTATAAAGAGCGGCTAGTAAGATTAAAGATATAATAAATATTTTTATTAGTTTAAGTTGTATGATATGACCCCAACACAGGGGACTCAGACATTAGACTAAAAATTCTTTTAATAGTTCCCATTCTTATATAAAATAAAAAATTTGATAATAATTTTCTAATATACAAGATACTTCAGATTTTAATAAATAAATTTTAAGATTATATAAAGACAAGAGAGATGTGAAAAAACTCGTTGTATGCGTAAATCCAGCACGATCTTTTTGCATCCGGATATCTGAATATTTCGGATACAAAGAGATTGTAAATTTACACAATTGCAAATTCAGTTTTTTCTTATTTGTTTTAGATATTCTCTGTCACTGAAGGAAGTCGAATGTGCACCGAAAAATTTACATTTTCTAATTTTGTTATTATAATACAGAAAATCCATATACACACTAGATCCTGACTCTTATAGGCCAAATTTCTTATTATTTTTTTCATATGTAAGGATATTATTGTCGATAAATATACATAAAGTATTATTGCATATATATTATATTCCCATGTTACTGCAATATTATATTGCAATATTTCTGTAGGCGGACATTTTATTGTTGCTGCAATATCATAATAAGATTGCAACAATATTTTGCAATGTTTCTGCAATGTTGTAATCTTGCAGAAAAATGTTGCTGCAATGTTAGGGCCGTGGCACATAAAAAAACTTAAGCAGTAAGACTTAAGACTTAAGCGAATTGACCAATCACGGTCGAACAGTAAGGCAGCCATATTGAAACGTAAGCTGAAAATTCTATACGGTTGAAATTCTTAAGTCTTAAGTCTTACTGCTTAAGTTTTTCTATGTGCTACGGCCCTTACTGCTTAAGTCTTACTGCTTATGTTTTTCTATGTGCCACGGCCCTAATCCGTAAGAAATTGATCAATCATAGTCGATATTCTCTTTAAATTCAACTGTTGGTCAATGTCTTACGACTTAGGCTACGTTCCGAAATTCATTGTCACTACTAAAAATCTATAATATACGTAACGTAAACTATAGATTTTCAGTACTGGCAGTGAATTTCGGAACACAGCCTTACTTACGATTCTATTGTACACCAGGCCGCATGGCCTTTAGGCAGAAATGTGGTCTTTCCATTTCCGTTCGTAAACGAGAATGGACGTGTTCAAACGCGCGTGTCCTTTGTTTGGACTTTATTTTTGAGTGCCGATCAAATTCTACTTGATCAATCCGATTTGCTATTACCAACCAGTTTTAACTATTAAAGTGGGCTTAAACTTTTTCATTGGGCGCGTTCAGGAGCATCGTCTTGTCAACACTCGACTTTAATTTATTGGTTCTAGAAGTAAGAACCAATCACGTTCGATTGCTACTCAACGGTTGTGTTTCCTGATGGGCTGATGGAATAACTAATGGTGGGAAAAAAAGACTAAGTCTTCTAAATAATTGGGTTAGTCGTTATGCTCACATAAAATTATGAGTTATAACGTTTTCGGATGAACGGGTTAATCCAACCCGGATCAATTAATCACTATATTTTACTATGAATTCGTCTTTTATTGGCAGAGGCGATGCAATGACGTCATTAATCCCTCTCAAAGCGATTAAACCTGTTACATTTGAAAACGCTATTAGACAAAAACTTGCATTTAACATTTTACATTTATATAGTATATATAGTTATATAGCATTATATATATAGCATATATAGTAAGCATAAAAAATAAAGAATTATTAACTATTTAAATTTTCCTTTAATTCATCATTTTCCTTTAATGCAGCATTTAATTCCTTTAGGGGCTATGCACAATAAAAGCTATAAGGAACAGGGAATAGATACTATTGGTGGATATTTTCTGTTCTCTATTCCCTGTTTCTAGAGTCCTATATAATCAGAGAGACGACAATAGCGTCTCGCTTGCGCTGACCGCCATGTTGGTTCCGTAGTGAATAGTGAATCCTACGTGCAAACTAACCGCAACTGGCGTACTGTAAGGGCCAATTTCACCAAGTCCGATTAGATTAACCGACGGTTAAAATTAGCAGGGTGGCCAACAGAAAATAGAGGTGAAGGAAAATCAAGCATTCATATAATTTCAGTTGGAACCCTGCTAATTTTAACCGTCGGTTAATCTAACCGGACTTGGTGAAATTGGCCCTTAGTAAGAAAAAAGTATATTTGTAATGTTATTTTCTAAAAAAAAACATTTTAAATATCTCTGAGACATTTTTAAGACATTTTAGATTTACAAATGGACAGCTGCGGGCCCAACATGGCGATCATGGGAAGCATGGAGGGGGTAACGATGTCGACTCTCTGATTATATAGGACTTTACCTGTTCTTTATTCCTTTTATTGTGCATAGCCCCTTAAGCCCGTATCAGACTACGCATTGAAAATTGAAGATTGAAGATTAAAGATTAAAATTTGACTAATTAGAACAAAAGGAACTAAAATTTCTTTATCCTGATTGGTCAAATTTCAATCTTGAATTTTCAAAGGGTGCGAACCCATGCAGCGGAATAGCGTAACGCGGAACGAGAGCGGAACCAATCACGAGCGTTCCGCAGTTTTTGCAACGTGGATTTCAAGTCCTTACATCCCCATGGAGCGTAATGAGCACACCGCGGATCAATGCGCAACCAATCACGAGTCATTATTTCAAAAGAGTTAAAACCGCATTAAAACTTATTTAACTTATTTAACATTTTTAATCAATATTTCCAATAAGAACGCATTCATTTCAATATTTATGTACACGATAATAAAGAACGACCGATAAAAGCAATATTTAAAAGTCATTTTAGAGACGTTCTGCTCGTTCTGCTTGCGCTCATTCCGCTCCATGGGGATGTAGGGACTTGAAATCCACGTAACGAAAATGACGGAACTGTATGTATGTACACGTATACTTTGTTAAATTGGCAGCGTAGAGCAACGTGGTCAGTACAGAAACAGAGATAAATTATTAATTATTACAAGTTATTTCTTATTTTTGAGAGATAAAGGAAAATTTTGAAGTTAGCTTTTACTACCATGTGTATATGTATAGATGTGTATGTACATTACGCAATCTGCGAAACCTATTCCGCTAGAAACTACTGAAAACGGAACGAAATTGCGGAACGTTCGTGATTGGTTCCGCTTTCGTTCCGCGTTACGCTATTCCGCTGCATGGGTTCGCACCCTCAATCTTTAATGCGTAGTCTGGGTATCGATCATGTAACTTTTCCCCTAGAGCGGAAAAGTGAAAAGTGAAAAATTTTGCCATTGATTTCAATGCTAATATTTTTCACTTTTCACGTTTCCGCCCTAGGGAAAAAGTTACATGATCGATACCCTGATACGGGCTTTATGCTATCAGTATAATGTGGGCTATATCGGATCCCTCTAGCTTTGCATATTTGACCTTAAGGTGCCATTACATGGCAGCATCGAGCATCGAGCGTCGAGCATCTGTGTCTGCACAGAAATCATTGCGCAGGAATTTGAACCCAGCAAACCAATATGTAACTGTTACATAACCTAGGGAGCACATAAAAAGAACAATGTTATGTTTCACGATTATATAGACGAGATGTAAGTGTTATATAACCTTGAAAGCACTTTAGAAGAACATAGTTATATTTCTTCGTTACGTATATAACTCATAATAGTTCTTTAAAAAGGTAATATAACACACACATAACTCGTGATACATAACATAAATATAACAACTGTAATCGTTTAGCAATATAACAAATGTTATATTACTAATACATATAGAATATATTATTACAGATATTCATTTATTATAATATATTTGCGATGTCACTTTAGTAACACGCAAGTTATTTTTTTCTCCTTATAAATTGGGATTATAGTTCATGCACTTACCGCTATGTGGCACGTTATTTACTATCTATACCCGTATTCAAGTTTCTGTCAAGCGTGTATAAAGCCTGCGAAATGCGGCTAATAAAACATTGTAATTATTTCTATTAGTTTAATTTCTGATACGATTCCCATACAGGAGAATTCAGATATTGGATTGATTTTTTGAAAATCGGAGATATAAATGTCCGATCTTCATTTATTTGGACGATTTCTGTCCAAATAAGTGAAAATAATTGTTTGTTATTATTTACTTAAGATATAAAATAAAAATTAACTTCCATATAAATAAAATCTTTAATTTTATAAATTAATTAAATTTACCTATATACATATATATATGTATATATATATATATATATATATATATATATATATATATATATATATATATATATATATAGTAATAACGTTTTATAATATATTTTTGATTAATAATAATAATAACACACACACACACATCTATTATATAATAAAATAATAAAATAAATAATAAAATATATATAAAATAAATAATAAATAATACATAATAAAATAAATGAAATAAATATAATTCTGGGCAACAATATTCTGCGCAGACGTTTAACGCTCGATGCCATGTAAAGGTACCTTTATGTATCCGGTTCCGGATTACTATCTGATAGGAAATTATAATTATTATAAAATAAACTATTATTTCCCAAATGTTGAAAACATTACAGTCGTGTTTCCCAAATGATTTCACGTTGATTAAAACAAAAAAAGAACTTTAAAAAAATTATGTCTGCTAACTATACGCTCAATTAATTTTCATTTATTATAAATAAATTATTATTTCCTAAACTTTGAGAATATATTTCTAAATTTGCCCAAACAATTCCCAAACAATTGCAATAATAAAAAATAAGAAATATCAAATTTGTCTGCTAAGTATATACGGAGGTCCATCACTCCTGTCGACCCTTAAGCTCTGATATTTAATTTTACAAATCTATTAAGACTTGAAACTGTACTTGCTATATAAATCCGGTTAGATGGCGATAAAAATTGTTTAATATTTGACAAACATTTGAAATTTTTAATCTCAGCTCATATTATACATATATCGTGTGCACGACACGCGTACGTCAATTTACATAAATAGGAAACGCTTTTATCAATCACACAATTCTATTTTTACAATTTGTTTATGTATTATCGACGATATATTAATAATGTATCAATTAAAATCGGAAAAAAATTACATCAAAAACGATGTGACAAAATGGTACGCGAGTAACTTTCTTCCTTTAAATATAATTTGCATTTCAATTGTTTGCTTACATATCCCTGTTCTCGATATCATGTATAAATGTATTTCTTTTTATTAAGTATATGCGCGGGAGCTAATTTATATAATATTCTATCATTCTCTCTTTTTTTTTAGAAAAATGTAAATGTTTTAATAGAAAAAAATAAAATGTGGGTTATACTAACATTCTTAAACAAATTTTAATTACCACGACAATATCTTTATGGTCTTAATTTTATTATGTATAGCCGTTATATATATATATATATTTTTTTTTATATATATACGTATATATAAATCATAATTATGAATTTTAATTTTTTACTTTCTATGATATCAAAATTGGCCTATTAAATATATAAATATATGTTTCGCATGTGTGCTATTTCCATCCAACTAATAAAAAGTCAATGGAAATATACCTTGATCATTTGTTTGACTCATATTACCATCATTATGCGTATACATTAAAAAAGGTCTTCTCACTTATGTAGAAACTGGTACTCCAAAATATCTTCCTCATCTGCAAAAAATAAAAACACTTCATATTCTAATGTAATGTAAATATAAGTGAATATAAAGTATGATCAAGCAAACAAAGTTTTGCAAGTTACATAGTTTTGCTAGATTTATATAAAACAGATAATAAAAAGCATTCCGAATTAAAACTATGTCACATGTACATGGAAAAAACTGTCTACTACTTTTAACCAATTTACCAAGTAAACACTGCTAATAAAATACACACATAAAAAGTGTCATGGAATTATTTTTAGCTGTGTATACGTCCAATGATCAAACTTAATGATATAAATTGAGCGAAAAACTGCGTAAAAAGCATAGCGAACTATTACATCGTTCAACAAAAAATGACTTTTTTCGAACACCGAAACGGGATTAGTCATTTCTTATAGGTTTTTGGACGTTGAACACGAATTCGGTTTCGAAATTACTCCATCACGTCAAAATTTTGAGAAATTTGCAATTAAAGTTGCAAAAAAGGGCTATTTTCACGAACTTTGTCATAGTATAACTACAATATGTGACGTGCTGGAGAAGTTTTATTACAATTAAAATAAAGTATGTTGTTAGGACTTTCAATCCTCAAAAGAAATTTTTGGTGTCGGTTATGGTTACTAACATATCCATGGTTAAATATGGGGTGTATTGCAGAAGTTAGCTGTGACTTAGGTTATTGACGATTTACCAAATAGTTTTTAATTATTATTTAAAGTTAAGAGTTTTTTAGGTTGCTGAATACGAATCCAATGTCAAAATTGTCAAATTCAAAATGGTGCACTCGAATGTTTAGATTGTAATCTAAACATTTTTTAAGTTTTGATATCCGCCATATTAAATCCACCATTTTGAATTTGACAATTTTGACATTGAATTCGTATTCAACGATCTAAAAGACTCTTTAAGTTTAAATGAATATAATTGAAAGCTATTTGGTAAATCGTCAATGACCTAAGTCACAGCTAACTTCTGCAATACATCCCATATTTAACTATGAATATCTTATTAACCATAACCGACAGCAAAAATTCCTTTTGAGGGTTGAAAGTCCTAACAAAATATTTTATTTTGATTGTAATAAAACTTCTCCAGCACGTCACATATTGTAGCTTTAATATGATAAAATTCGTGAAAACAGCCTTTTTTGCAACTTTAATTGCAAATGTCTCAAAATTCTGACGTGATGGAGCAATTTCGAAACCGGATTCGTGTTCAGCATCCAAAAACCTATAAGAAACTAGTCCCGTTCCGGTTTTTTTTGTTGTTGAACTGTGTTATGTGTCTTAATAAAATGAAATTGCACTCACAGATATCATCTCTGCTATTGTTGTCCAAATCACTAGTTTGTGTATGAGTCTCCTCGTGTAGACGCCGCCCTGCATCAACCATCAGCGCGCAGCACAAAGCACAAAAATATCTCGGTTACATATCTGAGATGGTGCAATATATACATACTAATGATATAATGTTCAAAAGCATGAAAACTTTTAATAGATTTTTTTTCAGAACAGGGAGGCGATACAACTAGTAAAAGGCACCCTAAAAAACTTTTAATTAATGAATATACGATTTCAGAAAAATCTATACTGACTCCATTTATTTGCAATGGTAAATTATTACGCAACAAATGGTAAAAATAGAGTCTTAAGATTTGTCAAATGTATTGCACAATCTGTCTGTAACATAAGTATATGTGGGATTTACATACAATAAAATTATTAATATTGTCATATGTGACACAAATCGACAAGTTTTGTACATCCGCTTATTATAAATATTCAAATTATAGTTTATTAATAGTTATTAAGTTAATTATAGTTTATTATAATTATTATAGTTATTAAATGTATGTAATTCATAATTCACATAAAGTATCATATGCAATTTTCCGCGAAACATTGATACAGCGATAAATAATACACATATATGTACCTTAAAAAAAAAAAAGATATTTTTATGAATCAATTTTATTAAATTGAATCTGATCATATAAGAGAAGAAATTAACGAGTCATACAATCATTTATATTATATAAATAAAACATGTAATTGTATTAATTAGGAAAATTGCATAACGTTTACTTTGCACACAAATATAGCTTCATAATAAAATATCAGATAAAATTTAACAATTAATAACGGAACAAAGCTTTTTGTCAAAATATTTAATTGCTTTTGTTGAAATATTTATATTTCTAATCAATAAAAGATATTTTAGATATAAGTTTTAAAATATTTTTTTGAATATACATACATACATATATATATATATATATATATATATATATGTGTGTGTGTGTGTGTGTGTTTCTACATTTATACAAACATACATACACCACACATATACAGGTATATACATGTGCATGAAGCTATATTTGGCTATTACTGTATCATCAAATGGTGGAGCATATTGTACACACAAACTAATGTTTACTTTCCTCTATATAAATAATGTGCAACAAATAAAATTAAAAATATTTCTTGCCATTATTATATTATTAAGAAGAAAAAAAAGACTAACATGTACAACATTATATCATAGGAATTCAAAATTCTTTTGTGCTCGACACACTGTATATATATAATAATATAACCCTTCTTATATTAGAGCATAAAATCGAGCATAGAAAGATATTTTCTCTTTATAGCAATGTACTAAATAAATTTGACATAATGGCAAGACAAACGTAGAAAAGTTTTGCATGTCGACAATATTAAAGTAATATTTAAAAACTTAAAATATATATGAAAGTTGTATCATTAATTGCGAAATATGAGTGTAACAATGACAGTAAAATAATCTAAGAAGAACATACATATTTGCAAGCATCTATATAAAATAAATCTTGCAGCTTTTTCTATACTTCTAATATTGATAAGATGGCACATTTAGTATGAGCGTAATTTGTATATATATGTACATTTTATTCAATTTGATATAATGTCGTATATTGTAAAAAGTTCGATTTATACTTTCGATTTTACGATTTAATATATAAGAACTTTAATCAATGAGTACACGCACTATGTATAAAAGTCCGCATATGTGGACGTTGTAAAAATTTTTTGTTTTTTTTTTCTAACCAGTTAACAATTTAACAAGGACAAATAATTTCTATACACATGGGTATTTTTACGTAATGTACCAAACATTTTCAAAATAAAAATAAATTAATTATTGGTGAGAAAGGTTGGGAGGATATTTAGAAATAATATCCTCTCGATTTTAAAGAAATAGCTGCCCCATTGTCGTAGACAATCCTAAAACGCAATCAATTAAAAAATATTAATAGATATATGCACATATCTCCCTATATATATATATATATATATATATATATATATATATATATATATATATATATATATATATATGACATAATATATGTATATATGACATAAATTACATGCATATGCAGAAAGATTGTTGCAAATCTTAATAACATTTGAACCATTCATTGAGGTAAACTATGTTATTTACATGATCATTTATGTGCTTTGTCTTGTGCGATTGTGCTGCTAAAAAAGTAATGATTACCACATCATAGTTACATAACATTACACTTGCAATGAAGCGTGCATAATTGTGTGTAAATATATAAGAACATATTGTGGTAAAGAGACATTTGTGTGTGTAATTACGTTTTTATAGTACTGTGAGACACAGGAAATAAATTACTAAACAAGTTTTAGAATAGAAGATCCATCATGCAGAGAGAACATTTTGTTGTTATCAGGACAAAGTTTATGCCTTGATGTTCATTTCGGATTCTCTCATACAAATTTTACACACTCTTATTAATATGTAATTATAATTACAGTGTGTATGTCAAAGACTTTTTTAATGGCATAGTATATTAACATAAAACTGCTTATATTATTTATATGGATATGTAATAACGAACAAAAATAGGAAAGATGTCAATTTTACATACCAAATATTACACGAGAGAATAAACAAGCATTTGTCTATAACTTACTATGTATATAAAACAAGACACTTTTTTTTCTTTTTTTCCTTTTTTTGCTTACTTGGATATTATATTGTAATGTAACACTTTCAAATTATATTTCTCTATTACATGCAAAATATATCTCGAAACAACCTTACAAATGCAACTTTTTAAAATACTGTTATGCAAGATGCAGAATCGGAATGAAATACAAACGATAATGTAAAGATATGTATGAAATGAATTAAAAACTTTTTAGACCCTATCCTTAAATTTGCTAAATCGAATTAGTGAATAAATACTTTGAATATGAGAGAAGCGATAGCAATTATTCATGAATTTTGAGTGCATGATGGATTTGTAATAATTTATTAATAGAAGATAGAAAAATATAAACAAGAGTAAATATAAGAAAATCTGAAAAAAGAAAATTCTAATAAATATTTGTTAATTTTCATTTTGCAAACATAGAATGATGATATAATGCATGCTCGCACAAATAAAATAATTCAAAGTATTTGTTCACGACATAGTTAGCTATATCCTGTACTATATATTTTTCCTATTTACAACATCTACATAACATCGACAAAGAATTCACAAGGATTCCCCATTGCAATGCGAAATGACTGTCTACTACCAGATAAATCTTGTTGATTCTGCTGATTCCCTGATCCTGTTCCCGTTTGAACAGATTGTTCGGAACCACTAGAACGACTGCGACTTCCGTTAGATCTCTTTCCATTCGATCCATTACCATTGCCGGAATTTTTGCTTGGCATTGACGGCATCGATGGATTATGTAATTCTGATTCTGATGCCGAAGAGCACGATTTTAGATCGTGAATAGGTTCTTTGCATATACGTTCACTACCTGCACTGCTACCACCTATTTATATCAATATACACACATAAAATATATGTTTTGAGAAAACAATTTGTTTATTAAATATAAAACAAATAAAAGAAATGCTCAGTTTTACCCGAACCACTATGCACGCTCTCTTCTCGATGGTAACCATAGACAGTGGGCTCATTTGTAAAATTAAATGGCATGGGGCTATAACCAGTCGCTGAATGTGGTGCATATGTTCCCGAATAAGGCATGTCCCAAGCATTTGGCGGTGGCAAGGGACCAACTGTATCACAATCTAGTTTCATGCTACTCATCGCTGAACATAGATCACCAAAAATGTAATAGCATTGTTCGGAAAATGTGATTTTGTTCACTGTATGCCGAATAAAGCCAGCTTTTAGCATGAGCGATGCATATTTCCTAGCATCGCGCCGATCAATAAATCCTTCTACGTGCGTATTCAGCCAGTCCACAACATCCGCACCGATAAATGCATTTGGAATGGTAATTTTAAGCCACATTCGATCGCGTATCTCTAAGCCTGAATCAGATCGAGCCATTGCTCGTACTACTGTCGGCATGTCGGTGTTGACTGTTAAATGAAGTTCTTCCAATGGTCCTGAATCAAATATGTCAATTCAGTATACATAAGATCTATCGAATCGCTTCTTTTGCACCCTCTCATCTATTCCATTTTTGAGCAATTTTGAGTAATTTTTTCTTTTTTTTAAGAAAAAATATTTTGAAAAATTAATATATTTCCGAAATTTAAAACAATTAAAAATGGAAATCTCTTTTCTTTAATTTAAAATAGAAACCTTCACTTAAAAGCATATTAAACTTTTAATTAATTTAAGAATTAATGGTTTATTGTAATAACATTTAATATTGAAAATTTACATTTCGTTAATTTAATGCGGAAATTTAATTTAATAAGGAAATTTAGCATTAAACCATTTCTCATCATATAACTTACGTTCGGTATCTGGCAGCGTGCTCGCAAGACTGCTCGATGTTGAAGTTAATGTTGTGGCACTTGGTGGGCGAGGCGGAAAACCTTCACCTCGTATAGCGGCCGTATGCGCTACCCATGCACCAGGATCGATGGGACGTACCGGTTCTGTGCGAGGTATCGTAAAATAACCTTTAGGATTTGGGTCCCAACATTTTGCAACTACAAGTTTTATTGGTCTAGAAAGAAAGTATAAGGAATAATATAACTTTACATTCTTAATAAATAATTATAAGTGAAGATATATCATAATTAATACACATACCCTGGTTTTTGCACTACTTCGCGTAATACTCTCACCGCTTCGTCATTAGACATATTTTCGAAATTAATATCATTGACTTGGAGAATCATGTCACCGGGTTCTATTCGACCATCTAAAGCAACTGCTCCCCTATTTCAGACAAGTTGTACAGCAAACATAGACAAGTTGTATAGTAAAAATCACTTATAACACTTATAACACATTGATTGTAAATATCATATTTGTGGTACAATCAGTCTTACTATAGACAAATACTAGCTATAACATAAAGCAAAAGTACAGAATCTGCTCTGTTCCCACATGATTTAGTACAGAGATTATTAATAAACATCTTAAAGTATTCGCTTACAAGTATCATATTAAATGATACCCGATAGTTTAACAGAGATATTTTACTTTATATACTCTAAATCGTTGGTGAAAGATTTAACACAATTTCAAATTAAATATGACTTTACTAACATGTAAGTAACTTTTGATGGAATTATGCATACTAACCCTTTCATTATTGAACCAACATATATTCCTCCATCTCCACCTTTGTTACTTTGCCCGACAATACTAATACCAAGGAAATTAACAGTATCCATATTCAGTGACACAGTTATAATATTTAAAGACATTGTACTGTCAGTAATACTACTAAACGATGACGTTCGCGACATGGGTGGTAATCTATGCCGCCGTCTTCTTTGAGGTCGACGTCGATCTGCAAAAAAAAAAAAATTTATGAATTTGCGTTTCATGTATGCCAAAATAAAACAAGAAATTTTTTAGCTACATGGTTTTGTATCCAAGATATGGATACAATATAAGATTTTATAAGAAATCTTAATAACATCTTTTCATATTGTTTATTCATACCCAGAGTGCCTCTATCAACTGTGCTACTCATATTGGTGTGCCGACCTGTCGTCGATGTGATACGACTACTCGCATCATCGTCAGATTCCAAAAAAGTTGTTGTTTCTAAATCTGAACTCAAAATGGAAGCAGTTTCATATCCATGACCAGAGCGATGTTTCGAATGACCATTTATACGAAGTCCTGTGAAATTTCTCGCAATTTAAAATAATATAAAAAAAAAGTATTTCATGTTAAATATCTCTTGTTGTTATAAATGTCCTAATGTATAAGAATGTTTATCTATAAGCTTTTTTATAAATATGTGAAATAATTTAAATATAAAACAAAATATATATATTAATATTTAATGAAAATGTCACATCTCTCTAATAGTAACATACCATTATATTTATTGTACTTTTCATATTTTTCTGAATGATGTCTCGAGCTTTTATGTAAATGATGTCCTTGTCGACTGCTTATAATACTTTCCGTCTCTGTCAATGTGTCGTCGTGTGAAAGTGGAGCTGTTCCCCTGTTACCATGTCCAGAAGTTATATGATCTGCACGATCATGTTTTGCTTCACTGTGTGCCATAGAGTCTGTACACTGGGATGCACCATCCGAGACATTGCTACCTTCGGCGGATACCAGCTGTCATAAAATATTGCTTCATTAAATAACATATTTATTAAAACATATTTTAAATAGAGAATACTCCACTATAAGAATAAAAACATGCACATACATGTGTCATATTTTATATCTGATTCATAGAGAGGCCAAATATTAAAATATGATACTTTTTACTTTGTCTACTTTTTGTTTAAAAATTTAAACAATATCTATTCAAAAAAGAATACATTATTGTGACCCTTACCCAAGAGACAACTCGACCATTGAAACATGGCAGATGAGCATCATCATCTATAATTTCCTCTTTTACCACGCTAATATAACAAGAAAACAAGTAAATTTAGTACAGAAGCATGTATTATTAATATCAAACCTATAATAACAATTTTCGATTTGCTATTAAGGACTAACAAATATACAACAAAATTGTTAATAATCCTTATTTCTCTGTACATTATTTTACAAGTATATATTTAACAAAGTCAACTTTTAAATATGTATTATGATTGTGTTTTCCTAATCATTGTAAAGATTTATTATATCGTTACCATGGAACAAAGGTCTATCAATTTGTTTAAAGTAGCATAAGGATTATATTGTACAAGTAGATTGCAAGATAGTAAGAGTAATAATACGCCTTACGCCTTAAAAAATATTATTCAATCATCTACATAACATCGTAACAAGGGAGCTAAAGAATTATTCGCTGATATCGATATTGCTAATAAATTGTAAGTTAGAAGAGTGCGTAAGTAGGTAGATAGATATGACGGATGTGTGTATGCACACGCGAACGTGTCACAATACGATTGTCAGGACAATAATTCGCATTAAAAGAACAATTTGTTGTCGTGCATAACAAATGTAAAATTTAATATAATGTAACATAATGTTACATTACATGACATATACAAAGCAACAAATTAGCAATATAATGGAATACATAGTATTGCCACTTACCCGAAGTCATCGTCCATTGACTTGAAGAAATACTTGTAATTCGGCCGATTTAAAACGTTCTTGAAATCTGCCAGGGTTACCCTCTCTGGCGATATATTGAGCTTTACCAGGTACGGTGTCTCCTCATCATCCATGTGATAGATAATCTTCGTTTCTTCCATCGTCTGGAGTGCGTATCACACTGGGTTCATTCGCGATATACGAAAAACGATACGCTCGCTAAATAGATTCTACCGACTCAGAAGATATTCTTTCAAACCAACATGGCGTGTCGTGCATCGAGCCAAACCCCTGGTGTGTACAAAGATCGCATGTTCACGGCTCGTGAAATCTCACGACTCGCGAATCTCGTCACACGAGGACGTAATCGCGCGATGTTGCACCACTAGGAAGAGGTTACTGGCATTATCCGTTGAATCCACATAATATTCGTAGCGATCGCGACGATAAATTAAACGTCAACATCATCAGCCTTGCGTACACTTACACATGCATACTTACTACCTAAGAGTAAAGAATAACAGGAGTGAGTAGAGTCCTATATAGGCCGTGTTCCGATATTCACTGCCAGTACTAAAAATCTATAGTATATGTCACGTAAACTATAGATTTTCAGCACTGGCAGTGAATATCGGAACACGGCCATAATCAGAGGAGCGACCATAGACATAGTATATCTAGACCGAGCGTTTGCCTTTATTTAAGAAGTGGGGGTAAAGATACACGTAGAAAAGGACATACTCTGTTTCGTGCCCCTTGCGTTCTCTCTCGCTCGCACAGAGCATAGCGCTCTCTTTCGTCATGCTACGTACGAGCAGAGCTGCCAGTTCGTGGGAAATGGGAGCCCCCACCACTTACCGCGGGACTTACTAACACAGACGTAGTCGCTACGTCATAGCGTGTACGTGTAGCTTCGTGCGTGGGGGCAGGCTACGAGCTACGAACAGCACTGAGCGATCACGAAAACGTTCGCCGCTCGCACATGTTCGGCCGTCGAATTTTCCTATTCGCTTGCAATATATGCAATATATATATTTCTATGCAATACAACAGAATAAATGCAATTAGTAGAATAAATATAATTAGAATGGAAATAGAATATTTATATTATATATAATAGAATAAATAAAATTTATCTTCAATTCTTTTATGTAAGAGAAATAACTTGATAATAAAATAATAAATATAAAAACTCAACAATAATTATATTTTTAAAAAATAGCGGGGATTATAACTTTTGAGGTATGTTTAATACGTATTATATATAACTGACATGCTAGATTCAATAATTACTCAGCTTTTAAGGAATATAAATTAATAGAATAATATAAATTTGGATAAACACAGTTTATATTTATAGCTGAATGTAAAAATTATTAAAAAATACAAAATAAAATATAATAAAATATAGAAATATAAAATATAAGAATAAAATAAAAATATAAAATATAAAATATAATAAATACAAAAATGCTTAAGAAGCAAATTGCGTATGTACATGTATGTATTTAAATCTTAAAAGTTCTTAAGACTAGAATAACAAATAATAAATAAATTTTGAAAAGTTCTTAATATTAAACGTTTCGATCCTCGACTGGACCCTCTTCAGTAAAAACAAATTGAAAGAACGAGAAAAGGTTCTTGTTAAGACTATTGTTGAAACGCATTTTAACAGCCAGCGTAAATTAAAAACAAAAATAAAAAGCTTTATATTAATAATCGACTGATATGGTAATATTATATGATAATATTATTGTTGCATCTCTTCTTCATCGTCGTGTGAATGCAATGTTAAGTTGCTTTTTCGCTCAGGTATTGATTTTTTATATAAATTTTCTGTCGTGTGGAGAGTTAGATGTTCATGTGTCACTGCCATAGTGCGAGCAGTTTTATCATTAGCTCTTAAAGCGTACTTTATAATGCAAATTGAATTTAATGTCTCAATGGACATATTATTTCTTTTTCTTGTTTTTGCATCTGGAATAATGGAAAATACGCGTTCAGCTTCAGCGTTTGAGTGAGGAAGAGTTCTTACAATGTTTAAAAGCGATCGTAAATTTGGAAAACGAATATTTTCTTCGTCCGTAAAATACAAACCGATTTGTCTCCACATATCATCGAAGGATAAATTAGACCAGTCGACTTTTGTAGGTAGATCGACTTCATATAAAGATTTCCATTCATTTCGCACTTCATCTTCATCGACTAATTTTCCTAATCTGCGATTAACCTGCAGTACTCTAAAAACCGTTGACTCTCGATCACACTCAAACAATGCAGTTTTGTTATCGAAAACTGCAACACAATGTAAAAAGTTATCGTCGATTGGAAGACGATCACGAATTTGTTCACATGCTTTTATATAAAATTGCAAACAATTTTCTCGAATAAAATCGACGTCTATTTTAGGTAAAATTTTCTTATTTATTTGCTCTTGTAAATATTCTTTGCATTCAAAACCAAAATCAGTTTCCTCTAAAAGAAGATGATTGACACGATCAGAAAAGTTCACGGTCCTAACAATATGACCAAACACTTCAGTTTTTAATAAAGCAGGCTTCATAAATTTTCTAAGAAACCAAAGTAGCAATTCGATTGAGGAAGGCTGCAGCTCGTGAATAATGGACTTCCTTGTCTGAAACTTTGCATTGTATTTGTTGAACGTATCAAGTGCAAATTCAAGAAAGAAGAGATAAGCTTTCGTCGAAGGATTTTGAAAAATGGACAGCAAGTTATGCGCAGGACGAACATTCTCAGATGCCTGTTCCATTAAAAAGTTGCCTAATGTGTCCCATATTTCCAAGATTCTCTGAATGCACTTGTGACGCGTTAACCAACGTGTTTCTGCATACTTCAAAATGCTCAAAGATTTATCTTCGAAGCACATCTGAAAATCTCGGAAAATAGCTGTTCTTTTTGGACTACTGTTGATAAATGTGGAAATGCCTTTAATAAAATGCTCACAATCTTGAGGAATTATTTCGCAGGCCGCTTTTGCTGCTAATGCTGAAGAGTGGCATACACATGGAAGTGTTACAAGATTCGGACTTTTTTCTATCAATTTTGTTTTAAAAGAGGATGTTTTGCCTATCATTACAGAGGCATTATCGCAACTAAGACCAACGATTAATCGAAGAGAAATATTCTTTTTCAATAATTCGTTCTCAAACGATTGAAAGATCTTATTGGCAGAACAATCCGTCGCATTTAAGCGAATCATTTGTAATAATTCACATCTGACATGTAACGTTTTTGGTTCAACATAACGAACCATTAATGAGAGCCATTTATCGTTTGTTATGTCAGATGTTTCATCTTCGTAAATTGAGAATTTGTTCTCTCTCAATACTTCACTAATTCGATCTGTTTCTTGACGGCACACGACATTGTTAACAATGTGTGTTAATTTTGTTCTTCCCAAAGACATTGCCTGTAGAATATCTGGTTCTTTCGCAATATCCTTCATGAGAAAAAGTAATTCGGATGAAATTGAGAATGGCAAATTCTTTTCAACGAAAAAGGTCGCTAATCTTATTTCTGCTATTTTAACTCGTTCGTTAAAATCGAAATCTTCTCTTGAAACATGTTGAGTTTTTGATTGTCCTGGATTAATTTCTTCGACAGAGGAACTTTCCAATTCCGAATAGTTAGTCCAAGAATTTGTATTTAATTTTTTCATATTTTCCAGATGATATGTACTCTTCGAATGTTTTTTTATTTCTGAAAGACCACAAACTAATGTAGTTTGACAGGCTAAACAGAAAAATTTGTGAGGATCATCAGGAATTTCCTTCACCCAGATTTTCCAGGAAGGATTATCATCAAACCATTGATGTTGGAATCGTTTCTGTCTACCCATCTTGAGTCTTTTAGCAGCGGGTTCTTGATCGCTCATTTTTAAATTAATAATGTTCGTCACAATTTAAAAATATATAATAAATAAATAAATAAAGTAAATAAATAAATAAAATAAATGAATAAAATAAAATAAATAAATAAATAAAATATATGAATAAAATAAAATAAATAAATAAAATAAATGAAAATAAAATACAATAAAATAAATGAAAATAAAATAAAATAAAATAAAATAAAATAAATAAAATAAAATAAATAAATAAAATATAATAAAATAAATAAATAAAATATAATAAAATAAATAAATAAAATTAATTAATTAATACAAAAGAAATATAAAAATATGTTTTGTTTTCTATCTATTATTTTTTGCGCTGAAGATGATCCGAAGAAGAGATCGAAACGTACGCCGTTCTACAATTTAAAGCGAGATATAATAAATGTGCCCTAATTATTGCGCCTGGCTTTTATTGCCTTTTTTACCTTATTTATTATATTTAAAAGTCTTATAATTATATTAATAATATATTAATTTCTTCAAAGACACCTCAGAAATTCAAATTTATTATCCACAGAGATGTATCAATTTGCGGCAGAAAAGACAATTAAAATTGATTGAGCCGTCTAGAAAAATTATTTGATTATAACAGTGATGGAATAATATCGAATAAAAATAAAAACCAATATATCACGACTTACCGATGAAGGATCTATTAAAATAAAGATCGGAAGCTCAACGGAAAAACAGAACCGTGACATTACATGATATGCCTTAAACTGTCGCGCGGACGGAGAAAATAAACAAAATACAATGAAATAAGAACAACAAGGCAAACACGATCATGATGAGAAAAACAAATTATCAGTGCCGGTTAATTTAAAACTTTTTTAGGTTTTTAATAATGGGAAAATAGGAAGAATTTAATGATCCGATAATTCGCTCTGCAAGTTCAAACTAAGTCTCTGTTTTTTTTATAAGTAACATTTCCGACGTGAATCTCCTATGATAACACGGTTTATTATATAAAACAATTCCTCAACATTGTGAGCATTTTATTAAAGGCATTTCTACAATTTATTAACAGCAATCCAAACAGAACTGCTATTTTCCGAAATTTCTAGATGTGCTTCAAAGATAAATCTTTGAATATTTTAAAATATTCAGAAACACGTTGGTTAACACGTTACAAATGCATTCAAAGAATTTTAAAAATGTGAGATGTATTAGGAAATTTTTTGATGGAACAAATATCTGAAAACGTTCGTGCTGCAAATAATTTGCTTTCAATTTTCCAAAATCCTACAACAAAAGCTTATTTCTTTTTCTTGATATTGCACTTATGCGACAATGAAAAACAAACGCAACAATAATATTATCATATAATAATACCATAATCGATTATTAATATAAAGCTTTTTATTTTTGTTTTTAATTTACGCTGGCTGTTAAAATGCGTTTCAACAATAGTCTTAACAAGAACCTTTTCTCGTTCTTTCAATTTGTTTTTACTGAAGAGGGTCCAGTCGAGGATCGAAACGTTTAATATTAAGAACTTTTCAAAATTTATTTATTATTTGTTATTCTAGTCTTAAGAACTTTTAAGATTTAAATACATACATGTACATACGCAATTTGCTTCTTAAGCATTTTTGTATTTATTATATTTTATATTTTATATTTTTATTTTATTCTTATATTTTATATTTCTATATTTTATTATATTTTATTTTGTATTTTTTAATAATTTTTACATTCAGCTATAAATATAAACTGTGTTTATCCAAATTTATATTATTCTATTAATTTATATTCCTTAAAAGCTGAGTAATTATTGAATCTAGCATGTCAGTTATATATAATACGTATTAAACATACCTCAAAAGTTATAATCCCCGCTATTTTTTAAAAATATAATTATTGTTGAGTTTTTATATTTATTATTTTATTATCAAGTTATTTCTCTTACATAAAAGAATTGAAGATAAATTTTATTTATTCTATTATATATAATATAAATATTCTATTTCCATTCTAATTATATTTATTCTACTAATTGCATTTATTCTGTTGTATTGCATAGAAATATATATATTGCATATATTGCAAGCGAATAGGAAAATTCGACGGCCGAACATGTGCGAGCGGCGAACGTTTTCGTGATCGCTCAGTGCTGTTCGTAGCTCGTAGCCTGCCCCCACGCACGAAGCTACACGTACACGCTATGACGTAGCGACTACGTCTGTGTTAGTAAGTCCCGCGGTAAGTGGTGGGGGCTCCCATTTCCCACGAACTGGCAGCTCTGCTCGTACGTAGCATGACGAAAGAGAGCGCTATGCTCTGTGCGAGCGAGAGAGAACGCAAGGGGCACGAAACAGAGTATGTCCTTTTCTACGTGCACCTCAACACTCCTCAACACTCGGTCTAGATCATAGACATAGTATATCTAGACCGAGTGTTGAGGAGTGGGGGCCGATGTGCACGTAGAAAAGGACATACTCTGTTTCGTGCCCCTTGCGTTCTCTCTCGCTCGCACAGAGCATAGAGCTCTCTTTCGTCATGCTACGTGCGAGCGAGAGAGAACGCAAGGGGCACGAAACAGAGTATGTCCTTTTCTACGTGGACATCGGCCTCCACTCCTTAAATAAAGGCAAACGCTCGGTCTAGATATACTATGTCTATGGTCTAGATATACTATGTCTATGGAAGCGACATCGATAACCCCCCCCCCCATGCTTCCCATGATCGCCATGTTGGGCCCGCAGCTGTCCATTGTAAATATACATCTGAGGCTGCGGTCGGGAAGACGCTAGAGATGCTTCGAAGCATTACATTAACCAATCAGAATAAAGAAATTTTTACTCTTTTTGTCCTGATTGGTCAATCAAACGTTTCGAAGCATTTCTAGCGTCTTCCCGACCGCAGCCTGAAACAGTGAATCGTAAATATATGTTTGGAGCAGTGAAAGGGTAAATAAGAAGTTGAAGTTTCCGAATATCACATCGAATTGAAAAATGCAGATCAATTCAGTAAGTGACATTGATATAGTATAGGTTATGATATGATATAACTCTAACTCACACAATATGTATATCTAAAATGTTTTTAAAATGTCTCAGAGATATTTAAAATATTTTTTTTTTTTTAGAAAATAGCATTACAAATATACTTTTTTCTCACTTAGGGTCAATTTCACCAAGTCCGGTTAGGGCCAATTTCACCAAGTTCGGTTAGATTAACCGACGGTTAAAATTAGCAGGGTTCCAACTGAAATGATAAGAATGCTTGGTTTTCCTTCACTTCTATTTTCTGTTGGCCACCCTGCTAATTTTAACCGTCGGTTAATCTAACCGGACTTGGTGAAATTGGCCCTTAGATGAACCGACGGTTAAAATTAGCAGGGTTCCAACTGAAATGATATGAATACTCGGTTTTCCTTCACCTCTATTTTCTGTTGGCCACCCTGATAATTTTAACCGTCGGTTCATCTAACCGAGCTTGGTGAAACTGGCCCTTATGCCCGTATCAGACTACGCATTGAAAATTGAAGATTGAAGATTAAAGATTGGAATTTGACTAATCAGAACAAAAGGGAGTAAAATTTCTTTGTCCTGATTGGTCAAATTTCAATCTTGAATCTTGAATTTCAATCTTCAATGCGTAGTCTGATACGGGCTTTACGGTACGCCGGTTGTGGTTAGTTTGCACATAGGATTCACTATGGGACCAACATGGCGGTCAGCCAATCAGCAAGCGGAACGCCATTGTCGCTTCCATAGACATAGTATATCTAGACCAAGCGTTTGCCTTTATTTAAGGAGTGGGGGTAAAGATGCACGTAAAAAAGGACATACTCTGTTTCGTGCCCCTTGCGTTCTCTCTCGCTCGCACATAGCATAGCGCTCTCTTTCGTCATGCTACGTGCGAGCGAGAGAGAACGCAAGGGGCACGAAACAGAGTATGTCCTTTTCTACGTGCACCTCGGCTCCCACTCCTCAACACTCGGTCTAGATATACTATGTCTATGGTCGCTTCTCTGATTAATAGGCGATTTTTGGCGATTGTTTGGTACATGAACCAGGGTTGTCATTGATAGGGGTGGAGCTTATTCTGGTACATGTACCAGCAACTATTTCACTAAAACATACTGGTTTTTTTCTATACGCGCCAAAGAAAATTTACTGTTATATAGAGACATGAGTTTCAAAACATATTAAATACTCAAAATAAATTTAACACAAATTGATATGTAAAAAGCATAGTATTATATTTGGCGCATATTTGCTACTTATCAGTAACTAACAACATATACCCTGCTTCACTGCTCGGTATAGCTCGGTATAGGTGGTATCAACCAGGTAGATACCAAAATGGCTAGCCACGCCTGTACCACAAATTACTAACCACGCGAAAACATTCTGGTACACATTGGTACATATACCAAACGATCGCCAAAAATCGCTTTATATAGGAATCTAAAGCCCGTGTCACACTATGCATTGCGGACGCAGATCGGATTTGGATTACGGACTGCAAATCGTCAATCATCCAATCAGATTCTTGGCTACTTCGTTCTGATTGGATGGATGGCGATTCGGAGTCCGTACTCCAAATCCGATCCGAGTCCGCAATGCGTAGTGTGACACGGGCTTAAGGGCGCGTTCCACTTAACGACCGCTGTGGGAACTTATGTGAAAATTACTAGACTTTCGTTATATTTAATAATAAATGTTTAATCAATTATAAATGCATGTATACAATGTCAAATACAGGGAAATAAAATAATCAATGTTTTTACAAACAAATAAATAAATATCGTTACTAAGTAACAACAAATCAATAGCATAATATCAGAGAGAAGCCTGAGAGCGGCCATCCCAGCGTTTTTCGTACGATAGCTTTCGGTCCCGTACAGCAGCGCCTCTACGTCCATTTTACAGACTCTTGGAACTACATGGCTACGTCCACTTTCGGTGGCATGATAAAACAACCAATTGGTTCATGTCCATGCTACGTCACAGATTAATAGACAGATAGCCAAAGGCCCGAATGAAGGCGAGACCAGCATTTCTCACTGGTTTCAGCGCCATAACGTAGTAGTGGCCAAAGCAGTAATTACGTTCCCAAGGTAAAGTCGCGTTGTTAATACGACGGTAATAAATTGACTATTTAATCAAAAACATTAAAAATTATTTACATTAAAATTTCTGTCTTTCTTCAATATCCACGTGTAAGTGGAAAGCATCGAGGAATATGAGTTTTATGTTTTAGAAAAGTTTGGAAAACTGCTTTTCTGATAATTAATTATTTTATTTATAATTTAATAATAAACAAATATAATATTATTATGCAATATAATTATGCAGAAAAAAACATGATTTGAAATATTTACCGTGCAAAATCTGTTCCATAATCAAATATTAATTTTTATTTTATATATTATTTTTTAAAGTTTATTTTACACAAAAAAGTAAAAATTAATATCTAATTATATATATATATATATAATAAGGAACAGATTTTGCATATAAATCTTTGTGGACAAATATCTTACAAATCATGTTCTTTTTTCTTTTTTGTAGGAACCCTAATATGTTGAGCGTTTTCTAAAGATCCTAAATGTCAACGCAACTTAAATATGTATATACTTAATCGCTAAAATCTTTCATTATTTTAAAATTTCACAATTTATTAGCGAATGAATATTAGTAGTTGTGAACGTTCGGAAACATAATAGCTCGAATTCCTATAGACATCGAAGTAAGATTTGTAGTAGATCTATACGAGATTATCTATTTTCAATGCATAATTATATTATATTTGTTTATTATTAAATTGTAAATATTAATAATAATTAATTATTAAAATAAATAATTATAAAAAAAGTAGTTTTTCTAAAACATTTCTAAAACATATTTTTTTAAACTGTCATATCCGTTGCATATTATGTATGTATATACAGGGTGGTCCATTTTAAAAGAGCCAGTCAAATATCTCGAAAAATATGGAAGATACGGAAAAACGTTTCAGACAAAAGTTGTTTGGTTCGAAGGGGGACATAAGATGGTGCCATTGACGTGACCTTGGATAGTCATTTGAAAGTCACATGAAGGTCACTTTCAATTTCTTAAATGGAAACCCCCATTTTCTATTGCATATTCTTGTAGCTTATCTCGAGAGCTTTTCAAAACACTATAATAAAGTATTTTTTCATTAAATATTTTTCAAGTTATTTTATATCTTCATCTGACATATTTTGATATAAAAAATAAAATATCTCGTAAAATATTTAGTTTTCGATAATCTTACCGTAATACTTTTATGTACAGAATAATGAGACAAATCAATCAGTAAAAAAAAAATAATTGTTTTTAAGAAAAAGTATGTAATTATTTACTATGTATTTTTTAAAACAATTATTTGTTTTTTTCTTTACACTAATTGATTTGTCTCATTATTCTGTACATAAAAGTATTACGGTAAGATTATCGAAAACTAAATATTTTACGAGATATTTTATTTTTTATATCAAAATATGTCCGATTAAAATATAAAATAACTCAAAAAGTACTTAATAAAAATATACTTTATTATAGTGTTTTGGAAAGCTCTCGGGATAAGCTATAAGAATATGTAATAAAAAATGGGGAGTTCCATTTAAGAAAACATCGACCACATTGACCACACCTTGAAAAGACCACTTAAGGTCAAATCCATATTTTTATCATATGGCCCCCTCGAAACCATGCAACTTTTGTCTGAAACATTTTTTGATATCTCACTTCGTTTCCGAAAAATATGCCCGCGTTACTATAAATGCCGCACCCTGTATATATATATATATATATATATTGTTCGAAACCGAACGAACAATAATTAATTCATAGCTACCCATACAGCACTGAAGCTTGCAACAACATTGCTGCAACATTGCAATATTGCATATTGCAGTGTAATGTTGCAGAAATATTGCAAAGTCATTATTTTACAATATAACTTTAGCAATGTTACAGCAACATTCCGAAAATATTACAAAAAAAGTATTCGATAATCGCTAGTTCATTCTTTTACCGCTATGCGGCGCATGTTGCGCTATCTGTTCCGCATTTAATTTTTAGTCACGATGATTATATAAAGTTTACAAAGAGCGGCTAGTAAGATTAAAGATATAATAAATATTTTTATTAGTATAAGTTGTATGATATGACTCCAACACAGAGGACTCAGACATTAGACTAAAAATTCTTTTAATAGTTTCCATTCTTATATAAAATAAAAAATTTGATAATAATTTTCTAATATGCAAGATACTTCAGATTTTAATAAATAAATTTTAAGATTATATAAAGACAAGAGAGATGTGAAAAAACTCGTATGCGTAAATCACGATCTTTTTGCATCCGGATATCTGAATATTTCGGATACAAAGAGATTGTAAATTTACACAATTGCAAATTCAGTTTTTTCTTATTTGTTTTAGATATTCTCTGTCACTGAAGGAAGTCGAATGTGCACCGAAAAATTTACATTTTATAATTTTGTTATTATAATACAGAAAATCCATATACACACTAGATCCTGACTCTTATAGGCCTAATTTCTTATTATTTTTTTCATATCAAGGATATTATTGTCGATAAATATACATAAAGTATTATTGCATATATATTATATTGCCATGTTGCTGCAATATTATATTGTAATATTTCTGTAGGCGGACATTTTATTGTTGCTGCAATATCATAATAACATTGCAGCAATATTTTGCAATGTTTCTGCAATGTTGTAATCTTGCAGAAAAATGTTGCTGCAATGTTGTTACAATCTTGCGGTGCTGTATGGGTATTGTCATAACAAAGCGCGGCGTAAGCAAGCTCAAAAAGTGGCGCGTTAGCGCCCATCTCGCGCGGAGCACGGCGCGCGACAAATCAGAGCGCGAGTAGACCTTAGAACATATATAAATGGAAGGGGAATGCCTTTGTTTCCCGATAAAAAAACATGTCGGAAGGAAGTAAGAAAGAAAATCATAGTTGCCTCTCTCTTGTGAGTTACTTTGCTCAAAAGTGCGCATGCGCGGCCATGTGTGTGTACACAAAAGTATGTATACTACAGACACGATGCTTGTATGTGTAGTTACTCACAAGAGAGAGGCAACTACGATTTCTTTCTCACTTCCTTCGACACTTTTCAGCCTGCTATTCCCCTTCCATTTATATATGTTCTAAGGAGTAGACAGCGGCGCTGCACGAATCGCGCCAGGCCCGCGGCATCGCTCGTGCCTACCCTGCCGAAAATGGTCGATTAAAACCGATTAAAACATAATCCGTTTTAATCGGTTTTAATCGGTTCAATCCGCGCCCGGATTAAAAAGTAATCGATTTTAATTCCGAACGAACTATAATCGGTTTTAATATCGCTTTCGCGGATTATTTCCAATCTAAAATCATTACATTCTAATCCATATTGTTGTCAATCCAAATAAACACGAATAATCGAATGGATATTGTGGCTGCCATAGATCGTCACATTAAGCACAATCCGCGATACAATAGTGCGACCCGCAACTTGGCGGCCCACGCGCACGCGCTTGCGCGTCCGCGCGTAGTTCTGGGCGGCGCCGCTACGCGGCGAAGGTCGAGCGAGCCAATCTGGAAGTAGAAAGCGGTCAAGCGGGTATATAAGGCGGACCCTCTGCGGAGAAATCGTATGTTTGTTTTTAACAACTGAGTCCGTTTCAATTGTAGAAACACCGATTCAATAATTGATTGTGACTCATGATAACAGCAAATCCGACTTCACATTACATAAAATCAATTTACTTTTCATCTGCGAAATGATAAAATTTTTTATTAAAAGGGATTATTTTTACCTATGGATTGACTATGATAAATTCCAATTCAATTGCATTAAAACAGGTTTAATTATAACTTTATGAAATCGTATAATTTCGGATTGAGGTGGAGATATATCATCCAACATTAATTGACTATTTTCAATCGGTTTTAATACCGCATTTTCGGTGCAGAAATCCCGATCGATTCGGATTACATTTTTTTAAATCCGTTTTAATCGACCATTTCCGGCAGGGTATCGATGCGGGCCACGCAGCGGTCACCCGGGAGAGCTTAAAGTACTAACAATTACAAAATAACATCGTTCAAATTTAAATAATCATCGCAAACAACAGCAAGCTCGATCTTTCGCGAAAACATGTCAAATGTTCTAGAATAAGAAAAAGAACGGTTGTATAAAAGCTCTCTCGGGTAACCGCCGGACGCACTCCATCGTGAACTCCATCCGTGACAGTGTGTGCTTATATCGTTTAAACCCTCGTTATAGAAAAGTCGCTCGCTTTTCTAATTCGTACGCTCGTTTACGAAACGCGAAGTTTTCGATTATACTAAAAGAGATTTCTCGTCGCTCGCGATTAATCTCTCGTTATTAAAACGCGCCGTTTATTCCGTCGCTCGCGGAATCGCGCCGTTTATACCGTCGCTTGCGGTATTCGAGATATATCCGTCGCTCGCGGAGATTATCGTTTCGCTCCCGGTCGCTCGCCGGAGCAAGCACTCGGTTAAGATTAGCTTAAATCTAATCGAAAAAAAGACTTGTGAACTATTTATTGACTTTAATAAATTGACTGCTTTTTTACAAACGATTTCGTGTCTGTTGCTCACTCAATTCGCGCTCCCGGGTTCACTCGCGCACAATATATATATTGTAACCGTAATTTCCTTTTTATAATTATTTAAATAATAATTATTTATTCGGCGGGCGGTTTTCGGTGCCCACGGCACACCTTCGGCGCGTATCTCGAATATCGATCCCGGTATCCCGAAAAATTCGATATATCACCAAATAACCGAGTTGGGCGCCAGGTACGGCAGGCCGCACCATTCACGATAATAGTAACGCTAAGAAACAATTGCGAGACCGATAATTAACGCGACGGCAAAATTCCGCGGCTACTCAATATACCCTAAATGGTAGAGGGGGTGGTTCGGGGGGGGAAACGGAAGAGATCTTGAGAATCGAGAACACGGGAGCAAAAATGAGCATTCGTTAAGTTAAAATTAAGGATAACAACAATAATATATTAAATGAAACAAGAGTAGATAGCATTTCACAAAATTAATAATCGTGAGCGACAATGATTATTCTACAGGCGAATAAAATGTATTACTTCCGCGGAGATCGGCACGACCGTGCGCAACAGTATCAAATTACCGGGCGTCTTACGCGCTTTAACTCGACGTTTCGGCCGCGAGGATTTCCGCCGTACGCGACGTAATTAGGCCGCGACAACTAAACAAATCTCTCGAATGCGCCGGTAACTACTTTACGCACGCTCGTGAATCCGCTTCAATACAATACAATTTCCCGGTGTTACGACTCGAATCGGTCTTTTAACACAGCTCGTGGTGCTGGAATGTGCCTCAATAATAATAGCGAGGATCTTTGCTTGGAATACGCCACGTATTTTACTCGGATGACTCGCGAAAACTAACGACGGGGTCACAAACACCCGATAGATGCTCTGCTCGATACCGGAGAATTACGCTTTCTCCTCACTCTAATTACGCATAGCGTGTACAAAATAACTGCTAACAATACACAAAAAGAATACGAAAACTATCGGTGACGACTATGGTGTACGAGTCGTATGACGCAATACTTTGCGCGATCCGGAATATCGATCGCGCGAGCGTGAAAATCCCGATATTTTACAGCACGTAATAATTACAGACGCGAAACTAACATTAATGACTGTCGGCGGTGGTGAAGTGGATAGAGAGAGCTTAATTTCTATAATTCGGATGAGCGGCGTGTGCCCGTCGGCCGTGCGATTTAATCTAACAAAAGATTCACCAAGTTAATTCACAAAAAACGCGTGCCTCGACGACTATTAAGGGCGCGACTCATCCGAATTAATTACCTACAAATTAACGGCAACAAAATCTGGCTGGCGTCACTCGTCCCACCGGCTGGAAGATTTCGGGTTCTTCGTCGTAGTTTCGCTTCGATATCGCTCAGGAGACCTGCGTCCTACCGGATAGCTCGCCGAACAGTGCCGAGCGAGAGTCCTGCAGGAGACACGCCGGCGCGATAAATCGCTATCGTGCCACCTGTGGCGCTTTTGCGTTACGCAGGGCCGTCCTGCAGTCCTCGCGATCCTTGTTGTCATCACGGCCGTGTTGGTGGGTTCATCGCCCCGGAGTTCCCAAGATTTTCTGCTTTTTGGCTTAAAGGTGCGGGCTTACGGCTGCGCCCGTTCGGCTCTCTTTCCTATCTGGTTGGATAGGTTCCGGATTGAGAGTCCGCTCGCCGCTCCGTCCTTGGGACTCCCTCGCTTCGTGCGGGTGGAGTGGCTGCCCCTTTTGCTGGATTATTCCGGCCCTCCGCGCTCCTTTCCTGCCATAAGAAATATAAATTTACCGGCAGCGATGTTTGTCAGCCATATAAAATGTTTTTAATATTAGACAACTACAACCTGACGTCTCCTGTTTCCCGGGTGTCCTGTACTCCCGCTCTCGGCCGTCGCTCTTCTCTCTTCCTTTCCTTCCGCCGGATGGGATCCCGCCGCTCGATCTCGTGCCGACAACCAACTCGCGGGCTCATCTCGAGCTTACATTCGCGATAACTATTAGTAACCAAAAGTCAGATCCCGTCGATCTGACGATTGGGCCGCTCTCTCCCTAAATAGAGAGGACGCAGGCCCCCGAAAAACCGCCCCCGATCGGGTCATTCGACCTTTGTTACGGACGTCCCAAAAACGTCACGTCACAATATATATATATATATATATATATATACGCAAATATAAAATTCTCAAAAAGTGGGTGCTTATTAGCCTTGTTGCATTACTGCTTTCTGTCACAAGAGGCCAGAAAGTATTTTCAGGCTGTATCTCGGTCGTAAAGCGATACGCTAGAGGAACAAGGATAGCACGCGATTGTCGCTTTTTGTCTAACATTATCTCCCAACAATCGCATCCGTGTGCTCAATGTATCGGTGTTTGTATCTTCACGGACGCTACACACATACGCGATGAAAGAGAGACAAAGACGGCGCAATCATCTCTTTGTGTCTAGCGATCAGTGTACTACCAGCATCGACAATATCGAAAAGTGGATGTAGCACGGACATGAACCGAGACCGACAGTATCGAAAAGTGGATGTAGCATGGACATGAACCAATTGGTTGTTTTATCATGCCACCGAAAGTGGACGTGGCCATGTAGTTCCAAGCATCTGTAAAATGGACGTACAGGCGCTGCTGTACGGGACCGAAAGCTATCGTACGAAAAACGCTGGGATGGCCGCTTTCAGGCTTCTCTCTGATAATATATATATCGAAATATATCGATAAACTCGAGTCGGTTAAGTCGATAACGAAGTTGTCGGTAACAGGAACGCCACAGTACTCCCCTGCAAGCAACATCCTATGTTGCGAAACGTACTTGTTTCCTGTGACCAGAATACGTTCTCAGAGTTCCATGAGAAGTAGTTAAAGGCGTAGTGGAACTTGAAGTAGGCGTGGAATTAACTGGATCAGAGTCTACCTCTTTAGGCAAAAATACTGGCTTAAGCCGTTCAGTAGATACATTAGTAAGTTCTCCTGAAACATCGACAGTGAAAAGATTATTATTAATCCTATTTACAACACGAAAAGGACCATTGTAAGGTGATTGAAGAGATTTTTTAACAGAATCTACACGAATCCAAACATGCGTGCAATCAAATAAATTCTTGTGATAAAAAGGTGTTTTTTTATGATGGTGCGCAGTAGGTTGAGACTTGATTTCTCTCATATGAATTCGGTGTTTTTCCACAAAAATTTCTGGATCAGCTGGAAGATCTTCTTCTATGAAAAACTCTCCTGGAATCTTCAAAGAAGTTCCATAAAGCATTTCTGCTGGAGACGCTTGCAAATCTTCCTTGAAACAGGTACGTAGTCCTAACAAAACCGTTGGCAAAACTTCTATCCAATCTTTGTTAACGTGACACATAATAGCACTCTTTAATGTGCGATGCCATCTCTCTAGAATTCCATTAGAGGCTGGGTGATAAACAGAAGTCCTGACACGCTCGCAACCAATAAGGTTGGTGCTTTAGACAGTTTAGACCATTAATTCCCGATTCAGCCACTTGTACCTCGCATATTTTTTCAGACCCGCAAATGTTGTTTTCTAACAATTATTTGTCGGGCTGAGGAAGTGTGTAAACGCCCTACACAGACACGACAGTGCCTCTGCCACGGAAGAGATGGATGCTTGGTTCGTGCCTCCTCCCGCCTTAAATCCTCCCCTCGCTTCACTCTGCGGTGTACATCTGTGCCAGCGTAAGTGCTGGTAATCTGTCCACTAGATCGACCACGTGGTGACGGTGGAAGATCGTATTATTAATTGGGAGCAGAAGAGGGGGCTGCTTAGGCGTAGTGGTTTAGGATGGACTACTCGAGGAGGCTTCCATTCATACTGGTGACGAGTCAAGACTCATCGCTGAGCGGCTACGGGTGCCAATTTTCAATCGTTTGATATGATTGGACCGCTCTGGAGACGTGCTGGGGATGTCATCTCTCCGTGGCAATCGGCACTGCATCCATTGAGCGACATTCCAACATCGCTCTGGAGTCGTATGTACTGTGTTAGAGTGGCGTAAGGTGTGAGGTCTGAATAGCTCAGTGGTAAGAGCAGTTGCCCGGAAAGCGAAAGACTCGGGTTCGATTCCCGATTCAGCCACTTGTACCTCGCATATTTTTTCAGACCCGCAAATGTTGTTTTCTAACAATTATTTGTCGGGCTGAGGAAGTGTGTAAACGCCCTACACAGACACGACAGTGCCGCTGCCACGGAAGAGATGGATGTTTGGTTCGTGCCTCCTCCCGCCTTAAATCCCCCCCTCGCTTCACCATTAAGGTTGGTGCTTTAGAGAGCTTTAAACAGTGCTGCTTCAAACTGTGGACCTTGATCTGTGGTAATAATATGTGGAGAACCAAATCTCGCCACCCAATGAGAGTAAAAGGCAGTTGTGACAGTTTCCGCAGAAATCTCAAGCAAAGGAATTGCTTCTGGCCATCGTGAAAATCTGTGAGACACCTGAAAACCATGGTAAGACAATACCTAAAGTTTTGGCAAACTGGAAGAGGACCAATCAAGTCCAAATGGACATGTTGAAAGCGCTGATCTGGAATAGGAATCTTTTGAGGAAAATTCTTCGTATGTTTGTGAATCTTAGCTCGTTGACAAGGTAAACAAGTTCTAGACCATTCTTTAATGTCTTTTTTCATCGTTGGCCAAACAAATTTTTGCCGAATCAGCTTGCAGGTAGAACGTCCACTGGGATGCGAAAGTCCATGAACCACATCAAAAATTCTTCTTCGTAAAAGTTGAGGTATATATGGACGAATATTGTCAGTGGAACAATCGCAAAATATCGGAGAAGAAGAACCAGTAAGAATCAGTTTCTGTAGTTTGAGAGAAGAATCTGTAAGGATAGATTTTAATTCCTCATTTTCTTGTTGGTATGTAGTCAGATCTTCCAGAGAAACAATAACTGGCATAGAAATGGATTCAATTCTTGAGAGCGAATCTGCAACGATATTATCTTTTCCAGGAATATATTCAATGTTAGTTGAAAATTCAGCAATAAAATCCAATTGACGAATCTGTCTAGGCGAAGCTTTATCCAATTTCTGCTTGAAAGCATAAACTAAAGGTTTATGATCAGTTCGTATCAAAATTTGACGTCCTTCAAGAAGATATCTAAAATGTTTGATAGCCAAGAAGATACTCCGAAGTTCACGATCGTAAGTGCTATAATTGCGTTGAGTGTTATCCAACTTCTCAGAGAAAAACGCTATTGGTTTATTATAATCGTCAATAACTTGTTCCAGAGAAGCACCTACTGCTAAATCAGAAGCGTCGCAAGTCAAAATAAGAGGGACTGTTGGAGCAGGATGAGTCAAGGTTGTGATACGTAACAGCTCTTCCTTGCAGAATTTGAAAGCCTCTTCCGCTTCAGGTGACCAATTAACTAAACTCTTATCCTTCTTCTTACTGTCCTTCAAATAGTCAGTCAAAATTGCTTGATGTGAAGCAGCGTTTTTTAAATAACGACGATAGAAGTTTATAATCCCTAAAAATCTTCTTAATTCATGAATGGTTTTAGATTTTTTATAATCCATAATTGCTTTAATCTTTTCTGTAGTAGGTTTAATTCCTTGCTTGGAGACAAGATAACCAAGAAAATTTCTTCTTTACCAAAAAGACATTTGGAAATGTTAATCGTCATACCAAATTGTTTCAGACGTGTAAAAACAGTATGCAGATGCTTGAAATGATCACTTTCATTGGACGAGGCCACCAAAATATCATCCAGATAACAGAAACAAAAATCAAGACCAGAAAAAATACTATTCATTAAACATTGGAAGGTCTGAGCAGCGTTTCGAAGACCAAAAGGCATTACCAGAAATTCAAAGAGTCCAAAAGGAGTAGTCACAGCAGTTTTCGGTATATCTTCTTTTGCAACAGGAACTTGATAGTAGGCTTTTACAAGATCTATTTTGGAAAATATGTTCTTTTCGTGTAGACCTGCAGTAAAATCTTGAATGTATGGAAGAGGATATCTATCAGGAATAGTGGCTGCATTCAAAGCACGATAATCTCCATAAAGTCGCCAAGAATTTGATCCACCCTTAGGAACCATATAAAGCGGAGCCGCCCAAGAGCTACTCGATGGTCGACTAATTCCTTGCTCCATCATTGTATTAAATTCATCTCTTGCGAACTTCAATTTCTCAGGAGATAGTCGTCGAGGAGTCGAAGCAGCAGGAGAACCTTTGACGATGATATGATGTTCTACCTGGTGTATTTTATTATTTGAAATTGGAGCAAAACGAGTTAACTCTGGAAACTCAGCAAGGATTTTATGGAAAGGTGAATCTGGTGAAGTTGTACAGACTGTCAAATGATTAATTCTTGACAACTTTCCTTTGTGAGTTAAACTAGTAATAGTATCAATCAATTGTCTATGTTTCATGTCAACCAATAATCCATAATGACTCAAAAAGTCAGCTCCTGTATCTATCAAAAAATTAAGGCCTGAACATTTATCGGTGATAATGAGACGATTGTTGGGTGAACCGTTGACAGCCATCTCCACCTTCAACGGAACATCTAGTTTTCCTGGTTAACTGTGAAGGATTTTGACATCGCACAAGGAATCGTACATTTGATGGCTTTATTACCAAATTTCCTGTGGTAAAAACAAGTTTGCTCGTCCTTTTTATCAGTTTTCTTATTTCTTGATGACGACCTAAATCTTCTCTTTCCATTAAATCTAAAACTTGACCTATCTCTAGAACGCTTGACCTCTAAAGCTGAAATTCTACGTTCAAAATCGGCGAGATCACAAGATTTAGTAACACAAGGCTCAGTTGAAGGAGTTATTGTAGCAACTTGAAGTCCAGACTCCCGATCCATGATTTTATCAGCTAAATCAGCCAACTTAATCAGAGGATTATCTTCAACAACTGCTAAAGTTGCTTGAACACGATAAGGTAATCTTTGAAGACAAATTGAATGTAACACATTATCAGAAATAGTTTCTCCAGCCAATTGTTTAAGTTCTCTCAACAAATCAGACGGTTTCTTATCATTCAATTCAACACCAGCCAATAATTGTCTAAGCCGTTTTTCATCAGAATCAGTAAAACTATTAATTAGAAGATTCTTTAAATTTACATATTTATCTTTTTCAGGCGGTCTCTCAATTATCTCAGCAACCATTAAAAGAGCTTGTTCGTCAAGATATCTTATTACTGTGTTATATTTGATATCATCCGAACGAATTCGAGAAACCAAAAATTCGCTCTCAAGTTGAGCAAACCAGAGCTTTGGTTACTTATGCCAGAAAATCGGAAGCTTAAGAAGACGAAATTCGTTGGCATTGATTTCACCAGACTCACCTGAATTTCTCGGCTCGTTGTTCGTATGTTGAGCTGATCTTTCCATATTATTGGCATGCTGATCCTGTTGATCCTCTGAAGCTGAAGCTGATCCTGGAGTAGCGGGCGGTGTTCTGTCGACAGGCATCTCCAAGAATTTTCGAAGTCCAAGGAACTTGCCGAATAACAACTCAGCTACCAAGAAGACTAGAAGTTCTTGTCGAAGAAAAGCCGTAAATTGTCCAAGAAGTTTTCACAATTCCTCACTGAACAAGAAATCGGACTTGCAGATTTCTTAGTCACCAATTTTAAAGTTCCCCACTTGACGAAATCATGTCGGGGTCACCAGTTGTGGGAACTTATGTGAAAATTACTAGACTTTCGTTATATTTAATAATAAATGTTTAATCAATTATAAATGCATGTATACAATGTCAGATACAGGGAAATAAAGTAATCAATGTTTTTACAAACAAATAAATAAATATCGTTACTAAGTAACAACAAATCAATAGCACAATATATATATCGAAATATATCGATAAACTCGAGTCGATTAAATCGATAACGAAGCTGTCGGTAACAGGAACGCCACACCGCAACGCTCGCGAGCATCATCTATCTTTGTTTAACTTTCGGTGAACAACAAAGATGAAATGGTACCGTGAGCGTTGCGGTCGTGAAGTGGAACGTGCCCTATGTGCCACGACCCTTACGACTCTATTGTAAAGCGGGAAGCACACACTTTTGCATAAGCGCATAATCATAAGCATATATTATGCATAAGGAAATGGACCAATCAATTTCCTTATGCTTATGATTATGCGCTTATGCAAAAGTGTGCTCCCCGCTTAAACCAGGCCTGCCACGTGAAAAAATTTTTTGTAACCGTAAAGATATATCCAGACAAATTTGCATAGCGCAAAAGAATATGCACACAGATGTCTATACTAAACTAGATTGCTAACTGGGCCTTCGGACTTGCGTCGCATGAGATTTCCGGTTGTATGAGAAAAAATGGCGGCGGTCCTGTGTATGTGAAGCGAATCATTCGTGTGAGTTATGTGTTATTCGTGTGAGTTGTGTTAAATGTGGCGGCGGCGGCCATTTTTTCTCATACATTGGGAATCCTATCCCGTAATGCATTACGTTACGTTAAGTACTGATTCTAAACCTAAACTCGTACTTAATCTTAAACTTAAGTCAACGCACAAACAAAATCGTAACGTAGTATGCTTTTGTTACGTTACGATTTTCTCTGTGCATTGACTGAAGTTTAACATTACGTACGAGTTTAGATTTAGAATCAGTACTTAACGTAACGTAATGCATTACGGAAAAGCTTGTGCGGTGGCCCTTAGCAATCTATACTGCGTTCACGGAGAGAACGACCTCGCTCCGCGCAGTTTTGGACGGAGTGAGGATTAGGAGAGGGACTTCAGCGCGCTACTTCAATGCCGTATGTCATATGCGTATCGAGCGTGTATCACGTATGTGATCCGCCTATAAAGCTCGAAAGAAATGTCATAATATAAGAAAGCTTGAGTTGGTCTCTGTTAAACGATTTTTATTACTCTTTTTAATTAAATCGCGATATATCTATTATATCTATTTTCTCTTTTTGCAATCTAAAGATTATTAATAAAATTTAATACTATTATAAATAAATAGGGTCCCCTTTGTCGACTAGCCGGATCTGAAAGCTGCAAGACCAATTTTGGCAGCGTAGAGAAGGCAAAATGGGCAGTCGGTCGGGCGGGATCTGATCGAACCTGACGAAAAGCGAGGTCGTTTTCTCCGTGAACGCAGTATAGTTTAGTATAGACATCTGTGCATATGCATAAGAAAATTAATTGGTCTATATATGTATGCATAAGCACATGGACCAATCCAGTACGATTGACTAATCAGAAAGTCTTAGCGTGCAACTGGCTAATGAACAATGTGAGCTATATTGGATCCCGTCCATCTAGCTTTGCATATCTGACCTTATGTATCCGGTTCCGGATTATTATCTGATAAGAAATTAATTATTATAAAATAAACTATTATTTTCCAAACGTTGAAAATATTACAAACGTATTTCCTAAATAATTTCACGTTTATTAAAATAAAAAAAGAATTTTTTTAAAATTATGTCTGCTAACTATACACTCAATTAATTTTCATTTATTATAAATAAATTATTATTTCCTAAACTATGAGAATATATTCCTAAATTTGCCCAAACAATTCCCAAACGATTGCAATAATAAAAAATAAGAAATATCAAATTTGTCTGCTAAGTATACGGAGGTGAGTGATGGGCAAACTCCGAATTGATATTGAAGACCTCGCGCGGTGAAAATGCGAAACTCCGATTTTAGGGTTACCAACGCTGAAAAATAAATTCTCAGTCTCGATGTATAGGTGTATGTCTGTATACGTACAAACACCATTGCATCGTTCGCGCGGACGCATCGCAGAGAGAAAGGATAGAAAAGAATCGACATTCACGCGATCTTTGTTGCTCTAGCGTATCGAGATACGGCCTGAAAATGCTTTCTGTCCTCGTGGCAGAAAAGCAGTAATATAACAACCCTGCCGAAAATGGTCGATTAAAACGGATTTAAAAAAATTTAATCCGAATCGATCGGGATTTCTGCACCGAAAATGCGGTATTAAAACCGTTTGAAAATAGTCAAATCGAATTTAGTACGCTTCAGGCGAGATTAATGATGGATGATATATCTCCACCTCAATCCGAAATTATACGATTTCATAAAGTTATAATTAAACCTGTTTTAATGCAATTGAATTGGAATTTACCATAGTCAATCCGAAAAAATAATCCCTTTTAATAAAAAAATTTTATCATTTCACAGATGAAAAGTAAATTGATTTTATGTAGTGTGAAGTCGGATTAGCTGTTATCATGAGTCACAATCAATTATTGAATCGGTGTTTCTACAATTGAAACGGACTCAGTTGTTAAAAACAAATATATGATTTCTCCGCAGAGGGTCCGCCTTATATCCCCGCTTGACCGCTTTCTACTTCCAGGTTTGGTCGCTCGACCTTCGCCGCGTAGCGGCGCCGCCCGGAACTACGCGCGGACGCGCGAGCGCGTGGGCCGCCAAGTTGCGGGTCGCACTATTGTATCGCGGATTGTGCTTAATGTGACGACCTACGGCAGACAGAATATCCATTCGATTATTCGTGTTTATTTGGATTGAACAATATGGATTAGAATGTAATGATTTTAGATTGGAAATAATCCGCGAAAACGATATTAAAACCGATTATAATTCGTTCGGAATTAAAATCGATTACTTTTTAATCCGGGCGCGGATTGAATCGATTAAAACCGATTAAAACGGATTAAAACGGATTATGTTTTAATCAGTTTTAATCGACCATTTTCGGCAGGGGGCCTTAAAGCCCGAATCACACTAGCGGCTCGCGGCTGCGATTGCGATTGCGTTTGTGATTGTGATTTGCTACGCTCCAGTCATACTTGCAATTGGTGCTTTCTGATTGGCTGAGGCAATCGCAATCGCAGCCGCCAGCCGCTAGTGTGATTCGGGCTTTAGGCAGAAATGTGGTCTTTCCGTTTCCGTTCGTAAACGAGAATGGACGTGTTCAAACGCGCATGTCCTTTGTTTGGATTTTATTTTTGAGTGCCGATCAAATTCTACTTGATCAATCCGATTTGCTATTAAGAAACCAGTTTTTAACTATTAAAGTGGGCTTAAACTTTTGGGTGCGTTCAGGAGACACAACCGTGAGCATCGTCGTCAACACTCGACTTTAATTTATTGGTTCTAGAAGTAAGAACCAATCACTTTCGATTGCTACTCAATGGTTGTGTCTCCTGATGGGCTGATGGAATAACTAATGGTGGGGAAAAAAGACTAAGTCTTCCAAATAATTGGGTTAGTCGTCATGCTTACATTAAATTTTGTATGACAGTGGTCTAGTTTCCATCGAAGTATTAATTCGCATCTAGTGCGGCGTAGGACTAAATTTAAGTCGATGGAAATACGACTGATTGCGTTCATTTCACTCCTACTCCGATCTACAAGCTTTGTCGGAGTGGCAGCGAATTGACACGAAATTTAGGCAGTGGAAACGCTTGAAAGTACATGCTGCCAACCTTTACTTTTCATTATTTCGTAACCATCATGGACGTAAGAAATACCTGGACAGAGCGTAACCCTGCGGGGTTGAAGCACAAAGGGTGAGGGGAATGAAATGTCTATTGAAACAGATGGTGGCCTTTAAGATGGCGGTGGCGGATAACTTCACGGAGTGTGATCTATTTAAACGTCTTGAAACAAAGAAAGTTTTTTACTCGAAAAAAAGGATACATAAAATTTATATATATATATATATATATATATATATATATATATGTATTTGTATTTATATATTTGTGTATATATATATATATATATATATATATATATATATATATATATATATATATTACGTTATATATATATATATATATATATAATATATATATATATATATATATATATATTACGTAAAATTATTTCATTAAAATAGCATATATTGACGTTTATAGTATATGTATATATATATATATATATATATATATATATATATATATATATATTATTTTCCAATATATTGTATAAAAAGAAATTATGTTCATTAAAAAATTCATTATTATAATTAATATAATAGTTTAATCAATATATTTTTTTAATAATAATAATTATTATTATTTATCAACATAATTCTTTTTAATATAATATATTTGAATATAATAAATATATATTACATACTGTAATAAATATGCATAATGTACTTCGTATTATATCCCGTTGAAGTATCGATAGTAAGAAAGCAAGAAATCATCAAGTCTAATAGGCCCCCGTGTCTTACATATTTTGTATTTGTTCACTCTATTATCTATTATCTTACTATTATTATTAATCATCATATAATATTTAATTGCAGGTACAATTTTAACTATAATTTAAACATATATATATCCACATATATACGCAAGTATAAAATTCTCAAAAAGTGGGTGCTTATTAGCCTTGTTGCATTACTGTTTTCTGTCACGAGAGGCCAGAAAGCATTTTCAGGCCATATTTCGGCCGTAAAGCGATACGCTAGAGGAACAAGGATAGCACACGATTGTCGCTCCTTGTTTGATATTATCTCCCAACAATCGCATCCGTGTGCTCAACGTATCGGTGTGTGCCTTCACGGACGCTACACACATACGCAATGAAAGAGAGACAAAGACAGCGCATCATCTCTCTTTGTCAAACGATCAGTGTACTACCAGCATCGACAATATCGAAAAGTGGATGTAGCACGGACATGAACCAAAATCGAAAAGTGGATGTAGCACGGACATGAACCAATCGGCTGTTTTATCGGCTCCGAAAGTGGATGTGGCCATGTAGTTCCAGGCGGCGTAAAATGGATGTATGTGACGCTAGTGTACGACCTAGAAAGAGCGTCACACGAAAAACGGCAGCGTGGCGACTCTCATTCTTCTCTCTGGTACGATTATGTCTGTCCTTGTCATGTAAGATTGCAGCTCTGTCTATCGCGACATCACGCAACTAATCTACTACTCTGTTTTACTCTTGAGCCTCGATCTCGCACACACACATATGCGCGAAAGTTTTGCACAGTAAAATCTTTTTTATAAAGCTTCTAAACTCACTTCTCAAAGTTCACTGATACTTTTTGATAAAATGCCGAGCGCTGAATCCATTTGTTAGGCATGTGCAAATTACAAATCTTTTATATTAAGCAAATGTTGATGGCAGAAGCCGATAACAAAACTGTAATTTTAGATTTTTTTCTCTTTTTACATGATATCATATACTCCGCACTACGTTACTATGTGTATTTTAATTATTGAAAAGGATTTATTAATATCTATAATCAACAAAAATATTTTGCATTTTAACTAATATTCGCATTCTGTCGGTAAAACAGAACAGTCCGACATCCTCTTAAAGACCGTCAGCCACCAGAAATAAGTTGGCGCTGGAAGTTCATATTTTTTATTAAATAACAGCTCAAACAATTGCTTCTTAATTGCTCTGTCAGAATCCACAATTGCTCCCCTTTTAAAATTAATATTTTTTTAAATATGTACAAAAAACGTAAAATTTATCATTTTCACTCAAAAACATATTTCCAATAGTTTTCTGCAACTATATCCAGCATAAAACGATTGCTCCTTAATTGCTCCATATTGCTCCATCATTATTTTTATGATTTATTGCATTTTTTATCGAAAATTAACAAATTAATCATTTCCCAAGCGACGCCGTCGCCACTTATCGGCCGCCTATCTGAACTACATAGCTCAGCAGCCAACGGCGAGAATATTCAAACATAATATAACATAAAACGATTGCTTCCTAATTCCTTCACAGTGCTCCATCATTATTTTCATGATTTATTGCATTTTTTTATTGAAAATTAATAAATTAATCATTTCCAAAGCGACGCCGTCGCCACCTATCGGTCGCCTATCGGAACTATATAGCTCAGCAGCCAACGGCGAGAATATTCAAACATAATATAACAGCTTTATTGTTTATAACTATATCTCAAAGAGTTTAATCAATGTTTCCTATTGTTTTTATGGTAGAATAATTGCTCCTCGCTTGCTCTATTATAATATTCGCGATCGCTCACTTGTATAATTAATTTTTTATGATATATTAGCAAAAAACCAATCATTTTCTTGGAAAAACATATTTTTCGTAGTCTACTGCAAGTATATTCAATATAAAACGATTGCTCCTTAATTGCTTCATATTTAAGATCGTCTTAAGCCCGTATCAGACTACGCATTGAAGATTCAGATTCAAGATTCAAGATTGAAATTTGACCAATCAGAGCAAAGAAATTTTAATCCTTTTTGTTCTGATTAGTCAAATTCCAATCTTCAATTTTCAATCTTCCATTTTCAATGCGTAGTCTGACACGGGCTTAAAGTGTGGTCTTGGATCGTCGTTACGCGTTGTTTGTTGCCGTCCTTAGGGCCAATTTCACAAAGTCCGGTTAGATTAACCGACGGTTAAAATTAGCAGGGTGGCCAACAGAAAATAGAGGTAAAGGAAAACCAAGCATTCTTATCATTTCAGTTGGAACCCTGCTAATTTTAACCGTCGGTTATTCTAACCGAGCTTGGTGAAATTGGCCCTTAGACAGGACCAACCATGTTTCAACACGTTAAGGCCATTGCACGTTCAAAAGTTTTAGGGCCCAATCAGACTTTTGCACATATTACACTACTATATTGCTAGTCACGTATCTTCCCAATGAGCGGCGTTGGCGAAAACAATACGGTGCAGACATATATCAATCTCTCGTTTCCACAATTCGTGTACTTGATTGGCAATGCGCATGCGAGGGTTTCCTTGAGCCAATTTCATTAATTTAAGAAATGATAAAAAAGACAACATACAATAATGCGATTCTATTACATATGTAGAAGAAAAGCAACTTTACACAAGTAAATTTATTGACAAATAATGAGATTGAAACAATCACTCATAATATAATTAATAAAAATTAAATTCTTTTCAGATTTCTGAAGAGACTAGAAATACGTAAAAAAATCACAGTCGAGTATTTTCTTCATACTTGATTGTGATTGGTCAATTTCTTAAGGCTTAGGGCTTAAATTACCTATTGTGGACCGGCACTAAGGACGGCAACGAACAACGCGTAACGACGACCCAAGACCACATTTTAAGCTCATGTTAGACTACGCATTGAAAATGGAAGATTGAAGATTAAAGATTGGAATTTGATTAATCAGAACAAAACGGATTAAAATTGTTTTGTTCTGATTGGTCAAATTTCAATCTTGAATCTTGAATCTCAATCTTCAATGCGTAGTCTGATACGGGCTTAAGACGATCTTAAATATGAAACAATTAAGGAGCAATCGTTTTATATTGGATATACTTGCAGTAGACTACGGAAAATATGTTTTTCCAAAAAAATGATTGGTTTTTTGCTAATATATCATAAAAAATTAATTATACAAGTGGAGCGATCGCGAATATTATAATAAAGCAAGCGAGGAGCAATTATTCTACCAAAAAATCAATAGGAAACGTTGGTTAAACTCTTTGAGATATAGTTATAAACAATAAAGTTGTTATATTATGTTTGAATATTCTCGCCGTTGGCTGCTGAGCCATATAGTTCCGATAGGCGGCCGATAGGTGGCGACGGCGTCGCTTTGGAAATGATTAATTTATTAATTTTCGATAAAAAAATGCAATCAATTATGAAAATAATGATGGAGCACTGTGAAAGAATTAAGAAGCAATCGTTTTATGTTATATTATGTTTGAATATTCTCGCCATTGGCTGCTGAGCCATGTAGTTCAGATAGGCGGCCAATAGGCGGCGATGGCGTCGCTTTGGAAATGATTAATTTATTAATTTTCGATAAAAAATGCAATAAATCATAAAAATAATGATGGAGCAATATGGAGCAATTAAGGAGCAACCGTTTTACGCTGGATATAGTTGCAGAAAACTATTGGAAATATGTTTTTGAGTGAAAATGATAAATTTTACGTTTTTTGTAAATATTTAAAAAAATATTAATTTTAAAAAGAGAGCAAATGTGGATTTTGACGGAGCAATTAAGGAGCAATCGTTTGAGCAGTTATTTATTAAAAAATATGAACTTCCAGCGCCAACTTATTTCCGGTGGTGGTACAGACGACAAGTGATTGTGTGTGTGTGTATGTATGTGTGTGCGCGCATGTGTTGTGTACATACCCAGTCAGCCACGTCTGTTCTGACAGATATTGCCAAGTGCTTGCTACAAATTATTGTCAGCAAAAAGGCTACAAATTTGGTGCAAGAGTTGTTATTACCGATTAAGCTGGCAGATTGCCGGCAAGAACCAAGCAAAGCTTGCTAACATAACTAGACAGCACATTGGCGGCAGAAACCGAGCAAAGCTTGCTGACATGACTGACATCAGATTGTCAGCAAAAACTGAGCAAGATCTAGAGCGCGCAATCTGATGGCAAATTGGCAGCAAAAACCGAACAGAATCTGCAGCTTATTACAAAGTATTATAAAATAGTTCAGTCGCTTATCGCTATGCGGCGCGTTATTCATTATCTATACCCGTATTCAAATTCTTGTCATGAGTGTATATAAAGCCTGCAAAACGCTAATAATATTATAATATATATATTTCTATCAGTTCAATTTTTGACACAATTCTTATACAAGAAATTCAGATATTGAACTGATTTTTGGCAAATCGGACAGATAATTGTTCGATTTTCACTTATTCGAACAATTTCTGTCCAAAAAGATCTTTAATTTTGTAAATTAAATTATTTAAATTTACTTATACGTTTTAAAACATTAATATATGATTTTATATAACAATACTGTAATTTGTCTTATTTTTGCCATCAAAAGAATGTCAGAAAATGGTCTCCCATAGATGTGATATATTTTGGGGCTTATGAGACCTAACTTAGGATGTCTAATTATCTCATGGTCATTTTATGACCAAAACTTATCATCATTTTATTACTTAGGGTTGAGACTTTAAATCCATTTAAATATACTATTTTATATGAATGGCCAAAAGCTGCAGAATTTGTTCGGTTTTTGCTGACAATCTGCTGTCAGATTGTCCTGCACAGATCTTGCTCGATTTTTGCCACCAATTTGACGTCAAATCATGTCAAGCTTTGCTCGGTTTTTGCCGTCAATTTGCTGTCAGGTTATATCAGCAAGCTTTGTCACCAAAACATAAGCTTAATGCGGACACAGATGGCACTGGATTTGTTACCAAGTTTTGAGCGAGTTTGATGCCAATTTGGCAACAATTTGTTATCAAATTGCTTACTGGGTACTTTTCGGGGCCATGTATTCCGTAGGAGTTAGCGGTTTAGTAATATCACCGACGAGATATTATTACCCTAACAGCACATGTAGGTTCTGAGAATGTTCGGAGGATATCGCAAAAGTATATTGCGTATATTCTCAGAACATTCGAAATACGTACTATGACATACTGAGTACGTACTAAGAATGCTCTAATGTCCTCCTATTTTAGTTTATAGTATATACTGAGAATATCTTATGGTATATCCATAGAATGTCGCCAGTATATTATTAGTATATAGTAGTACATACTATGAATATTCTCTGGTATATCCATAGAATGTCGCCAGTATATAGTATTAAGAGTTGGATTAGGTTAGGTTAGGTTATATTAATTTGTACTCTTAATTATTTATGTTTTAACAAATATATATATTTTTATTCATATATAACAAATATATATTTTTCATAAAGATATATATGATAATATATAATATTTATACATTATTTTTATATGTTATATAATATATAATACCTTTTATCTTATTAATACATTTATATTTGGAATATAATCTTTGGAATATAATATCTTGAAATTATAATAATTTTATTATTGTCTGTGGAAGTCTTATGACTTAATAAGAGACTTTTAATTCTAAATAAATTTAGAATGTCTTAAAAATAAACTTTACTTATAAAAATAAAAACAAATAAATTTTAAAAATATACTTTAAAAATAAACGCGGAGTATGAAAAGCTCACTCATTCTTGATGAATGTTTTTGTGCTCTCTTTCCTTACGTTCCTTAGCATGGGCTAGCCATATCTTGATTGGCATTGCTATCTGCTCGTCAATCACATCACTATGTGATTTTCGTATAACACCTGGAAAAGTAACATATTTTCATTACTTCATTATTTCCGAATAAATTAAAACAAATATGTCTATGATGTAACAATACATTAAATAATATAAAATATATCAGATACAATATAATAATATAATATAATATAATATAATATAATATAATATAATATAATATAATATAATATAATATAATATTTCTTCAATATAAAATGTCATTTCTTATAATGTCAGTAAACTTAAAGGCCCCCGCACAATCAGAAATATAAAGAACAGGAATAACAGACATTAGCGATTAAAAATGAGGAATAAAGAATAAATAACAGTTCACCGCACAATAAAAAATATAAGTGATAGGTTTCACTATATTGCGAGTAACTTTCTTTTCAATTTTCCATTTACGTGATGTATATAAGTTATACACATTGTTATAAAATTGAAAAGAAAGTTACTCGCAAGACATATTGTGTCACATAACTTGGAAAGACAGGTTGAAGAACGCTATAAATCACTATCTGGTGACGCTGTTAAAAAAAAGAAAGTTACTTTAATAAAAGTCAATTCAGTTCCTTGTCTCTAATATCTGTTCTTTGCTTCTTATATTTTTGATTGTGCAGAGACCTTGATTAAGTCAGCTCCAAATCATTGTAAAAGCCAATTACAATTAAAAATGGCTTAATTAATTTCACTATAAAATTTAAATTTAAAAATTATACAAAACTTACCTGATTTATTAAATCTTTTAGCTTCAATTCGCTGCAAGATCAAATTGTCCTTGATTCTCTTGACTCGTTGCAGATCTTTAATTATATATATGTAGACCGCCTTTTTTATTATTAATAATCTATGTGGTAACACTGTAACATAACAAGAATATCACATAAGAATATACATCTAAAGGATTGAGCATCAAGATTTATATAGTTGTATATAAGTAATGTCGTATTTTTATATATATGATATATACAGGGTGTTCCGGAACAACCTTCCGTCCGTGAAATGACGTATTCCTGATACAATTCTAAGACGATTTTTCCTTTACCAAAATTTGAATTGAAGCGTAATTTTTGAGTTATAAGCAAAAATAGTTAGCAAATCACGCGTCGAGTACAGAAGGCAGGCAGGAGCGGCACGGCGCGACGCGGCGCGGCGCGCCGCGAGCGCCCGGCACAGCTGACCGTCTGATTACCACCGCATGAGTCGCTAACTATTTTATCTTACAACATAAAATTATGCTTTAAATAAAATTTTGGTAAAGAAGAAAATATCTCAGAATTAAGTCAAGAATACGTGTTTCTTAAAATAACGTCACTTTAACAAAAGTTGTTGCGGATCGCCGGCCGTCGGACACTGCAATCAGCTGATTGCTAACGCGATGTGTGTATGGCGGAGTGTATGTGCGTAAAAGAAAGAGAGAGAGAGAGAGAGAGAGAGAGAGTGAGGAAGGGAAGCAGGGAGAGACGTTATACACACGCACGCACATACGCATACACTTTTTTCTCGCTCTCTTTCTCTCTTTTACACAACACTCATACACTCTCTCATTCAGTCACTCATTCACTCACTTACTCACTCACCTGTTCACTCACCTGCTCACTCACAGCGAATCTTCATGCTACGTATTGTTAACTGCTGCACGGTTATTATTATTTAGCGACGGACCGCGGAGACTGCGCGACCACATTGTTACGTTGCCTAGCGCCGCCGAGAAACACGACATGTACCCGACATGTAGCGACATGCAAGTTACGACGTGCACGTGGCGCGTGATCGATGCGAGATAAGACGAACGATCTTCTAAAACCTTCGCATTGCGAATGCGGTAGAAAACATGAAACGTATAATGACGCATTTAAAAAAATTAATTATTTATCATAATTAATAACTATTTCTAATTATAATAAATAATTATTATTTTAAAAAGCATGTATTATACATTATTACGTTTTCGAAATTATTGCATTTACGATGCGAAGGTTTCAGTCAATCGCAAGATCGCAAGAATAATATAATTAATAAATTACATTTGGGAAAATTTATTTTTATTCTGCTCAAATCAGATGTTCCAACGTTAAAATATATTGGTCGCTCTGAAAAGAGCGGATTGTTTAAAAAAAAATTTTAGAGCAAATGCTCGAAATGCCCGCCGTCCATTCTAACGCAAGCTCTCATGCGTTTTAATAAATTTTTTTCGACGTTCTGCATTATTTCTTCGTCGATATCCCAAATAGAATGTCGTAATCTTGTCTCCAGCTCTTCGATATTTTCAGGAAGCGTTTTATAAATTACCTCCTTACAATATCCCCATAGAAAAAAATCAAGGGGTTGAGATCCGGAGATCTTGCGGGCCAACGTATCGGGCCGTACCGACCCCCATCCAGCGTCCGGGAAAATGCTCGTTCAAATAATTCGAAACGATCCTGGCGTTGTGCGGCCCAGCACCGTCTTGTTGAAAGATAATTTCGTTTCTTTCAAATAATGGCACATCTTCTAGAAAATTTTTTGTTAAAAAATCGACGTAACTTCTTCCAGTTAAAACATCTGGAAGAATAACTGGACCAAGTATTTCAGTGCCCATTATTCCAGCCCACACATTAATCTTCCAACGGGTTTGAAAATTTCGAAGTCGTGTGACATGGGGATTTTCCTCGCTCCAAAAGTGCATATTATGCACATTAAAAATTCCTTCCTGTGTGAATAGCGATTCATCGCTGAATATCACACGAGAGGAATATCTAGGATCTCGATCGATATTTCGCAGAAAATTTTCGCAAAACGTTCGTCTTGCGGGGTAATCTGCTGGTCGTAAATGTTGCTCGCGTGTATAATGAAACGCGTGCAACTTTTCTTCTTTTAATATTCTTTGTACGGTTGTACAAGATAAGTCATTTTCTCGAGCAACTACCCGAATGCTCGTTTCGGGATTATCCTCGAAAGCACGTACGACTCTCTCCGTGTTCCGTACATTTCTAATGTAACGATCTCTCCCAGTGTCCTGTTTGTTCGGCAGGACACTGCCAGTATCGTACAGTCTTTGAGCTGCTGCATGTATGACATGACCCGATGGATGTTAGCGGGTGTCATGTGTCGCGTGTCATTACTCGAATTGCGCTATTCGTCGCGGGAGGCGCGGAGGGGGTATTGACCCCCCGCGAGGATCGTATAAATAAGATGAAGCGATCGATATTAGAATCAATAATCTCTCGATCATTAGCGATTATTAATAAGCGCGAATAAAATATGGCAGCGTGCACGAGTCACGAATATTACGACATGCTAATGACACTTGGCGAGTGTCACGGGCAGCAGAATCATGCTGCAAGAAGATACGCCGAATTGTTTCCAAACCGAAGACATCCATCGGGTCATGTCATACATGCAGCAGCTCAAAGACTGTACGATACTGGCAGTGTCCTGCCGAACAAACAGGACACTGGGAGAGATCGTTACATTAGAAATGTACGGAACACGGAGAGAGTCGTACGTGCTTTCGAGGATAATCCCGAAACGAGCATTCGGGTAGTTGCTCGAGAAAATGACTTATCTTGTACAACCGTACAAAGAATATTAAAAGAAGAAAAGTTGCACGCGTTTCATTATACACGCGTGCAACATTTACGACCAGCAGATTACCCCGCAAGACGAACGTTTTGCGAAAATTTTCTGCGAAATATCGATCGAGATCCTAGATATTCCTCTCGTGTGATATTCAGCGATGAATCGCTATTCACACAGGAAGGAATTTTTAATGTGCATAATATGCACTTTTGGAGCGAGGAAAATCCCCATGTCACACGACTTCGAAATTTTCAAACCCGTTGGAAGATTAATGTGTGGGCTGGAATAATGGGCACTGAAATACTTGGTCCAGTTATTCTTCCAGATGTTTTAACTGGAAGAAGTTACGTCGATTTTTTAACAAAAAAATTTCTAGAAGATGTGCCATTATTTGAAAGAAACGAAATTATCTTTCAACAAGACGGTGCTGGGCCGCACAACGCCAGGATCGTTTCGAATTATTTGAACGAGCATTTTCCCGGACGCTGGATGGGTCGGTACGGCCCGATACGTTGGCCCGCAAGATCTCCGGATCTCAACCCCCTTGATTTTTTTCTATGGGGATATTGTAAGGAGGTAATTTATAAAACGCTTCCTGAAAATATCGAAGAGCTGGAGACAAGATTACGACATTCTATTTGGGATATCGACGAAGAAATAATGCAGAACGTCGAAAGAAATTTATTAAAACGCATGAGAGCTTGCGTTAGAATGGACGGCGGGCATTTCGAGCATTTGCTCTAAAATTTTTTTTTAAACAATCCGCTCTTTTCAGAGCGACCAATATATTTTAACGTTGGAACATCTGATTTGAGCAGAATAAAAATAAATTTTCCCAAATGTAATTTATTAATTACATTATTCTTGCGATCTTGCGATTGACTGAAACCTTCGCATCGTAAATGCAATAATTTCGAAAACGTAATAATGTATAATACATGCTTTTTAAAATAATAATTATTTATTATAATTAGAAATAGTTATTAATTATGATAAATAATTAATTTTTTTAAATGCGTCATTATACGTTTCATGTTTTCTACCGCATTCGCAATGCGAAGGTTTTAGAAGATCGTTCGTCTTATCTCGCATCGATCACGCGCCACGTGCACGTCGTAACTTGCATGTCGCTACATGTCGGGTACATGTCGCGTTTCTCGGCGGCGCTAGGCAACGTAACAATGTGGTCGCGCAGTCTCCGCGGTCCGTCGCTAAATAATAATAACCGTGCAGCAGTTAACAATACGTAGCATGAAGATTCGCTGTGAGTGAGCAGGTGAGTGAACAGGTGAGTGAGTAAGTGAGTGAATGAGTGACTGAATGAGAGAGTGTATGAGTGTTGTGTAAAAGAGAGAAAGAGAGCGAGAAAAAAGTGTATGCGTATGTGCGTGCGTGTGTATAACGTCTCTCCCTGCTTCCCTTCCTCACTCTCTCTCTCTCTCTCTCTCTCTCTCTCTCTCTCTCTCTTTCTTTTACGCACATACACTCCGCCATACACACATCGCGTTAGCAATCAGCTGATTGCAGTGTCCGACGGCCGGCGATCCGCAACAACTTTTGTTAAAGTGACGTTATTTTAAGAAACACGTATTCTTGACTTAATTCTGAGATATTTTCTTCTTTACCAAAATTTTATTTAAAGCATAATTTTATGTTGTAAGATGAAATAGTTAGCGACTCATGCGGTGGTAATCAGACGGTCAGCTGTGCCGGGCGCTCGCGGCGCGCCGCGCCGCGTCGCGCCGTGCCGCTCCTGCCTGCCTTCTGTACTCGACGCGTGATTTGCTAACTATTTTTGCTTATAACTCAAAAATTACGCTTCAATTCAAATTTTGGTAAAGGAGAAATCGTCTTAGAATTGTATCAGGAATACGTCATTTCACGGACGGAAGGTTGTTCCGGAACACCCTGTATATAGTACGACATTTTACTTATTACAACCTAATATATATAAATATCTAATATGTATAAATAATAGAATATAAGTAGGTAATCTAGGCCGTATCTAACTCACGGCTCCTTGAGTGCGAGAGAGAGGTACCCAAAGGAGAAAAAGAGATAGCGTAAGTTCATTGGCATCTGCGGGGGGGAGTGCGGCAGGGGGGATCGGTTGGGAGGATCGGGGGGGGGGGGTACGTAGGGAGGGGGGAAGCGTGTCGCCGAGAGTGCTCAAGAGATGGCGCTCTGTTCGATCGAGGCCACGCTTCCTCCTCACCCTACGTACCCCCCTGATCCTCCCCGCCGGCTCCCCCCTGCCCGAACTCCCCCCGCGATTGCTAACAAAGTGTTCGCTGTCTCTCGTTCTCCAAGGGTACCTCTCTCTCGCACTCAAAAAGCCTCGAGTTAGATACGGCCTACACAATTTCTTTCACTCGCGAGGAAGAGCGATCGACGCGCTCGGCGTATCCGCGACGACTGACCGTTCTACGGCGCGGCTGAGTTATTAAACCCTCTTCTATATTTTCCCGCGCGAATCGTTTCTCCCGGCGCGACTCGACCTTGACGCGACTCGTTCCTAAGAGGGGGCGACGACGATATCTCGCGCTGCTTTTAGCGCGCGATCCGCTATCGCGATTCTTAAGAGATGCGCGTTGCTTCTAGCGCGCGATCCGCGAGCGGATGCCGGGTATCCGGTGCCGAGGGAGACGGAGGATTATCGGGGGCAGATGAACGGAGAGAGGAACAGTTAGCGGTAATACGAGGGCGCTTATCGCGTATCGGAGCGAATTTTTCTTCGTTTTCCAGCGATACGAGCGCGCTTATCGCGTTTTGGGGCAAGTTGTTTTTCGTTTCTTGGCGATGACGCGCTTCTGGTGACGAGACGCGTCCGAGAGCGAATATCCAGCTTAGTTAATCGGAGCGCGTTATCGCCATTTTTTTCGTTATAAAAGGATGCCGCGGCGATCTCGAGATATTAGTACGTTCGAGAATATTCGCGGTGCGATGAAGCGCGCACCGAGCGCTTTATCGAGATTAGCTGGAAAAGTGGTGAATATTCGAATTAGAAGTATCGAGGATATACAGAATTTGGAAATACCTAATTGTTTGAAGAAGGAACTAAGCGAATGTTATATAGAGGACTGTCTGTACTGTAAAGAAAAGATCAGCTTTGCGGAAGGGTTCGTGCGAGAGGCGAGCGAGGCGCGATTCGACGAGCCTTTCTCGAATGTCGGAGCCGATGGCTATTTGCTTTATCGCAATTGGAAACGGCGATACGGAGTTCCAAACTTTTCGTGGGAGGTGAATCACGTCGTGCATTGCTTCTATACATTCGGTTGCCAATTCGAGAACGGAAATTATTTCGAGGAAGATGTGAGATATTGCGTGGAATGCGCGCATAGATCGAGCTTCGTGAGAAGCGTATCGACGCATATGAAAAAATCGGTGTATAGCGAGAGAGTGCCCGCCTGCGATCTTATCGACGAAGTCTTCGACGTGTCGAATAATTGGTGCGACGGCTGCGCGACGAGAGCTTTGTTCTACATCGAGGGTTACGACGAGGAAGAGACGTGGTTTATCAATAAAAGACCTTGGCTTTCGTTAAACGACGAGTGATGAATCGAGAAACGATGGAGGAGCGCGATCTTCTTAATAGCGCGCGGGATGTCTCGACGGTGGACGCGTATCGCGCGTGGGCGAGACGGTGCGACGAGTGTCTCGAGTTTCTGTAGGACGGGTCTCGAGGCGAGCGCCGGGGGAGATCCACCGGAGCGATCAATTCTCTGATCGCTCGAACCGTTCGATTGACGGGCGCGAGAGACGATCTGCGTCGACGTTTCGAACGCATGGGAGGCGGCGTAGAGAGGCGCGAAGGATTCTCGTGGTTTGAGATGGAGACAGCTTTCTCTAGACGCATTTTAACCGGCGCGGTTATCAACTTCGATTATATTGAACCTTCGCGATTTCTCGAAGATGCTAGAGATACCGTGCTCGATAGAGTACGCGATGCTATAGATGAACATAACAGTGTTAAGGTCAATACCGTGTTTATCGGTGAGTTCGTCTCAGGTGACAAGATTGATATTAAGACTATCGCTACGAAGAATTATCCGCTTCTACCTCTTTCCGATTTGCAAGAGTGGTATGGGAAGCGTGTGGTCGACGCTACTTTAGCTTCGCTGGAGGAGTTTCAAGAGCGCGATAGCGGATGGGCGTTATCGCGAATTCTAAATTTAACGGTGAATGTGAATAAATATAATCCTATGCACGCTGGATGTCACGTCCAGATACCGCGAGAGATCGCGTTGAAGAAAGCGGTGATTAACGTGCGATCTACGGACAACGCGTGTTTCGCGTGGGCGGTAGTCGCCGCTTTATATCCGGTTGAGAAAAACACGGAGAGAAGCTCGCGGTATCCTCACTACTCGACGGTGCTGAATCTGGAGGGTATCGAGTTTCCCATGAGTTTAAATGGAATTACTAGATTCGAGCGTATTAACAACATATCTATTAATGTGTATACCGTTCGAGATAAGAAGGACGGGAAAAGTAGCTGCCGTATCGTTCCTCTGCGTCTCACTTGTAATAAGAAGGACAGACACATTAATCTGCTGTATCTGAGCGATACGACGCAACGAGATAATACGGCGCATTTCGCATGGATTAAGAATTTGTCTCGACTCATCGGATCGCAACTGAGCAATAGGCAACATAAAGCGCATATATGCGATCGGTGAGTACGAATTAAAAAATTTGTCGCGTAGTGTGGATAATATACACGATTTAAAAAATGTGTTTTATGTCGCAGCTGCATGCATTATTTTCGAACGAGCGATAAATTATTGGCTCACAGCGCGGACTGTGGAAGGATGAACGAGTGCGCTATAGTTCTTCCTACTGAAGATGACAAATGGTTAGAGTTTCGCAATTACTGTAGAAAGGAGACTTCCATTCGTGGTGTACGCCGATCTCGAATGCGTGCTGGAGAAGAAAGAGGAGAAGAGAACACCGAATACATCTATCATTCAGCATCACAAAGTCTATAGCGCTGGATATTACGCGCGATGCGCGTTCGATGATGCTGGCTCGACATACAAAGCCTATCGCGGCGAGAATTGCGTATCGTGGTTTGTTAAAGAATTGTACGATTTAGCGCTTCGTGCGAAGACTATTTTCAACATTGATGCGCCTATGGTGGATCTTACACCGGACGAATGTGAGAGATTCATGAGCGCGACGCACTGTCGCGTATGCGAGAAACCGTTCGAATCGGAAGACGCTCGCGTGCGCGATCACTGTCATCTAACCGGACGGTATAGAGGTCCGGCGCATTCGAATTGTAATTTAAATTATAAGGAGACTTACGTAATTCCAATATTCTTTCACAATTTATCGGGTTACGATGCGCATTTCATTATTAAAGATGTGGCTAACGCTTTTCCCGGCAGCGTCGAGTTATTGCCGCTAACGAAGGAAATGTATATCTCTTTCACGAAGAACATTGAGAATGCGTCAAACGAGGGATGCTTTGGGAAACGCCTGAAATTGCGCTTCGTGGATTCTTTCAAATTTTTAAGCGCGAGTCTCGAAAAATTGGCGTCGTATCTTAAAAAGAGCGAGCTAAAGATCGCGCGTTCGGAATTTTCCGATCTTGACGACGCTGATTTCGAGCTTCTCGCGCGAAAAGGTGTGTTTCCTTATGAGTACGTCGACGACGTCGATAAATTACTGGAGACTCGTCTACCACCGCGCGAGGCTTTCCATAGTTCGCTAACCGGTGACGCGATATCCGAGAGCGATTACGCGCGCGCGATAAGAGTCTGGGAGCGATTTCGCGTCGAAACGTTGGGCGACTATAGCGATTTGTATTTAAAAACCGACGTTCTTTTATTAGCCGATGTCTTCGAAAATTTTCGCGACGCGTGTATGAGAAGTTATAATTTAGATCCCGCATACTATTACACGTTACCTGGATATACGTGGGACGCTATGTTAAAGCACACGGATATTCGATTCGAGTTATTAACCGATATCGATATGGTGATGTTCGTGGAACGCCGGATACGCGGCGGGCTAAGTCAATGCTCCAATAGATACGCGCGCGCTAATAACAAGTATTTGCAGACTTACGATCCTTCGGAACCGTCTTCTTATCTCATGTATTTCGATATAAATAATTTATACGGATGGGCGATGTGTCAATCTTTACCTTACGAAGATTTTCGATGGGTCGACGATATCACGAGTATCAACTTAATGTCTGTGAGACCGAACTCGCCTATCGGTTACATTCTAGAGGTCGACCTTGCGTATCCGCCCAACCTTCACGATTCTCACGCGGACTTGCCATTCTGCCCGACGCGCGATAAGCCGCCCGGAAAGCGTGACGAGAAACTTCTCGCCACGCTGTGCGATAAGAGTCGTTACGTAATATATTATCGCAATTTGCAGCAATGCATTCGGCACGGATTACGCGTTACGAGGATACACAGAATATTACAATTCGCGCAATCTCCATGGCTGCGCGGATATATCGAATTAAACACGCGACTACGAATTAACGCGAAAAACGAGTTTGAGAAAAATCTTTACAAATTGATGAGTAACGCCGTGTTCGGTAAGACTATGGAGAATGTGCGCAATCACTCGGATGTCCGGCTGGTGACTCGATGGGACGGGCGATACGGCGCGGAGGCGATGATCGCGAAGCCGAACTTTCATAGCAGAAGCGTCTTCGCGGAGAATCTCGTAGCCGTGGAATTGCGCAAACTCGAGATTAAGTTTAACAAACCGGTTTACGTGGGTATGTGTATTCTCGATGTGTCTAAGATTCGTTTATACGAATTTCATTACGAGTATATGCTACCGTTATATCGAGATAAATGTAAAATAATGTATACCGATACGGATAGCCTCATTTATCGCATCGAGTGCGAGGATGTGTATGAAGATATGAAGCGCGACATTGACAGATTTGATACGAGCGATTACGCGGTGGACAACGCGTACGGTACGCCTCTAGCTAATAAGAAAATACCTGGTGCTATGAAGGACGAGAATGCCGGCGCGATTATGACGGAATTCGTTGGGTTTAGAGCGAAGATGTACGCGCTACGAGTCGAAGGTAGAGACGATACGAAAAAAATTAAGGATGTTAAGAGTGGCGTCGTCGCGAGAACGATAACGTTCGAAGATTACGCGCGCTATCTTCGAGAAAGAATCGAGATGAGGCGCGAACAATCTTGCATAAGATCTAAGTTACACGAGGTGTATACGGTGTCGGAATTGAAAGTTGGGCTCAGCCCGCATGATGATAAACGATACGTGATATCAGGAACTATGGATACTTTACCGTGGGGGCATTATAAAATACCGCGGTAAGGAGCGAGGGAAACGTTATATATCGAGAATGTAATAAATAATATTTGCGTTTAATATAGTTTATTTTAATATAGTTTATTTTAATATAGTTTATTTTAATAAAATACTCCGAGAGCGCGATATAAGAGAATAACGAGCGCATGTCTCGCGAAAATCGTGAGAATATTTATAAACGAACGCGAGGATCGAACTCGCGAGATCGCGTTTTTTCGCGAGTGTTTTGTAATTTCGCGAGACGCGCGTTCGCCATTCTATTTACGACGCTCCCAGAGATGCTTCTTAAAATGTTCAAACTTTCAACTTATTGTTAATATAAATGTAACACAGTTTAGTGTTAGCATAAACACAGTTTATTTTATAAATAATAAAGACTATTTTATAAATAATAAATAATATTTTATAAATAATATTTTATAAATAATATATAATTAATAAAATATTCCGAGAGAAAAAATAGTAAAAATGGGATATGCGAAGGTACGAAATATTCGCGAAGAGACGCGCGAATTTTTTCGAGTATTTTTATATCGTAAAAAATTGTAGTAGTTTCCTATCTGTTCTATTTTTAATAAATCTCGAGCTAGTTTTGACAAGTTGCTCTAGCCAAAGATTTATAGAGAGCAAATAAATCTTGGTGAGAGCAACTTGCCAAATCTGCATCGAGATTTATTAGAAATAAAACAGGTTGGAAACTTCCACAATCTATTTATTATGTTCTCGGAAGCATTATATATATCGAACAACGCGAAAAAAGGTTAATGCGAGATACGACGTTCGCGTAATGGTGTGATAAAAGAATTTATATAGAGCGTGAGAAAGAGTCCGTATAAAGCGCGAAAGAGAAAACGCAGGACGCGGCGGCCGCGTAGCGGCGCAAGAAAGAATCTGTATGGAGCGCGAGAGAGAACCCGTATGGAACGCGAGAAAGACAGACTCGCGCGTGTTTTTTCGAGTATTTCCACAATATAAAAAATCATGGAAATTGCCGCTCTGTCCAATTCGCGGCGAATCCTAACCTAAGTCAGGATTTGTCACAAGTTAGATAGAGCAATAATTTCCGTGATTTCTTTATTATGTTTTCGGAAGCATTATATAACGAACAACGCGGAAAAAAGGTAACCGCGAGATACGACGTTTGCTTAACGACGCGATGAAGAATTCATATAAAGCGTAAGAAAGAGTCCGTATAAAGCGCGAAAGAGAAAACGCAAGACGCGGCGGCCGCGTAGCGGCGCGAGAAAGAATCTGTATGGAGCGCGAAAGAGAACTCGTATGGAGCGCGAGAGAGAACCCGTATGGAACGCGATAATTTCGTGATAATTTTTATTTTTCTAACGAATAATTTTATTTAATATATGTAGTTGTATTTAATATATATAGTTTTATTTAATAAAAATACATTTTTATCATAATACAGCCGTTTTATTTATCCAAGAATTGTGCGACTCGTCCATTCCCAGCCATTTCACGTAAACTTCGTTGCCTCTTCGGCGCAGCACCTTTTCCACGAAATACACGTTGGGATCGTTGACGCGCAGCAACTCGTGCTCGTAAAATCCTCCGGCGATCGGTTCGCCGCGCGAATCCTTCAGCAGATATGTTACGGGATTAGTTCGTTGTATCTTGGCTATTCGAAAAATTTCGGTGGTCCAGTTAGGTGTGAAGCCTTTCTCGAAGATCGTCTTAAACTTGCTGACGCGTACTGGATCAGCTACTTTGAATTTAGCCGGAGTCGCGATTTTTATATTGCTGTATACTGTATTTAAAAGTTTATCGGCGATCGCTGGAGTCACGTCGATGGGTCTCATACCTATAGTGCGATGTTTTCGCGCGTTATATTCCTCGACGAGTCGAGGTAATTCGTCTATCCATTTATACGTTCCGCTTAGTGTGAAATATTTCCACATAGAATTTTTGAGTGTGCGATTAAATCGTTCGACGATCGACGCTTTCATCACCGAGTACGTCGAGTAATGATTCACTTCGCGCTTTTCCACAAATTTTCTCACTTCAGCGTTATAGAATTCTTTTCCTTTGTCGGTCTGCAGATTTTTCGGGCACCGCTTAGAGTCTCGCATTATCTTAGATAACGCTCGTGTAACCTCGTTCGCGCTCTTGCTTTTAAGCGGTATAGCCCAAGCGTATTTGCTTAATGCGTCGATAACGGTGAGTATGTAGTTGTGGCCTTTGTTAAGTCTCGCGTAAGGACGCATCTCAACCACATCCGCCTGCCATAGGTCGTCGTACCCGCGTATCGCGACGCGACGACGCGGAAAGTTTCTTCTCGCGGGCGCGTGTAATTCCTCGACTAGTCTTCGTTTTTCGGCGTTCATAATTCTCTTTTCTTTTTCTCAAGGATGACGTTGGGCGGGATCTCTCTCTCGAGCGGCTCGCCGCTCCGAGTGTCGCCGCTGGTCTCGCGAATCTTCGCTAGTTTCGTCACTCTCCCCGATAGCTCGTCCGCGTCTCTCTTCAATCGCGATGTTGAATTTTCTAATTCTCGTATTTTCACCGCAGAATCAGCCGCAGAATTCGCGGCGACGCGTGATTTTTGGGTTAGTTCCTGTATTATTTTCCCCTGATTGAACAGTATTTTACGATCGCTCGCGCTTTTCGTCGAAGACTCCGCAGCGTTGAGCGATATTGTTTTCTTTGCGACATCGATTTGATCGCTTGAACTATTAATTCGTTTATCTAAGGCATCGATTCGTTTACCTAGAGCGTTAACGTTAGATTCTGTTCTCGAAACGGAATTTTCCACAGCGTCTATCCGTTTACTCAAAATGTCGTCGCGCGCTTCGATCTTGGAAACAAAACTCTCCGCGGCGTCTATTCGTTTACCCAGAGCGTTATCGAGCTGGGTGAGTCTCGTGAATAGTAGAATGACGCCTTTCCTGCTTCGTCCGCGTCTTTTCTCAATTGCGACGTAATTCCTTCAACGTAGCTTTTGCTCGTCGCGTCGGCGTCCTCCTCCGGCTTAGCCAGACGCTTTATCTTGCGCTCTCTCGCGTCGTATTCGACGGAAGAGCTTAGACACAGCGCGTTATCGCGCACGTAATTTCGCAGAGATTCGATAGCCGGACGTATTCTTCCGGTTCTCGCGTCATAGCCACGGTTTTTTAAAGGCATGCCGAATTTGCTCACGGACATCGCGAATTCCACGCACGACTGCGGCGACCGTCGATGCGACGGTTCGATTTATACTATCGCTCCCGTTTCGCGAAGCTCCTCGATTATCGATAGAATCTCGTTTTCGTGAGCGTTGCTGCCAGCTCGACGCGAAGCGTCCAGCAATCGCAGACGATCCACTAATTCGTTTGGATCGTCCCAATGAATGTAATCGATTCTATCGTTCGTGACTCGCATGGTTGACGGTACGCGACTCGCACCCATCTTTTTTGCGCTGCTGCCGTGAATAAGCGGAGCGATAACGAACTTGTATTTGTATCCTTTATTTCCTAAAACAGATTTTTTAGGGTCATGGTCGCGTTTATGAGCGTTCGTTAACAATATACTCTTGTATGTTAATTTATCCTTTTCAGTATATGTGAGACTATCAGGATTTTTCATGAAGATTAATTCGTATAAACCGGTGGTACCGATGTATTTAATTTCATCTATAAGTATGAAGTCATCCGCGTCTATATTGAATCGCCTATTGCCGAGCATCGCGCCTTTCGCGCTCATGTACACTCCGTAAACGTGATCGATCTCATTTAGCGCTTCTCCGCCGAGAAGAGCCCCCAAGTATTTTCGTCCCAACGGTCCTAGCCGGCCGTGCGGCATTTCGCGATCTTGAGAAGTTCGCTTAACAGGTGTTTCAAACGTTGAGGATGACTCGAGATTCTCAGGTTCGAACGTTTCCTCTTCAGTTTCGTCCCGCGCGAATGGATCTCTCTCGATAGGATACACGTTTGACGGAGTAGAAACGGCATCTAATCGTCGTCGCGCTCGTATTCGTTTCACTTTAGGTTTTTTCCAAGCGGGAGTCAACTCTTCCTCCTTCCATTTTTCCTCATTCCATTTTTCCTCGATGCTCGTCGTTACAGGCGAAGCGTCGATCGCGTCTCGCTTTATCATTTCGCGTTTAATCTCGTCTCGCTCGATCTCGTCTCGCTCGGCGCGCTCGGCGATGCGCCGCAGCGGGTCGACGATTGGCTTAAAACGGCTCTCCATCGCGATCTCGTTCTCCATTTTGCCGGTCTTTAACGCTCTGTGTTTTTTACGAATCGATGCGCGCGTCTTAGCGATCTCTTTCGCCGTCTTTTCTCGTTCACCGATATCCGTCGCAGTCATCGTGATTAATAAATCGGTCCTTCTCGCTCGCGGGAGGGAGAGCGATCGATGCGTTCGACGTATTCGCGACGACTGATCGCTCTATGGTACGGCGAAATCGTTAAACCCTCGCCTATATCTGCCGGCGCTAAGCGCGCTATCTTTATCAATCACTAGGAAACCATATCTATACCACCAACACGCGCGGCATAGCGCGTGAAAATTCTCATACGACATATCCGTGTTCACGTGATCGTTGTATGCGTGACGCAAATTAGTGCCATCTTGCTTAAAAAGAATCAGCAGATTCGCGTTATCTCGAATCAAATGCTTTGGTATTTTAGCGTACGTTTGGCACAGATAGAAGCAATCGATATTCGAGTGTCGACCCATAGCGAAGTACTCTAATAGTATTCTGTTTGTCGCACGCTACGTCGTCGAATACGAATATAGAATTCGGGAGCGCTTCGCTAGGCGAAATAACGTCAGAGTTATCGGAAAATGTGAAATAACCTATATCTTCCATCGGTGCCAATAAATTCTCTAAATACTGATATTTAGGCTGCTGCAATGACTTCGAGTAAACGTAAACGTTCTCGAAGCGTACACCGTGCGGGCTCTCCAACAAACTTATCAGCGCGTTCGTTTTACAACAATTAGAGGGACCGCAAATGAGGCAGCGAATAGCGCTCGGTAATAGACGACCGTGTCTGCGCGCTTCCTCAGACGGTCGCGCCCTACTATCGAGATTCGTCACCCTTATCGCGATCGGCTGCCGCACGAAGCGCATTCCTCTCGCCGCGCGCGTGCGCGGTACACTCGCGCGAGGCAGGGCGAGATCTTTTTATTTATATACGAATAGATCGCCGTCGATCGCGCAGTAGCGAATCGCGCGCAGTGAATCGAGATGTTTATTTTACTAATAGACCGTGACGATATTTTTGATTTCACCACCGATCAATTGCGGTTTATCCCGAAAGTAATTTTACTAAAATACTTCGGTCGCTATGTGGAACGATTGTGGGAGAAACTGCCCGAACATATAAGATTGGATCCGGAGGTGCGGCGCTACCGTCGATGCCAGGAGCATTACAATTGTCCCTGGCAACGAACGCACATCGACGGCCCGGCGCCGCTCGTTAAAGATTGTAGCGAATGCAATTCGCGAAGCAGCGGTACGGTGTAATCGGTGATATCAGCGGCGCCGGCTTATTGAATAGAGCGATAAACGCGCTCTCCTTCGAATTACATATACCCGGATATCAATTTTGCGGGCCGGGTACTCGTCTCGCGATACGATTAGCGCGAGGCGATCGAGGCATCAATCCTCTGGACGCGGTCTGCCGCGAGCACGATATCGCGTACTCGCGGAGCGGCGAGCTCACCGATCGACACACCGCTGACCGCGCGCTCGCTGAGAGAGCGCGCGAGCGCGTCGCGGCTAAAGACTCGACTCTCGGCGAGAGAGCCGCCGCGACGGCTGTATGGATAGCTATGAAATCGAAAACAAAACTTGGAATGGGCGCGACGAGAATCAAGAGAAAGAAGAGCAAAAGGAGGATGACCGCTACGAGGAAAAGAACGCTTCCGATAGCGAAACGCGGCGGCTTCTTGCCCCTGCTGCCGTTATTGGGAGCTCTCGGTTCTTTGGCTGGAGGAGCAGCGGGAATCGCGAAAGCGGTGCACGATCGCAAAGCGGCGCGACGACAGTTGGAGGAATTGCAGCTTCACGATCGCGCAATGGAGGGTCGTGGTTTATACCTCGCACCGTACAAGCGCGGAAGTGGCGCGTCCACGACGAGAAGAAGAGGAAGAGCTAAAAAAAAACTTCGCGTAAACAGACGCTAGGAATTCTCCCATCCGTCGGAGTAACGACGAATGAACAGTTAAATCGGGCGGCGATACTCTCGCGCGTGCCTCACTTTAGAGGCGTGTTTATGTGCGACGCGCTTCCGTCGCGGGCGCGCCGCGATGAGAGCGGCATCGTGAATTTAGACGACGCATCCGGCCCGGGTACTCATTGGATGGGATATGCGAAAAAAGGGGGCGACGCGATCTATTACGACGGTTTCGGCAATCTTCGTCCTCCGCGAGAACTCGCGCGTTATCTCGGGCGCGATGCTAATATTCGATACAATCGTCGCTCCGAGCAAACGCGCGATCAGAATATCTGTGGACAATTGAGTCTTCGATTTCTCCGGGGGGTCGATTGGAGGAATCGCGCGCCATAATATCGACCGTCGCTCGTCGATTGAGCGCAGTTCGATTACTCTCGTCAATCATGTTGCTAACTCTTAGGGCCGTGGCACATAGAAAAACTTAAGCAGTAAGACTTAAGACTTAAGAATTTCAACCATACGGAATTTCAGCGTAGCTTACGTTTCAATATGGCTGCCTTACTGTTCGACCGTGATTGGTCAATTCGCTTACGTCTTAAGTCTTACTGCTTAAGTTTTTTTATGTGCCACGGCCCTTACTCTTTCCGGACGAAGCAGCATTCTCGCGGCGAGTTACTTTCCGCCTCTGGATTTAAACGACGATGATTACGAGTTAGGTTTAACAAATTTCGAGACTTATAACACGATACCGAATGTAAATTCCACGAATAATAAATTTTACTTTGACGACAACGACGAGGTTATCGCGATTCCGGTGGGATCTTACGAGTTAAGCGCTATAAGCGTGTATCTAAGAGCCGCGATTCATCGCAAACGACGAGTGAGAGAGGAGAGACGAGAGCGCGAAAACGAGGAATTGGAAACGAGCGATGACGATTATATATACAGTGTCGACGATGACTATTTCGAAGACGATGACAACGGTGATAAGAGTGAAAATTCTATAACGCTTCGCGGTAATGATAACACTATGAGAAGCGAGATTAAGTGCGCGTATCGAGTAAATTTCACAAAACCTGATAACATCGGTTCGCTACTGGGTTTCTCGTCTCGCGTGTTACAATCGAATAAATGGTATGCGTCTGATAAGCCGATAAATATTATGGCTATTAATCTCATTAGAGTAGAGTGTAATGTCACGACAGGAGCGTATCACAATGACAAATTCGCGCATACTATACACGAGTTCGCGCCTAATGTTCCACCCGGATATAAAGTGTCGGAGATCTCAGCGCAGATCATTTACCTCCCGATCATCGCGCGGACCATTACTGATATAAATGTGCGTGTTGTGGATCAGAACGGAAGATTAATCGATTTTCGCGGCGAAGAGATCACAGTTCGTCTGCACGTGCGGCGAAGACGATAGAGAGGTGCGCGATGCTCGTAGTGAACGGATCGAATGCGAGAAACGCGCCCATCGTCGCTATCGCGTCGCCCCTAGACGCGAAAAAGAGAAAGAAAAAGGGAGGAAGGTTAACCACCGCTAACGCGGCTTTCCTGCGCTCTTTGGGTTTCGTCGTACCAAGAACCGTTTCTCCGTAAAAGTGAAATGTGCGACATTCTAAGCATCGGCGGGGAGCCGATCTTCGACGATCGTATCGTCAAGATTGAAACTCACACATACAATCCTTACGCTAATACTACGTTTGGGAATAGCGACGAGATACGAATTCCTATACAACAGCAAGATCTGTACACATTACCATGTGATAGTTTTCTCTACATAGAAGGTAGACTCGAGTCTAAAGAGTCGCCGAGTGCGCAAGAGGAAACTGCGTCGGTGACGAGGCTAGTGAACAATTGCGCGGCGTTTATGTTCGAGGAGATTCGCTACGAACTCGACGGTGTGGAAATCGATCGAAGCAGAAATGTTGGGATAACTAGCACGATTAAGAATTACGCGTCGCTGTCAGTCGAAAAAAGCAAGATATTAAAGAACGCCGGATGGGATTTATCAGCGGTAACTCATTCGTCGATCAACGATTTCAACTTTTGCGTACCTCTCAGCGTGTTATTAGGTTTTTGTGAAGATTACAAGCGTGTCGTGATCAACGCGCGACACGAACTTATTCTAATACGAGCGCGTAATGATAACAATTGTATCATATCGCGCGAAACGCAAGAGCCTAAAATCGTTTTATTAAAGATACAGTGGCGAATGCCACATATAGTGTTAAACGATATTAATAAATTAAGGTTATTGCGCACATTGGATAGCGGACGATATCTGAGCGTCGCTTTTCGCTCGTGGGATCTCTACGAGTTTCCGCTTCTACAGAGCACGACTAAACATTCGTGGGCTGTCAAAGCGGCGACACAACTCGAAAAACCGCGATACGTTATCTTCGCGCTACAATCCGGAAAGAAGAACGTTCTATCCGAGGAGCCTTCCCTATTCGACGATTGCAAACTAACTAATGTCAAATTGTATCTTAATTCCGATTTTTATCCTTACGACGATATGAATTTAGATTTCGATAAGCGCAAAGTCGCAGTGCTATACGATATGTACTCAAAATTTCGAAGAACTGTTACGGATGCGACAATGACGAAGCGCTCTTAAATCTGAATAAATTTTTATTCTACGGCCCGCTCGTAGTCATCGACTGTTCTCGACAAAACAAATCGATTAAAAGCGCCACTGTGGACGTTCGCATAGAGTTCGATTGCAAGGAGAACATTCCCTCTAATACCACAGCTTACTGTTTTATCATTCACGATCGAGTGGTGGAGTACAATCCGCTCACCAACGTTGTGCGCAGAATCGTATAAGCGCGATGATATTCAAAATATGAAGAGAGAATAATAGAGGCGCACACTTCGAGTACCGTTAATAACGACGATGGACGCACCGATTTTCGTCGATCTTTAAGGTTTCGTAGTTAATGAGAGATTCGTCGCGAAAGAAGTAGCCGTGTTAAGAAATGGCGCGGAATTGACGCATCACATCTTTCGTCCACCAATGTCTTGGGATCTGCTAACGAGAGCGGAAAAATCGCGAGCGTGTTGGTTGACATCTAATCATCATCAATTAAGGGGATCCCAAAGGGTCTGTTTTACCGATAAAAATTTTATTTTGCAAAATCTTTTTGTTGATTATAGATATCAAAAAATCCTTCTCCACAATTAAAGTATACATAATAACGGAGGGCGGAGTTTAACATTTCATATGAAAAGTGGAAAAAAATGATAAAATTACAGTTTAGTTATCGGCCTGTGCCGTCAACATTTACTTAATATAAAAGATTTGTAATCTGTACGTGCCTAATCAGTAAACCCCGCACTCGGCATTTCATCAAAGAGTATAAGTGAGCTTAGAGAAGTGAGTTTAGAAGCTTTATAAAAAAGATTCTGCAAAATAAAATTTTCGTGCATATGTGTGTGTGCGAGATGGAGGCTCAAGAGTAAAACAGAGCAGTAGATTAGTTGCGTGATGTCGCGATAGACAGAGCTGCAATCGTACATGACAAACACAGACATAATCGTACTATCTTCGTCTCTTTCATTCGTGTGAGAGTAATATACATGTACGCACTAACATTATTGCAGTATCTTTTTTCTCTCAATCATACGCTCTGTCACGCTCTGTCTCTTTCTAATCGCTCGCTCGCTATGTACTACGTATCGCTTCATGCTCCTCGCATATTCACTTACGCGTTCACTCGCGCTTCTCTCTCTCTCTCTCTCTCTCTCTTCCTCTCTCTCTCTCTCTCTCTCTCTCTCTCTCTCTCTCTCTCTCTCTCTCTCTCTCTCTCTGCTCGTTCATTATTGTATTCTTTTATTCCCATTATTATATTCTTTTATCTGCTCAACTTTTATTCTTTCTATTCTCGTCTCCTTACATAAAAATAAATAAATTTATTTATTTATTTTTATTTTATACAGCATAAATGAGATATACAATACGTTATTTTCTTTTTTATTTCACTATATATAGTTAATACAATACATAATTACGTTTCACTTTAGTTAAATACAACATGCACATACAAAAATACACACGCACACGCACACATACATAATACTTTTTTTATTTATAAATTATACAATATCTTATTTATGCTTTATAAAATAAAGATAAATAAATTAATTTATTATCATATAGGAAAACAAGAATAGAAAGAATAAAAGTTGAACAAATAAAAGATTATAATAATGGGAATGAAAGAATACAATAAAGAACAAGCAGAGAAAGAGAGAGAGAGAGAACGAATGAGGAGCAAGCGAGATAGCTAACATGAAAGACTTCCGAAGTCTCGCTCGCGAGGCTCGCTTTATCTATAATCTCTCGCGTTATATACCGTTACTGTAAAATTTTTGTTTTTCGCGCTTATTGATCCGAAAATAATTACAATGAATTAATGATATTTTACCAATTAAAATAATACGAAACACGAAATCGGATAATTTTTAATCAATTATATAATTAAAATTATGATTACTTATTTCATTAAAAATAATCCGATTTATGTCATATTTAGTGTCATTTTAATCGCAAAAATGTAATTAATCCATTACAATTATTTTCAGATATATAAAATGCGAAATACAGAGATTTTATTTTCTATAATAAGATGACATATACACGTCTAAGATTACAGATAAAGGGAGCCTGGCGAGCGAGACTTCGGAACTCTTTGATGTTTGTCATCTCGCTTGCTCCTTCATTCTTTCTTGCTCTCGCTTTTGTCGATTCTATAGCATCGGGGATCTTTCCTTATGTATAAAATATAAACATTTTACAAAATAAAAACTGAAACTTATATTTTGGATGTTATTAATATGAATATAATTATAATGGATTAATGAGATTCTTGCGATAAAAATGATACCAAACATGACATAAATTGGATTATTTTTAATCAATTATGTATGATATGTAATTATGATTACTTATTTCATTAAAAATTATACGATTTATGTCGTGTTTAGTATCATTTTTATCGCAAGAATCTCATTAATCCATTATAATTATATTCATATTAATAACATCCAAAATGTAAGTTTCAGTTTTCATTTTGTAAAATGTTTATATTTTATACATAAGGAAAGATCCCCGATGCTATAGAATCGACAAAAGCGAGAGCAAGAAAGAATGAAGGAGCAAGCGAGATGACAAACATCAAAGAGTTCCGAAGTCTCGCTCGCCAGGCTCCCTTTATCTGTAATCTTAGACGTGTATATGTCATCTTATTATAGAAAATAAAATCTCTGTATTTCGCATTTTATATATCTGAAAATAATTGTAATGGATTAATTACATTTTTGCGATTAAAATGACACTAAATATGACATAAATCGGATTATTTTTAATGAAATAAGTAATCATAATTTTAATTATATAATTGATTAAAAATTATCCGATTTCGTGTTTCGTATTATTTTAATTGGTAAAATATCATTAATTCATTGTAATTATTTTCGGATCAATAAGCGCGAAAAACAAAAATTTTACAGTAACGATATATAACGCGAGAGATTATAGATAAAGCGAGCCTCGCGAGCGAAACTTCGGAAGTCTTTCATGTTAGCTATCTCGCTTGCTCCTCATTCGTTCTCTCTCTCTCTCTCTCTTTCTCTGCTTGTTCTTTATTGTATTCTTTCATTCCCATTATTATATTCTTTTATTTGTTCGACTTTTATTCTTTCTATTCTTGTTTTCCTATGTGATAATAAATTAATTTATTAATCTTTATTTTATAAAGCATAAATAAGATATTGTATATTTTATAAATAAAAAAAGTTTATGTATGTGTGCGTGTGCGTGTGTATTCTTGTATGTGCATGTTGTATTTAACTAAAGTGAAACGTAATTATGTATTGTATTAACTATATATAGTGAAATAAAAAAGAAAATAACATATTGTATATCTCATTTATGCTATTTAAAATAAAAATAAATAAATTTATTTAGTTACGTGTAGAGATAAAAATAAAATGGAACAATAAATGTTGAACAAATACAAAAATATAATAATGAGAATGAAAGAATAATGAATGAACAAAAGGAGAGAGAGAGAGAGAGAGAGAGAGAGAGAGAGAGAGAGAGAGAGAAGCGCGAGTAAACGCGTAAGCGAATATGCTAGAAGAATAAAGCTAAGCGATATGCAGTATGTAGTAAGCGAACGATTAGAAAGAGAGATACAGAGAGAAACAGAGTAAGAGTATGATCGAAAGAAAAAAGATATTAGAAATTGCGATATGTTAGTGCGTACATGTATATTACTCTCTCACGCATGAATTAAAGTTTGGTAATTTATCAATTAATTATTGTATTATATATAGAGTAAGTGAAACTTTAAATGCTCGGTTATCAATTATTAGACGCACGAATCACAGGCGATCATCTAAATCATAAGTTGTAAAGTGAAAGCTATTACATTTTAGAAAATACTGCTTGAAAATAAATTGATAAAAATTTATGTTATTTAATATTTCCAGAATTATTCCATTGCAAAATTTAAATTTTGAAATTTTAAGGGACACTTTGTATATAGCATATAATGTGAAATATACAAAAATAATACAATTATTATTAATTATACAGAATAATCCATATAATTAATTTTATATAATGTTTTCGTTAAATATAAATAATGTTTTTATGTATAAAATTAATTTAGCAATATAAAAACAATGTTTTTATTCGGTTGTACAATATTCATTTATTAAGATAAACATTTATAAAGATGTGCATTAGTTTTCATTTTCATCATAACGCGATATCTACAGCAGTCAGTACGTAAGTATGTACGTATCGGGCAGTAAGTCAGCTGTACGCACACACACATGCAAACAGACGAACGCGATCATATCAGTGCGCGGCAGCTCAGTCTCATTTTGTCGCGTGTGTTTTGTACATACGCGTAACAAGAGATTATCGCGCGCTCAACCGTTATAACGCGTTATAACACGTTGAAGTCAAAAAACTGTGTTTTTGTGTTTTTAATTTTTAATATATAGTGTGTCCACATAATGGGACAAAAATATAATGATAAACGCTTGCCTCTCTCTGTCCGAAGACTTTTCTTAAAAAGAATAAGAGTCAAGAGGTTAGTATTATTTATATATAAGGTATATTTACACAGGGTGTCCGAAAATTCGCGCAACACCCTTTAAGAGAAGGTAGATGGTGTTATTCTGAACAAAAAAGTCCTGTAACATTTTTTTCTATAACGCTTCATAAAGGAGTTATTATTGAGTAAATTCTGATCAATTAGCGCCGACTTTTAGCCGGGCGCACGTTAGTGAGCCCCGCGCGCTTAGTAGTGTGCGGCGGCGCACACTTCGCAGTGCGGGGCTCACCGACGTGCGTCCGGCTAAAAGTCGGCGCTGATTGATCAGACTTTACTCAATAATAACTCCTTTATTACGCGTTATGGAAAAAAATGTTACAGGACTTTTCTGTTCAGATTACTGTGCTCTACCCGCTCACGAGCGTTGGCACAATCTTTACCGGACACCCTGTATATACACAAGTCAATCATCGCCTATCTTTAGCCGGGCGCACGTCGGTGAGCCGCGCGCCTGGTAGTGTGCGTGAGCGCTCAGCTGTTACAGCTACAGCGCGGTTCACCGACGTGCGCCCGGTAGTGTGCGCGCGCGCGTGTGTGTACACACAGTGTATATATATATATAAATAATGCCGAATATATAACATAAATCTCTGAAAAATAAGAACGCAGTCTTTTGCTTATTTTGATATTTTATTGAAAATTTAATATATTTGTATTTTATAATAGTAGTTAGTGCTACAGTAGTTAGTTAGCCAGAGGCGGTCAGTTCGTGAGTTGGTTGTTTTAAGAATATTTGACACCAAATGCGTTTTGCATGTTCGCTTTGGTTAAAAAATATATGCCAGAGGCGATCAATTCGTGAGCTGGTTGTTATTTCACACTAGATGCAATTTGCATGTGTGTTAAAAAATATATGCCAGAGGCGATCAATTCGTGAGCTGGTTGTTATTTCACGCTAGATGCGATTTGCATGTGTGTTAAAAAATATATGCCAGAGGCGATCAATTCGTGAGCTGGTTGTTATTTCACACTAAATGCGATTTGCATGTGTGTTAAAAAATATATGCCAGAGGCGATCAATTCGTGAGCTGGTTGTTATTTCACACTAGATGCAATTTGCGTGTGTGTTAAAAAATATATGCCAGAGGCGATATATTATTCTGTTGCGATGGAGACAAACAATGTATTATAAATCTTTATTACAAATATATAAACATTTATGTATACGAACAAAAAAAAGACAATTTAATATATATTTGTATAAATAATACATTGTTGTTATATATCCATTGATTATATCGATTGAAAAAAATTAGCTGCATTGCATAGATCGCAACTTATTGAAAGTTACATGATAATATTCAGAATATATGTATATATATCATACACATACATCTGTATACGTCTATGTACATATTATACATATACATATATATATACACAATTATATATATATGACACATAGCCCGTATGAACAATGTGAAATTATGTTCAAATATGTGATAAAGGCAGACACGTCTATATTATACTGTTATCTATACGCTTAAATACGCTTAGATATGCGTGCGAGGCAATAGAGCAGTAGAAATACACGATGTTGTCCGATTTCAACATATTGAACACAATTCTCTTTCAAATATGCATAGAACATGCAAAAATATTCATATCGGTAACAGCGGAACTAAAATTATTGATATTATCGATAATTTTGGTCGGTATTATCGATAATTTTAGTTACGCTTGGATGAGGGCGCTAACCCGTCGGAGTTCGGCCGTCACTTTTGGATCCCCTTAAAGTGGAATGACGGACACGTGAATTACGGGTCGATGAAAAGACTCATTCGGGACGCAGTATGTCGAGAATCTAGCCCCGATTCAGCGATAAGAATCTACGTTAAAGGTCACGAGAAAAATGGCTAATCGAGATCTTAGGAAACGTTGCCGACGATCGCGACGTTGCCGTCTCCGTCGAGACTATCGATGCTGATTACGAGGATATCAAACGTCTGGAAACTCTAAACGCTTCGCGGGCCTTTCGCTGCGGATATCACGCGAAGAATTGTGCGTTAGAGAACACTTGTAAATTGCACGATTGGTGGTTCGAACGACGCGATCATTTACGTAATATGTGCGATTGATTCTATATTATATTACTTTATATCTACTCGTTTGTATTATAAATTATATCGAATTATTGTATATTATGCATCTTCATATATTATATAACATATCGAGTCACTTATTTAATCTATAAATTTAATTATATTTTAAGCTTTATATAATGTATCGAATCTATTATCAATTATATAACCTACAAATTTAATTATATATAATGTACCGAGTGAATTATATAATCTATAAATTTAATCATTTATTTTAAGCTTTAATAAATGTATTCGTCATACTGTCGCAAAATACACGCTATACTAACGAACCGCGTTTTTCTTTTATCGCGGTCGCGTATCCTTTCCCACGATAATAGCTCGCGCATCTCCTATTTTATACAGATGTCCGTCAGAAAAGTGTTCGATTATCTGATTAGTGTTATTATAATAAAATTAAAATAAATCTATTTTATTTTAGTATTTTATATTATAAAATAAATTTATATTATAAAATAAATTTATATTTATATATAAAACGAATACTATTTTTATCGCGAGCGCGTATCCTTCCGCGATAAGAGAGCGCCAACGCTTACTACGAAAGAAAGATAGCACGAGAGCGAGAGGATATCGAAGAAGGAAAGAGAAGCGAAAAGAATCAACGCTTCGTTTAATATATAGTATTTATTCATAAAGAATCACATTTATTCATAAAGAATCACATTTTACAAATGCGTAATACACGAAATATATAAGTATAAACACAAATCAAATTTTATTAATGCGTGAAGTTACAGCTCGAAGAACGGCTGTGATTCGGGCTCGTAACCCTCTAATTGTACATTCGCTAGCGGTTCATTCTCGTCGCCCGTCGACGGTTCGGCCTCGTCCTCCATCGGCTGCGATTCGGGCTCCTCGTCGATTAATTGCGATTCGGGCTTCTCGTCGATCGGTCGCGATTCAGGCTCTTCATCGATTGGCCGCGATTCGGGCTCCTCGCTGATTGGCTGTGATTCGGGCTCCTCGCTGATTGGCCGCGATTCGGGCTCTTCGTCGATCGGTGACGCGATAACTCGCCTATTCTCGAGTTCGTGAAGCCTGTCGATTAATTCAGGGATGGCGAAGTCGCGATCGCGAAACTCAAATTGCTCGGGGGCTAGCGCGACGTCGCGTTGGCGAGCGTCGCGCAACGCGCTGTGAACATTTTGCGCCTGCGCGAGCATAGTCCTCGTCTTCGTAAATAAATCATAGAGCGATTCTCGCGCCGTTCTTATACAATATTCTATCTGTTGTCTAAAGTAAAAAAGTAAAAGGATTATTACAAATTATAATTTATTATAAAAAGTATTATAAAAATTTTAATCGAATACTTACATTGAACGCGCGATATCGATGTCTCCATCCAGCTGAAAGTTCAGTCTGAGCAAATCCGGACTGTTCTCGATAATGCCTCGCGCCTCCTCGCGCAAATCCGAGGCGAGATCTCCCAAAACGTAAGCCTTTATTGCAATTAAATCGCCGTTCACATTAATATAATCGGCCGCGTTAATTATCTGCTCGATTCGTTCCATATCGAGTAGTTCGCGACTGATTTTAATTCTCGTTATTTCACACCTCGCCACTTTGCTCTTATACCGTTTCGCGCTTCGTCGACTAGTCACTTTACTATTTCGCGAGCGAGAATACTTTGACGCTTCTCGAAACGATCTCGCGTTTATAAAGATCGACGCGCGGATGCCGCGGTACGAGCGGAGATAAACAAGTAATAAAAATAGATTATAGAGGAAAATATATAACAAAAAATAATGTGATAAGAGGGACTCGAGCGCCCGCTAAATAACGCGCATCCCGGATACGCGATGAATGTTTATCGTCGCCGGAAAGGGTACGTTTCTCTAATCGCTCGTCAAGTGTTCTTCTTAGAAGATAAACGAATAATAAAAATAGAAATAATAAAATAGTAAAACCGCGAGAGGAACTCGAGCGTCCGCTAGATAACGCGCATCCCAGTTCGCTCACCGTCGAAAGGTCGCGTCCCTCTAATCGGGGCGAACTGCGACTCTTTTTCGAACGAATCGCATTTCCTCTTCCCCCACCCGCGCCGAATTCGTCAACGATAAAAATAGGCATCTCGCCGAACGCGCGAATCAATCGCGCCCGGCGTCTCTCGATAGTTTCCCGCGTCTTTCCCCGCTCCGCGCGATGACTAACGCGAAGACGGTTCTTCTCGTCTTAGCGACAACGCTCGTCGCCGCGACGGCCGCCGCGCCCGTTGATTCGAAAAAGGCCGAGGCGCTTCGCTTCCTGCGCGCGTACGGTTTTCTAAAGGACAACGGAGAATCGTTATCATCCGATCTCTGCGTCGCGCTTTGTCGCTGTTTCAGGAATACTATCAATTATCAGGAAACGGCGAGTTAGACGCAGTTACGCTTAGCCTTATGCGCAAATCGCGATGCGGTCTCGCGGATATTCCCGATCGCGCGTACAGCCCGATCGCGCGAAAATGGCCGAAAACGCGCCTCACGTGGAATTTTCAGGTAGCTAGCGAGGAACTCTCGCGAACGGCCGAAGCGGCGTTCGCGTTATGGGCGGTGAATTCGTCGCTAACCTTCGCGCGCGACCCGATATATTGATAGCGTATCGAACGAGCGCGCACACTTACGCGAATCGCAGGAATATAGGCATTTGCCCGGCGACCTTCGACGGTCCCTAGCTCACGCGTTCTTTCCCTCTGGAAGGACCGATTTCGCGTCAGAGGTACACGTTGACGATTCAGAACCGTGGCATGTGTATCTAAATAAAAATCCTCCCAACACGCATCATTTGTTGCAAATGCTGACGCACGAGATTGGCCACGCTTTGGGTCTACAACACAGCATGCGCAACGACTCGATAATGTTTCCATATATACCCGATATCGAGAATCAATTTCCGGTTAAGTTGAGCATAGAGGATATTCTGGCTATACAGAATCTATACGGGTCTCACGACGACGGAAACTATCCAACGGCGACTCCCGCGACTACCGCGGCGCCCGCTACGACGAGTGTCGCGCCAATTGACCCCGCGCGCGCGGATCTCTGCGCTTTACGGCGCGTGGACGCCGCGCTGATAATGAATCACCGATTATATATAGCTAATCGCCGTAATGTGTGGTCAATCGACGTAATCGAGAAACGCTACGGTAGGCCCATTGCGCTCACGGATTACGCGGCGTTTCTCCCAGCGAATTTCACGCGCCTATCCGCCGCGTATCGAAGACCCTCGGGCGATCTCGCGCTATTCGCGGACGATTCGATCTACCTCGCGGAATATCCTAGCCTTAAGCTAAAATCGGGTTGGCCGAGATATCTCCACGATATCGGAGTTCCTCGAAATGTTAAGATTAACGCTGCGATAAACACGCACACGGGACGAACCTACGCGATCTACGACGACGACAAGGTAGCGGAGATTGACGAGTGCCGCATGATAGTCATTAGACACGCTCCATTAAAAGATATATTTCCCGGAACACCGCCCGCGATAACGTCAGCCTTTCGATATATCGACGGCAATCTATATTTTTTCGCCAAACGTCAATTTTACGCCTTTAACGAATTTACGAATATCGTAACTTCGGCGGGTCCTTTCGATCTACACGCGCTCGGTATCGAGTGTCCTACGGATGGGCTGCTAAGGCAATTGCGCGATCTCCTAAGTCGCGTTTATCGTCTCAGCGACGCGACCGAGAGAGAGAGAGAGAGAGAGAGAATCGACGAGGAGGACGACTAGAGCGACTCTACCGTCATTTTTAAAAAATAGAATATAAGAGAGGACGCGCGCGAAAGAGGAAGAAGAAATCTTTACGCGAGTATATAAAGACCATCCATCAGTTAAGCGCTTCATTGTCGACGGAGAACGTCGAAGCCTACGAACGAAAAAAAACGAGCGATAATGTACGCGACAATGGGTGGGCCACCGCAACAGCAGCACTCATTTGACAATCGATCGAGGCTAACCGAGCGAGACCGCAAGGATAGCGCGGGATACGCTAAAAGAGCTAAACAGGACAATGGGTAAGACTATTAAATGTTTATTCGAACTAATAATCCGCTAGCGTCGTTTCTCTTATCACCCGCATCCATTTTCAGACGAGATCGCGACCGAACGCCTAGATGTGACGCGGTTGTTTCGATTGTGCGGCCGCTCAGAATCTTAGGAAGACGCTATCCATTGACCAAAACTGCATACAAACATCTCGAAGTCAGCGTTAATGTTAGTCGACCCTCTTTTGTGGAAATCGTCCTTGGAGATTGCCACGGCAAGGAGATCTCGCTAACGCTGGATATGTGGAAGGAACTGCTCGATCTACGATCTACATTTCTATGATATTTTCGCTCCGACGAGCGCGATGAGGCGCGTTCTCCAGCGCCGATATATATCGAACAGTTAACGCTGCGATTCGGTAAACTCAACAATCTCCGAATACTCCGTCTCGAAACACCCAAAGTTCGTCTGGCCATATCGAAGAGCGCCGTTCTAACTATATTAAATCTAGAACTTTGCGTTAACCGCATCGTTACATCTTTAAGCGGTTTAACCGCGCATGTGGATAACAAGCTGACTCGTTTTCTCGATATCGCGGCAGGCGCTCACGATTCAGCGCTTATTCTCACGATGATACGCGATAACGAGAACTTCGACCGCAACGATATCGTCGATTGCGAGCTGCAGGCTCTGCTCTTCGGAGAATCGTGATACGCTTATTCGCATACTCGTATTATCACATTATTAATATATTAAAAATATTGTAAAAGAAAAACAATAAAAACGCTCCTCCTCTCGCGCAAAAAAACAATCTATCTTTATTCCACAACCTTTCAACGATTCGCTATCTCGCTCGAGCGATAAGCGCGCTCGTATCGCCGCTAACCTTTCCTCTATCCATCTCCCTCGACGCCATATATCAGCGTCCGCTCGCGGATCGCGCTCTAAAAGCGACGCGCGTCCCTTAAGAATCGCGATAACGGATCACGCGCTAAAAGCAGCGCGAGAGATCGCCGTCACCTTCTTAAGGAACGAGTCGCGTCAAGGTCGAGTCGCGCCAAGGTCAAATCGCGCCAGGAGAAATCGCGACCTCAATCGAGTCGAGCGTCATCTCCCGGGCGATCTCGTTGACTTTGTTGGGCGTTTAGATAGGCCGGCGCTAACTCACTTTCATGAGAGCGAGAGAGATGGATAGAGAGATAGAAAAGGATGGAGATATGAGTTAGAACAGTTTGTTGACGACCGAGGGGGACGCGCGGACAGGGGGGAGAGGAGGGGGGGAGGGGTACGTAGGGCGAGTCGGTAAGCGCGACTCCCGATCGAGCCGAGCGCCATCTCACGGGCAATCTTAGCGATTCATACCCGCTCCCTCCCGTGACGTCACGCGCTCCCCCGACCCCCCTCGCCCCGCTTCCCCTCTCGCCCTACGTACCCCCTACCTCTCCCCCCCTGTCCGCGCTTCCCCTCTCGGTCGTCTACAAACTGTTCTAACTCATATCTCCATCTTTTTCTATCTCTCTATCCATCTCTCTATCCATATCTCACCTACTAATATAATAATGTAAAAAAGAAAAAGGATTACCTCTGATTAAAATGATGTAATAGTCGAGCGTGAAGAAGTGAATAACTTGTTATCCGTTATTCGGTAAAACTTTCCTCAAAAAAAAGATCAGGAATGACGAACGGTTATTGCATTATACGGTTATTGCGTCAGCCAAGATCTTGTTGAAAAAAATAGAAAGAGCATACCGACAAGGAATGCGGCCGACGAGAAGAAATAATATGGCCGAGCAGATCTTTGTCTCACAATGTAATGTGTATTTTGTTACCGAAAATGTTACTTGTTCTCGCGAATCCACTGCAGAGTTTAATGGATTAATCCAAAAACACAAAACGGTCAACACTGTTAACAGACCCTGAGCACTAAAAGCTCGACCAAACGATCTCTTTTCACAAGACACAAGGATTATATATTCACATACACCCTAGGCGACCACGCGCTACTGCGATGCCAGCGCTATCTGGGCGCTCACCAGATGGTTCTGATATCTCACTATGAAATTCTGCGTAACTCAAAAGTATATTCTGAAAATATACGAGAATATACGAGAAATAATATACTGTAAGAGATATTATAAGTATATTCTGAGAATATACAAGAAAATGTACGAGAAATAATATACTGTAAAAGATATTATAGGTATATCCTGAGAATATACGAGAAACAATATTCTACAAGAAATGTTATAGGGATGTTCTCAGTATATTACATATATTACGTATATTCACAGTATCAGAACAGAATATTCGAATGATATCATGTGCTGTTAGGGTAAAAACCGGTGGTCTTATGGGATTTAGTGTGACTGGAAAAAAAAACTCGTTGCGCGTTATTTTAGTTCATCCAGTTATTGTTTTATTATCAAAAATGTATATATCTTTTATATAACTGCCTCAAGAACAACAAAATAAACATTTTATCGTAAGTTTACTGTTTTATTATCGACAATGCAAAGATTTACTTACCTACAGTACCGCATGGTTAGTTTTTTTCCAGTAATATGCTAAATCATATAAGACCATCGGTCTCTAATGATATCTCGTCGGTATTTTCGATAATAAAATAATAATTGGATGAAGTAAAATAACCGTATGAATTAAATAATTCGTGTAATTATCTTCGATCCAATCAAACGGCCGGTAATGTCGACATTCTTCAATTACCTCCGGGCCCACTGGGCCAACTTGATGGTCACAAAAGTTTACCCAGGGCTGACGGTTTTTAATAGTATCTCGTCGGTGGTAATATATAGAAGTTTGTGTATATGTCTATGATTCATCCATCGACATATAGTACTAGACTACGTTTACACGTCACCCCTAAACGGGTTTAATAACATCCGTAGTTCGAAGGCTGGCCAATCACAATCATTCCATTCTTCAGAGGGATAGCTGTGATTGGCCAGTTTCACAACTACGGATGTTATTAAACCCGATTAAGGGCCAATTTCACCAAGCTCGGTTAAATTAACCGACGGTTAAAATTAGCAGGGTTCCAACTGAAATGATAAGAATGCTTGGTTTTCCTTCACCTCTATTTTCTGTTGGCCACCCTGCTAATTTTAACTGTCGGTTAATCTAACCGAGCTTGGTGAAATTGGCCCTAAGGGTGCCGTGTAACAGAGCTCCTAGACGGAGCATGGAACCGAAACCGTGTTGACAGACGTAGAAAAAGACAAGACGATGCATGAATAGTAGCGGCTCATAAAGCTATGAAGCCATGATGCATCTCAAAATTTTATACATCTTTGTCTAACCCATTTGTTTTGGACAATAAACAGGCAGAAATTATATTACTAATTATTTGTAACGTATATGATAATATCATTTTTATATGCTATGTTCATATACGCTACACACTTATAAGTAGCAATAAGATTAAGAATGTTCCCAACTTATAAGAATACAGTATTGTTCGCCTTCTCCTTAGACAAAATTCAACCAATGAAACGAGAACAGAATGAGAGATCCGTGCCAACACATCTACTTTTCTCTTTCTAGGTCGCTCAATACGAAAGAACAAAGAAATCTTGCCGCGTGCTCCATCCAGTACTATACAGGGTGATTCAAAACAACCTTCTGTCCTTACAATGTCATATACTTGACTCAATCCTAAGACGATTTTTTCTTTGCCAAAATTTTTTCCGAGGCTTAGTTTTCAAATTATAAGCCAAAATAGTTAACGAATTACGGGCCGCGTACGCGAGGCAGGCAGGGGCGGCGCAACTCACCGTCTGATGCTGGTGATTACGTGAAGCGCTCGCTGCGATCAACTGTTTGCTACATGCGATGTATGTGTGAGAGAGAACGTATACGCGTATACACACACATACACATTCTCTCTCTCTCTCTCTCTCTCTCTCCCTTTCTCTCTCTCTCTCTCTCTTTTACACCCATCGCGTGTAGCAAACAGCTGATCGTACACACGTTCTCTCTCTCTCTCTGTCTTTCTCTGTTATACCCATCGCATGTAGCAAACAGTTGATCGCAGCGAGCGCTTCACGTAATCACCAGCATCGGACGGTGAGTTGCGCCGCCCCTGCCTGCCTCGTGTACGCGGCCCGTAATTCGTTAACTATTTTGGCTTATAATTTGAAAACTAAGCCTCGGAAAAAATTTTGGCAAAGGAAAAATCGTCTTAAAATTGAGTCAAGTATATGACATTGTAAGGACAGAAGGTTGTTTTGAATCACCCTGTATGTCGATGGGTTCATCTAACCGGACTTGGTAAAATTGGTCCTTAACCTTCCTTTAAATAACCTTAAGCTCATATCAGACTACGCATTGAAGATTGAGATTCAAGATTCAAGATTGAAATTTGACCAATAAGAATAAAGAAATTTTAGTTCCTTTTGTTCTGGGAGTCGATTGTGTATCCTTGAGACAAAGTGAAAATTATAAAAGTGAACAGATTTACTAGATTTCGAGGAATGAAATCGTAGATACTCTAGTGAATTTCCTCACTTTTATAATTTTCACATTGTTATAAGATACACAATCAATCCTCAAGCCCGTATCGGACTACGCATTAAAAATTGAAGATTAAAGATTAAAGATTGGTATTTGACCACTGATCTATACAGGGTGATTCAAAACAACCTTCTGTCCTTACAATGTCATATACTTGACTCAATTTTAAGACGATTTTTCCTTTGCCAAAATTTTTTCCGAGGCTTAGTTTTCAAATTATAAGCAAAAATAGTTAAGGAATTACGGGCCGCGTACGCGAGGCAGGCAGGGGCGGCGCAACTCACCGTCCAATGCTGGTGATTACGTGAAGCGCTCGCTGCGATCAACTGTTTGCTATATGCGATGGGTATAAAAGAGAAAGACAGAGAGAGAGAGAGAGAGAGAGAGAGAGCGTGTGTGCGATCAGCTGTTTGCTACACGCGATGGGTGTAAAAGAGAGAGGAGAGAGAGAGAGAGAGAGAGAGAGCGTGTGTGCGATCAGCTGTTTGCTACACGCGATGGGTGTAAAAGAGGGAGAGAAAGAGAGAGAGAATGTGTATGTGTGTGTATACGCGTATACGCGCGTTCTCTCTCACACATACACCCCATCGCATGTAGCAAACAGTTGATCGCAGCGAGCGCTTCACGTAATCACCAGCATCGGACGGTGAGTTGTGCCGCCCCTGCCTGCCTCGCGTACGCGGCCCGTAATTCGTTAACTATTTTGGCTTATAATTTGAAAACTAAGCCTCGGAAAAAATTTTGGCAAAGGAAAAATCGTCTTAGAATTGAGTCAAGTATATGACATTGTAAGGACAGAAGGTTGTTTTGAATCACCCTGTATATCTGGATTGCTGATAGGCCTCCTGGCGATGTACCCAATTGAAGGTCCGCCATTTTACACGCCCGAGATGCGCGCATGCGTGGTGGTGCTCTAAGTGATACCAATAAGTGCGGATCATGGATACCGCTTAATAAACTTTTTAATAGTTTTTTAACTTTTAACTTTTTTTTTAACTTTGTAACAGCTGCACACGAAAAGGAAGGTCCAATTATGGTAACATTCTCTATATTTGTAAATATTTTATTTATAAGACCCATAAAAAATGATTAAGTTGTAAATATTTTAAAAAATCCAAAATTCCTCGAATCATGACAAGTTGATTGTATTATCGCAATTAAAACATATGATAGGAACCTTTATTGAATGAATAAAGAATTAATTGTCTTATTAAACATAACATCTTGTAATATTTTGGTCTATTTTATGATCTGTTTCATCGTTTAATTCTGATTTTTAAATTAATAACAGCAAAAATGTTACGTAAACGTAAGTTTCAATTGCAGTCTTACATAGACCGTGGTTTTAGTCAAACTCATTTGAATTTCCCACGCTCGGAGGCAAATTGCCGGGTAAGATGGCGGCGTCCATTTGGGGACGCTTTTGAGTCTTAAGAACAAATGGCTTCTGCACACAGGACGCGGAAACGCTTGCCGCCCGGCAAAAGACGACGCGGTAGCCAATCAATTTTTCGCTCTAATGGAAAAGTTGTAAGTTGATTGGCTACCGCGTCGCCTTTTGCCGCGCGGCAAGCGTTTCCGCGTCCTGTGTGCAGAAGCCAAAAGGCGATCAGCAATCCAGATATATAGATCAGTGAATTTGACTAATCAGAACAAAAGGAACTAAAATTTCTTTGTCCTGATTGGTCAAATTTCAATCTTAAATCTTGAATCTCAATCTTCAATGTGTAGTCTGATACGGGCTTCAGATTAGTCAAATTCTAATCTTTAATCTTCAATCTTCAATTTTCAATGCGTAGTCTGATACGGACTTTACCCTCATTCCTCAATCTTCATACTCTACGCCCAAAAAATGTACCTTGTCACTGATCTAGTTTCCACCGAAGTCGTCAATCCGATTCTGTTTCGGTGCGCATCGAATTTAACATACTATTTCCACTGGAAGTAGAATAGAAGCGAGGAAGATTGATATTTCAGTAGAGCCAACTTAACTTTTGCTTGTGAATGTAAATAAACATAATCCTTGACAAATTTTTCGTTTATTTTCCATTTTGATAATTAATACGAACAAACGGTAACTGTTACGAACATCAACATATGGACTATATATCGACTATATTTTGATGGTTACGAAATAATGAAAAATAAAGGTTGGCATCATGTACTTTCAAGCGTTTCCACCATAGATATATAGACTGGATTGAGCATTGAGAGATAAAGAAACGCGCGCCCGCTGTAGAAAGAGAGGTACTATATGGGAGGCCTATGTTTGTCTCTTTTCCTAGCATCTCATTGGTAATTTTCTATATGGCGGGGGACAAAATCACCAATGAGATACTAAGAAAAGAGACAAAATAGGCCTCCCATATAGTATCTCTCTATCTACAGCGAGCGCGCGTTTGTCTATCGCAACGCTCAGTCCATTCTGTATGTCTATGGTTTCCACCGCCTAAATTTCGTGTCAATTCGCTGCTACTCCAACAAAGCTTGTAGATCGGAGTAGGAGTGAAATGAACGCAATCAGTCGTATTTCCATCGATTTAAATTTAGTCCTACGCCGCACTAAATGCGAATTAATACTTCGGTGGAAACTAGACCACTGACGAGATATCATTAAAGACCGGTGGTTTTATGGGATTTAGTGTGATTGGAAAAAAAACTCGCTGCGCGTTATTTTAGTTCATCCAGTTATTGTTTTATTATCAAAAATGTATAGATCTTTTATATAACTGCCTCAAGAACAACAAAATAAACATTTTATTGTACATTTACTGTTTTATTATCGACAATGCAAAGATTTACTCACCTACAATACTGCATGGCGAGTTTTTTTCCAGTAATATGCTAAATCCTATAAGACCATCGGTCTCTAATGATATCTCGTCGGTGTTTTCGATAATAAAATAACTGGATGAAGTAAAATAACCGTATGAATTAAATAATTCGTGTAATTATCTTCGATCCAATCAAACGGCCGGTAATGTCGACATTCTTCAATTACCTCCGGGCCCCGTGGGCCAACTTGATGGTCACAAAAGTTTACCCAGGGCTGACGGTCTTTAATAGTAGGTTTGTTCGCGTTGCTTGTAATTCCAAAAAAGTTCTGCTCTGAAAACGAGATAAATATATATTCGGATCTTGAAGAAAGAGAAAGCGAAGATACTGAATGCAAAAAGTTCAAGCAACGCGAACAAACCCAGTATCTCGTCGGTGCAATTGTCCACTTTGGAGCTACTTTTGTCGACTATCGTGTGATTCATATGTTCGCGCGACTCGCGAACGTAGGCGGAGACGTGCGCGGAAAGTCACGTGTAATATCGCGCGTAGGATTCGGACATAACCTAGTCTCGTTGAACCTCGAACCGATTTTGTCAGCGTCGAGAAATTTTCCTCCGTAGGATATTACGAGTTCGCCGTAAGAAGCGAGGAAAAATACCGTCTATCAAACGTCAACTGTAGAGAGAAAATCGTCGTTCGAAAAGTTGCTAATCTCGCACGGTATCGAGAATATATGTATATGTATATATATATATATATATATATATATATATATATATATATATATATATATATATATATATATATATATATTATATATATAAAGGTATCGTTTTGTGACAGATCGCAAGAAGGAAGCATCTTTGTAGAGAAACTCTTCCACACTGCTTCTGCACCCGCAGTCAAGTCGCTCGACACGTTCGATTGAATGCGGTTAAAATTAACGTCTGGCTGAAATGCCGAAGATAAGGATCAAGCAGACGCCGAACAGTCTTTGGTTAAGACAACGCGAACTGGGTGTAAAATTTCCACTTGGCCATAATGACAATTTTCACAAGACTCTTTATTCCTCGATACAACCCATCACTTCGTGGGATCACGGAGACAATCTGACCACCGCGAGACATGGTGGTGTATTTAATTTGGAATATTCGCCAGATGGGTTAGTAATGTGATTCTAATGTCAATGTGTATCCTAACAAGTTTCTCAAGCCTCAGACGCAATGTTTGTTAAAACTTATAAATTGTTCTGCATGTCTCGCTTATTTTTGATCAATATTACAGGTCTCTTTTACTGGCAGCATGTGAAAAGAAAAGTATTTTAATGTTTGATCCATTATGCAGGAAGTTGATACATGCGATAGACAATGCTCATAATGACTGCGTCAATTGCGTAAGGTTTGTAAAATTTCTAAGAGCTTCTTATTTAGGTTTTTTATTAGCATGAAGGAAATTGTGTATGGTAAAGACACAGTGTATAAAATGTGACATTGTCAATATGATTAGATTCCTGGATCAACGTATGTTTGCAACTTGCTCCGATGATAGCACAGTTGCTTTATGGGATGCCAGAAACTTAAAGCAAAGGATAAGAACTCTTCAGGGACACTCCAATTGGGTCAAAAATATAGAATATAGTCCAAATGATAGCCTATTATTGACCAGTGGGTTTGATGGTAGCATATATACTTGGGATATTAACAGGTAAACATTATTCAGTTAATATCTATAGTTTTTTCTTTTTTATATCTGTAAAATGATACGATTATAATTGATGTATTTTTTGCAATGTATGTTGTACAGTTTTACAGAGAATAGCTTTGTCTTCACTCGCGTATTTCATACAAATGGGCTAATGCGAACCAGACTTACTCCCGATACTAGCAAAATGTTAATATGCACTACTTCAGGATATCTCATTATAATACACAATCTTAAACTCAGTACACTAAGTCAGGATTTGGCTGGATTCAAGGTAGGTGCTCTTATCACTTCTCTGTTAAAGCATTTAATAACCTTGTAAACATGATGGCCCCAAATTATTTTTATCGTATTATTCTTGCAGCCAAATATGTACAGATTAATGCAGTTATCACAAACTACCATACCGGTCGCAGCTAGTTACACGCACCTTTTTTCTCACAGCCGTCCTCACAATAGAGTCGAGTTCCTCACCGATTTTCCCGTAGGTGACGATGCCGAAGTAATATCTAGTCTACAAGTTCATCCGCAAGGATGGTGCGCCTTGTCTAGAAACGTTAGCAGCGGAGAAAAATCTGAGGTTTGATTTCGCGCATTGATTTGTGCGTCAGATTATCAAAACTATTTTTTTTGACCGATATAAATTTCACCTAACTCGTTCCGTTTCATTCCGTAGTGGACTTGCATTCACGATATACAAGAACGCGAAGCATCCAGCAGCGGGGAGCATGTCAATGGGGGAGAAGAGGGTCGTTTGACAAGTTTAAACGTGGACGAGTTCGTAGATTTTCCACAGTCGCAACCATCGCGTTCGGGAATCAGGTCTTCCTATATAGTACACAATGTGGCGTCGGACGTGAGATCGAACTCGTTTGATCCACCTATCCGCGTGTCCACAGACGCCGCACCCTCGTCGGTCAGACCATCATCGAGGACTGGTTGGCAGGTGACGACGACGCGCAGAAATCTACAACACCAATCGAGAAATCCTCGTTCGGATAGAAATATGGCGAGAACGAATTTCGACACGGTCGAGGTTAGTACGAGCTCCGCCGCCGATGCGAGAGTAAACGCGACGATTTACCACGACGATAGATCGGAGGATCGGCACGACGTGGACGACAATAATGACAATTCGGCATCAGCCAACGAAGCGGATCGAGAGGGTACGCGAGAATATAGATCTTCAAGACCGCACTCTCAGCTCAATGACTTACGGCGGCGTAACGCGATCGACAATTTTTCCACTGGTAACGTAGAACTGCACGTTAGCACAGGTGACGTGTGGGAAGCACTCGTAGCGATCAGGGAGGCGAGATTACGCAGAGAACGCGAGAGAGAATTTTACCCCGGCGCCGAGAGAAGAGACTGGCTTCCTAGATCGAACAATGGCATGAGCGTGAATATTCCTCGTTCCTCCCACACGGTCGTGATAATCGGCGATCGAGCTCGGGTGCAGAATTTGCAAAACCGACAGAATCTACAAACCATGTACATGATACCGAGGAATCACAAGATTCATCAGAATACGCCCAGATTGACGCATTACATCGAGGAGCCGAATGTCGGTTCCGGATATATCAAAGAACTATGTTTCTCGGCAGACGGTAGATTGATATGTTCGCCGTTTGGTTATGGCGTACGATTACTGGCGTTCTCAAGCGACTGCGCCGAGTTGTCTAATTGTGTCCCGCCCGTCAACGAGTCCGTGCAGCTTCACGAATTAGCGACACACACTGGTCATTCCGATATTGTGGTTAGCACGAAATTCTCACCTAAGCACTATTTGCTAGTGTCCGGCTGTCTCAGCGGTAAAATTGTCTGGCATCAGCCAGTGGTTTAGCTAAATTGATAATTAATCTTTATAGGCTCTTTGTTATTTCTATTATAATTGCAGTCTCTTGGTAGATAGGTATACTTTCAGCTTTGTAAAAGATCAATCTGAGAATTTTTTTTTTGTTAATTATATATAATTATATAGTTATATATATAATTATATATTGTTATATATATAACTATATTATATAATTCTATAGTTATGTATATATATATATATATATATATATATATATATATATAATTATAGTTATGCATATATATATATATATATATATATATATATATATATATATATATATACATATATATAGTTATATATAATTATATTATTTTTTATATATACTTGTATGGCTTTTTTAAATGAATATTATTTAATATATATATTATCCCTATACAATGATTTTTATGTAGATGTAATAGGACGTTCCACATTTTCTACTATTGTAGTTGTACTTTGCACTTTAATCTAAAAAAATATCAAGTTTGGCAAAATAATTATTTTAGGTTTAGAAACGAAAAAAAGGAGAAAAAGTTGCTAAAAAATCATCATATTTCTCAGTTGCCCATTCATGTACTAACACATTTATGATAGTGTGACTTGTATGCACATATGATATAATATATTGGACAAACAATTATAACATTCAATGCTTCAAAGCTACCTAATAATTGTGTCGGATAGTACAATGACAATCGACGAGAACACGTAATGCGTCATTAAAACATTGTGTGTTAATAATGTAATTAATTCCTTGATTTTATTTTCTTTCATTAAGTAAGCTTTTTTATGATTTATTTTCGCTCAAACAATCGAACAAGAAGCAAAAATATTTATTTTTAGTTATAACGACCGTCTTTTCATTACGAAACATTTTTGAAAATGCGAGTAGAGTATGTTTCCTAATCGTTATTACAGTTGGATCTAAAAGTAACTTTCAGTTATGATGATTATATCTTTTCATGTAAAATATTTTGGAAAATGCAATAGTTTTGTTTTCCCATTGCTGTTCCAATTAAATATAGAAGCAGTTTATAATAACTTATTTCTCGTGCAAAATGCGTTGAAGTATATTTTCTTTAGTTGTTATTAAAAATGAATTGAGAAGGGCAAATTTATTCAATTTGCAACGTTTCAAGTATAATTTTGTATGAAAAGTGCGCGCAAATGTCCATCATGATATATAAATATAAAGTGTAAGATATTGGAATTGGAGTATTTTTGTCTTCGTTGCGTATAAAACATCAAGTATATTATTGATGTATTTATAAATTATGATTTGAAGAATTAGATTTATGTATATATCGAATACATAGTATAAAGAATGTTTATATCAAAAGGGACGAGTCTATTATTTAACAGAAACTATATCACCAAGGAAACTAGACTTTTTGATTTAAAGACTTCTATCTTTCTTTTTAATTGATATCACTTGGAATTCTCAAAATGTTTTTTCATGTTTATGTGTATGTACTCCATATAAAAAATGTATCTAATCTTTCATCGGTAAAGTGCACAAAGACTATCATTTTTCTAGTGTAATGTTGTAACGTCACATTTTTCGAACCAAAAATTGTATTTGCACTCCTGTAATTAGGAATCATTGCTTTTATTTATTAATCAAGTATATCAATATGGTAGAGACAAGCAAAATAAATATTCGATCAAATATTCACATTTTATCAAAATTCATCGTGCATAATTGATTGTAAGTTTCAATTTCATCAAAAACGCAAATTTGTTATAAATGCTTTGTTATAAAATTTGTTGTAAATTTTAATCATACAGAATATTGATTCCATGATTTTTGTTGAAATGTTTATCATAAACATTTATTATTTAGCGCGCGCGCTTATATATCTTATTCTCTATTGTATATGTATATTATGTTGATATTAATCTAAAGCAGATTGCTTTGATTGCATTGTATAAACTTTTGTCTATGCTTTGTGCATTGAATGTTTAAATATGTAAAAAAATTTTCTGATCCTTGTTTTTATTTGCAAAATCCGAATTATAATCTCATGATAGATTGCCAAAATTGTCGTATACCTAATAAATTTCTCGCTAATAGTAGAAAATGCGGAACATCTTTTTCTTTGCACATAATATATGTATATCTGTTTAATATATACTTTCTTTCGTAAACACACATTAACGGATCATGATAAATAGAAATTGGCAACCATATTGTATACGTTATATTACGATAATAGTATATTGATAAGAATGTTTTCATTGTGAATTGAAAGAGTTCGAAAACGATTTTGAAATTGAATTCGGAATTAAATTTCAACTTTTTACAAGAATAATATAATCGAGAAAATTATATTTTTCCGATTAATATATATTGCAATTTTAGAATATTCAGATTTTTATCTTTCAAAAAGGCAAATTGCAATATATACAGTTGTGTAACTTTATATTGCAATAGATATTTTAGTATCTCATGATACTTTTATAAATGAAAATTTAAAACGCGTTAAAATGTATAACGCTTATTATTAATCAGACGAACGTGCTTTTTTGTCGCTTTTTTTAAAGATGTCATTTTACAATCATAACTAACACATTGTTAAGAAAAGAACTTTCATTGAACATATTTATGATATATACGGAATGAAATTAAAAATTAATCGACTGAAACATAACATGTACGCAATAGTGCAGTATAATAATATGCAATACTAAATGTATAGAAACTGTCGTTTATAGCCATAAATTTTATCACCGGGAAAGCATGTGACTGGGTGTAAAGTTTGTATATTACTTAAAGTTGTAGAAGAATAATTAACCAAGTGTTCATTATATTTGTATAACTAATAAGGGATATAACATATATAATATATATATATATATATATATATATATATATATATATATATATCTTCTGTAATATATATATGTAAATATGCGCGGTATCGATTATGTGTATTAAGAATAATAATAATTTCCGCGATTAAAATGTTCTGCTATTTAGCTGTTCGATATGTATTCTCTATTATACATATACATACCTTGAAATTTTCTAAATCAGTCGCCAATACACACACACATACACACACACACGCACACACACAACCAGATTGTGACGTCAGCAGTGAGAAATTGAATTTTTCTCTTATGGTACATACATGTCGAAAGAAGAGTTTTTTTAAACTTTATTCATCTGTTTGATATTATAAGTGTGAAACAAACTATGCGAAATCCTCTTTCCGTATATAAATTTTATCTAACAATTTCTGCGTTCTCTGCATTCTATATACTCCATAATCAACTTTGTTTTAACTGATTTTTAATGATTACTAATTACTCGAAACTGCAGCTAACAATTATTTAAATCGCTAAATATACTTTTCAATGAGCCATAAAATCTTTCTGCAGACAATTCCTTTATTAATATCAATGATACAAATTTTAAAAGTAAAATCTATATCACATTCGATACTATCGTTTTGCCTTCTGACATCATGATCTGATATTTCAACGGTGATGCGAAATCTTAATGATTGTTAATTTAGAACACCTACAGCGGACGTGGATATGCCTGTGTGTGCTCCTCTTTTATGCTTTTACGATTATATTTTTGCAGCGATTGATAAGATTTTGGAAAATAATTTTTACATATATACGTATAGGATTTTCTATTATTTCTTTTCATAGGTATGTACTTAAATGGAATCCGTGTACGGAATTTTGTAAGAATGTAAGTATATGTGCGATAGACAAAGGATGATTACACGCGTTGTCGGAGATCGTGTGTGAATTATTTTTTTTTTTTATGACAAATGGCTCAATCTCAGTTTTCCTCGTACATTGTAATTTTAACATTGTTGTGTCGATTATATTGTATAACAATTGTTTTCTATTCTATGCAATAAAATATATTATCGTAATTAATATCGCATTTGCGCGTCATTTTCTTCTTTTACCTAACAATAAATCGATTCTAGATTCTATTAAAGTACAACTTAAAAATATTTAGGGAAATATTTTAATTTACCAGATACTTGCCCATTATTGAAATCGAATGCACGTGTCATCTTTCTTCGATTGTTCTTAAAACTAGGAGCTAATATACGCACAACAATTTGATAACCTGTGTGTATCAAGATTATCTTTATTAACTTATTTACAGATACACCAGCAAAACTCAATAAGTACCTGTTGCTGCAAACGCCTCTGGTGCCAGTTATAAGTTGACATTTTCGAAGCCCGATCGGATTTTCACGTTTGTCTATTTTCAGACATGACAATTCCGTTTTCTAATATAGGAAAACAAATTCGTACGCTTTAATTAAATGAAAAAACTCACATACTTTTTCTCTTTCCAGATATAATATAATAGCTAAAAAGCATCGTAAAAATGTCTACGTGCCTTAAAAAAGCCGTCGATTCACGTTGTTCATGTCAGTAGCTAGTGGCTGTTATGCAAAGAGAATGCGATCAAGAGAGCGAGACCAGAAGCGAGACGCAAGAGTTTGACAGGTGGATTGTACTACTTGTATAGGAAACCGTAATTTTCTCATTAGGTTAGTAAATGCCTTCCCCAGTGTTAACGCAAATGGAGTATATCGTCTATTATTTCTGAACGCGAATGCTATATCCGCGTGCAAGCCTATAGTGAGAGACGCACTCGGACAATAAACAATCTTCCGATCTCGCAAGGATACTACTGATGTCTCTTCATCAAGGGACAAGAAGACATCGCCGATGATTTCAGATCGCGCAATATGCACCGATCGTGATCAGTACGATAAATCCGAGATTGCCAACGCGAGTTGCTCCTCCGCTGACTGTTTCGACCTGTTCGCGTTCCCGGCGACCGTGATTGTTGCTATACGAGTTATCTCGTTGAAAATTGACGCTGGACATTGTCCGATGTCCCTCTGGCGGGGATCTCTTCGATCTCTCCACCAGTGTTAATCTCGTCTTGGGCAGGAATTCGGAGCGGAGGGAAAGATCGACATCCGATAAACGATATCGCCTCTCGTACGAGCCGTTTGTGCGCATCTCGCCGGGAATCAGCGGAGGAAGCTCGCCTTGAAACTTACCGAACTGCGGCGTTCTGCTGAGCAGTTCCGACGTCAGTCTTCCCTTGCTATCGCGATGTTCGATGTTGGAAATGGATCTGGCCAGGCCGGTGGAATCCTTGAGTTTTTTACCGTCATAAGTGATTAGCACGCCGGAAGAGGAGGAAGATGGTAGTTGCTCAGGTCGCGTTCTCGCAATCGGCGGTAGATAATAAGTATCCAATCTAAGATCAGCCGCCATCTCCATGTCGTCGAGGTCGTCGAGTCGCGGCGAAAAGCGCGCAGGAGATGTCTTCTTCTTTCGCTTCCTGCCGCCGTCGATCGTGGATGTCGTCACGACGGGCAGCGATGGCATAAAGATGGGCGAGAACTCATCAATCGTCCGATAATCCGAACGCTTCCCATACATTTTTTTATCGTCCTCGCGCCACGAATCCGTCCTCTTCTGCGCGACATCGGGCGCGTTGTCTACGACGTTTCTGATAATTGGTTTGAAACCGCCCTCGATGACAATAGAATCAGGATCAAAGCCGGTGTTGCGTGCGGGTTTCAGGAACGTCCACGAGGAAGAGTCCATGAGATTGTCGGAAATTTCCGCAATGATCTCCGAGCTCATTTTCGCTTCAAGTTTCGCACGTTGTTGCTTCGTGTCAATTTTTGCCGCGGGTTTCTCAAGCGACGGATTAGTCGCTTGGTCAATTGTCGTTTTCAGTGTCGTCGCCGTCATCGTCGTCGTCATCGCTGCGATAGCGGGCGGTCGATAAACGGACTTTTTGCGCTCGATGAAAATCGGTCGCGATGGCGACGGCAAAGATAATGACGACGGCAATGATAATGGCAACGGGAACGGCAATGATAACGCGTTTGTCGAAGTTATCATATTAGCGGCTTGTAAAGTCTGCAACATCGGATGGCGCGTTAGTGTTACCGGTCGGCGTATGATCATCAGTTGGGCCCTCGGAGGTTCGTGTTGATGATGATAACGAGGAGGAGGCGGAGAAAGCTGATGGCGAACGTGATGGTAATTGGTCGCGTAATAATGCGGTGCTCGGGAGTATGGTAACTGGCCGTGGTTGCCGCTGGCCAGCCCTACATAAGACAACTTTGTCCCATGATTCAATGAAGTTGGTCGTTGGTTATCTGCAACGAGGTTAGACAATTGCTGGTTAGTGGCAGTCTGCTGCTGAATTTGTTCCCGTCCGGGCTCCGTGAGATGACCGACACGAAGGGACGGTGACTGCTCGTGAGTAGTCGTGACCGGCCGTTGTTGCTGCTGCTGCAAAGCTTCCTCATCAACACGATACGCGTCCTTCAGACGTGCCTCGTTCGAGTTCTCGGAGGATGATGATGATGATGATTGCAAGCGATCGTAATTGTTATTGGCGTTCGTTAGTAGCTGCGAGTGGTGATGTGGGGCACTTAACTTGCTGTTAGTCGTCGTATGATGGGGATAACGATGACCGTATTCGCGGTGAGGATGATGAACATGCTGTTGATGAAGAAACTCTTCTGGTGGCATTACCTTGCTCGCTACGGCTATGCTAGCGCCGTATTCTAGATCCTGATTCGTCGGCTGATTCTGACGGCCTTTAGCTGGCTCCAGATACATCTCATGCTTCTCACTGGCCGCCGACGATGGCTCGTTATTGAGATCGCAGCTATCAAGAACATTAATCTTCCAGCCTAGATAACGATGCGTGAAACACTGGAAGAAAATTACTTCATATAGTTAAAAATCAATTTAAAAGTACTTCATATTATTTGTGCAAATTAAACAGATAATAAATAAATAAAGATTTATACAAATCGACACTAATTATATCGGGCTGAATTACCTGATAATACACCGTGTCGGGTGTATTTTCGTCAGGCGTCCATTCCACGAAACCCGGTTCACCGTGGTCGCATACAAGGGTCAGAGTGCGCTGATAAGCTCCGAAAGATGCGAAGTCATCCGCGGGCGGTTGATTCTCATCCGGCATCCAATTGCAGAGACGACCCGTGCCGGTGGGAATAATCTTGCCGCGTTGTCGGAGTACACCGGCAAATATCTTTACTTTCTATTAAAGCCAAACAAGAAAAAGTATCGTCACAAACTCTGTGCTAATTAAAAAAATTCTTTTACGTGCACTTTCAAATATCTTTGCGTCTTAAGAATGTTTAAAAAAAAGGAATTTCAGATTCTTCGCTTAACAGAGAAATTAAATTAAGAAGTCGTATGACAACTTTTTTTAGAGAATTTTGTATGCAAGAGGAATCCTTTTTACCGCTTTCTCCTCAGCCGTTTTGTGCTGGTAACCGCCTATCGGGTCGTCCGTAATATAGAATGGATGATAACGCGCCGGTATATCCGGATCAGAACCACCTTCCACGACGAAAGTATATCTGCTGCCCCGAACCACATTAATCACGGGTATCAACAATCCATTGATGTACCAAGAGATTCCCCAACCGACATGACCTAGAGAGAAAGTAAAGCAAAGACCGGTTTGGACTACAAATAGATATAGCTTTCTTGCAATATCTTCTCATGGAGCACCTAACGGATCGGATAAGTTGTGCGAATTTTGATCAATTTTGCGAAAGGCTAACATGTATACATTTGAGAGAGATATATTCAAAATGAATAAATATCATATAATAAAAAAACATGGAATTTTCTAATGTTATGACATTCGTCGCTGTAATCCTTTACCGGTAATGGCTGGATAGCCATGTTTTCCTCCGGTGGGCCCCATCTGCGCATAAAAGACACCATCATCCGGCTCGTTACACTGAATGGGTGGTATCTCCCAAGCGTCTTTCGTGGATGCCGGTGCAGGAGTCGCCGGTAAACGTGACGGCCTTCTCATACTGACAACCTCCTGCCATTTCAAAACATCATTTTCCAAAGGAAATATAATATGCAACATTCTCTAATTACGTTTCGATTACAACTTACAACAACTTGAGTATTACTTCCTATTTCGCCGTAGACCGAGGTTTGTTCCTGATCAGGCATAGGACAGTTCCACGCGGGTGGTCTGCTGAATTCCATAAAGCGATCGGTCTTCAGATAGCGACTATGAAAACTGACCTCCTGTCGCTCGTTCAATGGCCCGATGGCCCAGATTACGGCCTGCGATTTATTCGTCAATATCGGACGGTCCAATTCATCACTGGCCCTCAACGGTCTCTGATATGTAACAATGCTGTAGCCATTCACCATTGCCGCATTCAATAATCGCACCGAGTCCGTATTTTCCTTTAGATGAAAAGATCAGTTATTTCACCACGCAACGAAAGCAGACGAAAAACTTTTTAAGCAGCTTTAAGCTATATTATATACACTGCATGTACCAGTATACGCTTATCCGGACAACTGCCTCGGCGTCCCGAGCACTGAGATTTCGCGTCTAGGAAGTAATCGACGGCATATCCTTGCAAGGTCTGTTTGTCGACCCACGCTACGGCGACGTCTCCGCCAATCATCACACTCTTCTCTGTATCCGCGGATAATCCAAACGCCATATATTCTCCGGCATCTATTCAATGTCATTCAATTCAATTTTGTAATTATCTCTTAAATTCACATTTTTTTCAACTTTATATATTTTTCAAAGGAATATTTTTATTCACACAGCGACGACTCTTAATATAAAAATTTATATTTACCTAATTTTGCAACAAGCTGGACAACTATACTGTCCCCGGCTACGGCCCATCTCACTTCAAAAGCTAAACTGTCGTCAAGAACTTCGCAGTTAAGTTTCGACTGAAATCACACACAATAATCGAAAACAATGACTGCATTGTTGGAAGATGAGTAACTACTCATTAAAATTGCGGAATATATACAAAGTTCCAATTGTAAAAAATATATTTATTTAATGTATATAATACGTTATAATATACATATGTAGAAAATGAGTACAAAAATATAAAAAATATAGTATACACATTTGCGCGTAAACGGATATGTGTACATATGTATATATACATATATATTATGTGTGTACATGTTAGATATCACGATACTCACGGTAGGTATATACATACGTATATAAAAAAGATAATTTATAAGATTTCTCCCACACACAGATAGTGCAGGTGAAATTTTATAAAAAAGAAGATTAATCAAAGCAAGAATGAATATTTAAGAAATTCCATATTTTTCCTCTTATAAAATTTTGTATATAAGCCGGCATATAAAAACTGTTGCAGTCTTCATTATGGTTAAAAAAAAGATAGAAATGTAAAAAACAGTTTATATCTTTTTTCTAATTAAAAAACTTCTTTTTCACACACACACACACACACGCGCGCGCGCGCGTGTGTGTATATTGTATATTATATGTATATCTAACAAAATATATTTTTGTATGTTTCAGATAATAATAACACATCGTTTCAAAATGACATGAGACACAAGCTTTCGAACAAATATTGGAAAATTGGAAATTTCCTAAATGAAATTCTCTTAATAGATTAGGTGCGATAAAAGCGAAGGGTATCTTTGCGTTTACGTAGAAAATACACTCGGGCATGAGAGATATTCGCGTTCGGTCGATTCGTACGGTCACTTTCAATAACGCACGAACGAGTCGGTTCTCCTATTTCCTTGGAAATGCAAGAGTCTCGCATACGAATTTTGTTGCGGGTCGGATAAACGAGCACGCGAACGCGCCGTCGCCGATTGGCGAAACACCGAAGACGAAGTCGACGGCGACGTTTCGTCGGTCGCGCGATAATAATGGTTTGGATAGTTCGCGACATCAGCCAAGGAGGACTGCGCCTGGGAACGAAGTTGCTCGAGTGCGTGCGCGTTCTCCACGGCCCGAACTACTTGAATCTGATCGTCTCGGCGGAGAAGCGGCCGATAGGTCGTCGGACGTTGCTGCTGTTGCGAGAGTGAGCCCGCGAACGAGATAGCAAAAGGGGAGGGCGACGAGGAAGCGAAAGAGGAGATCTCGTATGCGTTTGTTAGTGCCCCGAACTGTCCCTGTCCTCCGCGATGCACGTTCTGCAACACAAGGACAGAGACAGGGTATTTATTTCCATGAATCATAGGAAGCTGAATTTGTCGTTCACGATAAAACAAAGGCACAAATTTCTGCCATAATTAATTTTATTTATTATTTTGTGAGATTGAAGAATTTTATCGCCCACCATTAAAATTCAGAATAAACCGAAGAAAATATTTCTTTAGAAGCAAAGGTTCTGAAGAAGAAGAAGATTATGTTCTCGCAGTCGAAACAATCAAAATCAAGTGGTCGGATGTAAGAAAAAAGGAACTCGAAGAAGAGACATTTCCGACAAGTTCGAAAAATCGATTGCGAAATAATAGTTCGATAAATTGTCGATAATCGCATAGTATATTACAGTGCACACTACGAAATACGTGTTAATGGATTTCTTTACCGCTCCATTACGCACTTTCAATGAATTAAAATATGTCTGACATACCTGTGGCGAAACTCCTAGCATTTTCAGAGATGGCGGTATGTTTAAACCTTGTGGAATTTGCACGTGGCCAAAGTCAACAGCGAATGCCTCGCACCATACTCCAAAATGACCGAACTGATGAACGGTCAGATCGCCCGGTAATGTCAGAACGATTGTCTTACGATCGTAACGACGCAACGGCTGTTCTTTCCCATTTTCGTCGGGTATTCGGATACCCTGCGGTGACGGTGTCGAACCAACACCTACCCAAAACTTAGCATCTGCAAAATAATTTTGCATTTGCTTGTCATGTATTGATGTTATGCGCAATATAAATAAATTTATTCACTATTTGTAATAATATATTTATTTATTAAGTACAGTAAGGCTCTGATAATATAATATATAAGAAGGAGCAACGGCTAATTAAGAACCTAGCGCAGTAAACAATGCCCAATTTTTGCACAACCAATACAATTTGCCCTTTACCAAGAATAGGCTCACTAAGATTACTTGTCGGGAGTACTGCTAAAGGTCATAGACAGACATATACATTTCATCTATAATTTCTTGCTGAGGATGACCCAAAATTAGAGGACCGAAACATACGGAAAATAAAATTAACTCATCCAATCTGAAAAAATTGCGCATTGTTTACCGCGCTAGGATCTTAATTAGCCCTTAATTACTCCTTCTTATACAGGTTGGCCTCGAACGTTCCAGCCAAACTTTGAGATCTTACAGGAAATTTAATTCTGAACAAAAAATTTCCTATAAACATAGGTCGAAAAATGCTTTCTTAAGAAGTTATCGCTCAAAAACCTCTGAAATCGTGATTATTTTACACATTTTTCCAAATATCATGGAAAATGTGCGTCTTTTAACAAAAAGTACCGAAACAAAAGTTGTAGAAAATTAAATTATCTTTCAAATGAGATCAAAATGATTGTTGTACGTTCCATAGATTTTGATATAACCAGTTTCAAACGTACATAAAGTGCTTTTGTTACTTATTGTTAGATAATGTTTACTCAACGCTAATCGAGTCTCGTGAACATCTGATCCAACAAATAAATACGACTTTTAATCGATTAAAGTTGAATCAGGAGAAAATCCGTAAAGCGACTAGATCGGTCATTACTCGATGCCGAAAGTGTATTGGAGCTAGGGGGGGACATTTTGAGAACAGTTAGTTTTTTCACGTCTTTATTCATTTTCTACTATTACGTGCTATTTTAGTTTTAAAAAATTTATTTTATTTTCATAAAAGAAAAAGATTTTTATTTTTATCGTTTTTTCAAGAAATTTATTAAGTTTCATTTTCTTTTTATTTCATTTTCTTCTCACCTTTTGCTCTTCCTTTGCATCAAAGGTTTTTGAGCGATAACTTCTTAAGGAAGCATTTTTCGACCCATGTTTATAGGAAATTTTTTGTTCAGAATTAAATTTCCTATAAGATCTCAAAGTCTGGCTGGAACGTTCGGGGCCAACCTGTATATTTATTTATAATAACACATTTTTGAGAGTTTAAAAGAATAAGTCATTTCCATCATCATAGTTGATGACTTGATAAACTATACAAAACACTATCTGCCACTTAAAAACGGAATTCGCGATTTTCTTCTTAAAAGAATATTTCTCGATTGCATAAGGTTTTAACGTTTTGCAAATGTTGTAATAGTTATTTATTATTAATGTTGAAATTTAAGACCAATAATAATGATAAAGAAACTTGCCAGGTGCTTCTCCGTCGTAACTGAAGCTGGGTATCAGCAGAGTCTGAGCATCTACAATGACGACCGGTTCGGAACTAACGCCATGTATACCGCTCAATGATTTTAATTTTTGCGGTTTCGGATAATCGAAACCTCTCGGTATTTTAACATCACCAAAATTCACCTAAACAGAAAAATGGTTCTTTGTAAAAAAACTTGTGTTTATATCACGTAACTAAGATATTCATTATATATAGGTAAAATAACGTATTCATTCTTTATACGTATATTTGTAAACTTGTCATTCTTATGATCTATTTTTGAACATTTATAGGAAAGATGAAAAATAAAAGGACAAGCCAATTTTTTACAATTAATCAACCAACACTACTCGAGGGAAATAAAATATAATCTACTCGCAAATGACAAAAATTTGAAATACCGAATATTTTTTTACGAAGACTTTATTGACTATTGGAAATATCAGACTATCGGACTATCTAAAATCTCAATCTAATCCCGGCCGTATAGCGAGCCTACAGTGATAGGATGATGATTCCATCAGATTGTATGTTCCATTCACTTGACACGCGAATACAAGCGGCCGGTGGTAAGCCTGTACGAGTGTGAAAGTTGTACTTCGAGAAAATGATGACCGGTTCCCGGCAACGAGCAAGTACACACAGCCGATATTGCGCAGGCCAAGGTCACGAACATGCATATTCGTTACTTACCGAGAATTCGTCGCACCAAACCGAGAACCACTTGATATTGTTCAAGGTCTTGCCATCCGGCAAGGTCAGTGTGATGTCCTTCTTGCGGTACCGTTTAAGGACGTTGGTACTGTCGGATAAACAGAAAAGTTAACGAATTGAGCAAAATCGGAGGAAAAGAGATCGTTTTAAAATTAACAAAAGTTATGACTATTCTTACTCTATGTGAGATAATTAATTACATTCGCAAATCATATTTAATTTTGATAACAATATCTTTCTGGATATATTTTATATCGGTTTTACTTACGTTCCGCGTTCATCGCGCACTCGGAAACCGTTGCTACCTGGACCCTTGCTGTTTCCAGCGTAAAAAAAGGCGGCTGGAAAGAGAATAATGATTTTTCTTTATTTTTATAATCAATAAAAACTTTTTGCAACAAGATTCTTAAGGAAAATTCCCGTTGTTAATGATGACAAATGAGGTGGTTTGAGCGAATAGATAAGAAACGTTACACGGTTTCAGATTGTGAAGCTCTAATAAACATCTAGATATTCTCATTAATCTAGAGCAGGCATCTCAGTCAGCCAGCTTGTTTGCGCATCGAGAGTACGCGTGCCAGAGAGATTCGGGAAAGTTTTTCCGGTATAGAAAAATTGATCGCGGTCAGTCTATATCAAGTCGAGGGAAAGTTTTCCAGCAATTTTTCCGTGTCTTTTCAAAAATTAACGAACAGAGAAAAAAAATCACGCGGTATTTATGTGATATAAAATTAATGATCGAATATGTGTAATCGTATATGCGTAACATATAATTTTATGAAAATATAAATAAAAATATGTTATGTTAAATTTTTATCAAAATTATGGAACGTGATAATTAACTTCGATTATAATAATTAACGCTATTTCATCTGGCAATTAAAAATCAATAATAATAACAGTCAAAATAGCTTTTTTTTTCTGCTGGTTAATAATTGTGTATATCGAGATACGCAAATGTTCTTATCGTTAATAGTGCCGTTTGACATGTTTTAAAAAATCAGTGCCTCTTGTCGATACTTGAATTTGCCATAACGATGTACCAACCTGGACCTTCGCCATCGTATGTGAAGTCCTTGATAAATAGTGTTCTTGCGTCAACCGCGTAAACCTCGCCACTCACACCGTGATGAAGTTCAGACAACTTACCGATCACTTTTCCATAATACGCTCCGCTACATATTTCTGTCAAAAAGAGAAATTAAAATGATTATTCGATTGTATTATCAAATAATATTAAATTAATTAAATATTAGCTGAAATGAAATATCGCGCGAAACGGAAAGTACAACTCTTGTGTATAAACGTGTCAAAGTGTGTATGCTCTATAATAGCTTTCAGCATCGCAATAAATTTTTTTATCATTTTTTTATCATCGCAGTAAACTTTTTTATCATTTAGTTTTTACAATTTGCATCCGGATTACTTTACAACGTAGTGCGTATAGATAAATCATACGTAGTAGATAAATCATAGAGAATTAGTATAATTATAGTAAGATTGCAACAAGTGCAATACAATGTTAGAGTAATAAGATTGAATGATGGATTATTCAATTATTGAGTTACATGATGTCGCGCATGTGAATTATTAGAAAAGAAAGATTACATATTTTGCGCATTGAACTGTATGAGTTTTAAAAGTGCGTATTGTAGCATATTTTCTTACTGTATTATTATACGCATATGCATGTATGTATGTACGCGCGCGCGCACACACACACGCACGCACGCACGCACGCACGCTCGCACACACATATGTATATATTATAATGAGAAATAAAATATGTTATGATATACAATCTTTAACCAAATATATTTTGATAAATACATTCTTTAATAAAAAAAAAAAACAACTTTTTAGTAAGATATTTTTATTCTTGCTTTATCTAAGAGTTTCATAAATATTGCACCAAAAAATATATAAAATATTTTCTAGAAAATTTTTGTCATTATATTGAAAGTAATTAAAAATAAAATGTTTTGTTTTTTCAGGGCGACAAATTACTCTGGCGAATAGTATACAAATTTTATCGGCCTGTGCATTTCTTGCGCGCTTGATTATGTCTAATTTGTAACTATAAAAAATGTTCCGTTAAACTTGAAGTGTTATAACGATATGACAATGACATTACACCGTGTATCTCCGCATACCATTACAGTCGCGTTATCATCCTACAGACGATTGCAGGAAAACCGGTACTACACGTAATAATGCGCGTGTTTATATATATATATATATATATATATATATATATATATTGTAAGTTTGTTAGAATAATATATTCCATTCTCTTTTCTCTTTTTTATTGCTATCGGGGATACTGATGGATACGTGTTCCCAAATACGGTAATCGATGGATAACGGTAACCGATATACCTCGTCTACGAGAGAATAAATTGGCTGACGATTGATTGAGCACTCGTTACGATTGGTATCCTCGTGCTCATCATACGCAAAACTGGGTTCCGTGAATCCAGCATATCGGCTCTCACCAAGTAAATCGCTTGTGATCGTGTCCGATCGCGATACGTTGACATTTCATCTGGAACGGTTATGATCACATCGACATTTCTCAAATTTTTTTTGGATCGCAGAATCTTAAGCAAGATATTTTTTTAGGTGGAATTCGTAAAGGGAAAAAATCTTAAAAGTAAATATAAAGAAAAATAGCAAAACCAAAGAAAATAGCAACAGAGTGTGTCGATAAATTTAGATAGAAATATGCGTATATATATATGTATATATATACATATATATTTCTTTTTTATATTTATATCAAAATATTTTTAAAGCAATTCAACTGCATTTTTATTTTATTTATGTTTTCTCAAATTCTTTCTTAAACTCGATAATATATGATGATGCATAAATATATACATTAAAGCGGTGTCTACAATGAGAATTTAAGCCTTAAGCCGTAAGAAATTAACCAATCATATTCGATTATTCTTCTCTCATTCAACTGCGATTGATCAATTCCTTACGGCTTAAGGTTTACTACACCTATTGTAGACACCGCTTAATAGATATAAGAAAATCTTTGAAGGATGTCAAAGAGAATAAAATAAAGTCGATAATAAAAATATATATAATATTACAAAATAAATATTAGAGTATGGAATAGGAAGAAATAGAGAGAAAGAAAGAGAGAGAATAAATATTATTCATGAAGGTACTAATAATGATACATTGAAATGTTATGTTTGTATACTTGTATCACGTGTACCATACATAGATAAGTAATGCTTGAAACGCGAAGGCCGTACGTTCCCATTGATAGATCACAGGATCGAATACATCGGTTATGTTACATAGCTCGTTAAATCGAACCCTTTGCTCGTCCGGGTACCGTTAGAATTCCGTAGAAGGACGGCTGTCATCCATCTAGAAACGTCTGGGCAATGAAGATTGGCGCTTGACGCGCATTAATCAAGGTCGCGCGGTTGCGTTTCCGCGATTCGATTCAACGAACGCGTATTGCAAAATGTTCACGAACGCAGCAACGATGCGTTCGAGATGTTAGAATTGATAGTGTCTGAAACAAGAACGTTTGTATCGCAACATTCGTTGCAAAACGAATGCTACTCAAAGGTGATTTAACTCACACATTTTTTTTGGGAACTTGATAGAATTAATTTTAAAATTAAGAGATATTTCATTCAAGAATCAATATAAAAAAGAAAGAGTGTGAGAGAGAGAGAGAGAGAGAGAGAGAGAGAGAGAGAGAGAGAGAGAGAGAGAGAGAGAGAGAGAGAGGGAGAGAGAGAGAGAGAGAGAGAAAGAGAGAAAGAAAAAAAATGTTAATTAATTTTCAGAGTTGATTGCTTCTCTAATCAATAAAAATATAACATAAACTTAACAAGTGCTAAGATAATTCAATAAATAAAATAACATTAGCAATTATACGTATATAACATGTATTTTGTTATTATCCTTTTATTTATTGAATTGCCCTCGTAGCTCTGAAATAACAAGTCGTTTAAAAAAATAACGGATTTTTTTACCGGCGTGATTACTAATTTATGTATGCATGTAAGAACGTATATGAATAACGTTTCCGTACGCAAATCACAGGTTCTTGCATATTTCTCGGGTATGACGGTATCATAACGATCTTCAGCTATTTACAAGATGATAAAACGTCCAAAATGCTACTCTTATAGCTTACATTTCGTGTAAACATAAAATTATCTATCTAATAAATTATCGATTTAATAAGATAATTGAATTAATCTTTTAAAATATCTATAAAAGAAATTGACACACTGACTAAAATTACAACTTTTCTTAGAGAAAAACGAATCAAACGTCATAAAATAACAAATTTAACAGAATCTTATAATACAAAAGGAAGAAACGATGAGTGTTTAAATAATATTTACCATTTGCGCGAAAATAGATAATTAATTACGGTCGCGAATTTAAGAATAGTTTATATTGGTCTCAACAGTGTGACTCGAATAGCGTATCGTCTCATCTCGATGCAGAGATTATTTATGTCGCGAACATTTTGGACCAACGGCGACTACTGGCATACACGATTGCGACATCGCAGACTCGGAACTTGTATCATATATACGGATGGCCAATTACGGTTATCCGCCTCCCGCTTTCACCTCCTGGAAGCCTGGAAATGTCAGGGGGTCCGCCGACACCGGTATTATCGCCCTTTCGTTTTCGTTGCCGTCCTCGCATATAGAAGATTCGCATTCTCTTTCCGAGTTTCGGAATTTAATTTTATGCGTGGAGACTCTTTTTTGATTTGCAAATCTCACGAGCATGCACATGTTTATACTATCTACATGTAACGCACGAGCTGCTATGTATATAATTATCAAAGTCCAGTTACGTTGATAAATTTCAACTATTCTAACGATATTAATTTATATATCCAATGTGCTATAAATGTCTCGATTATTTTGTTATTATTTTACTTCTTTAGACTTCTTCAAATTTTTTTTCTTTAGACTTCTGCACATCTTTTAAAATCGATAATAGCGAAAGAGAGAAAAAGATGTATTTTCTTGTTTTTTAATGTTTTTCATACGTTTTCTATATCATCATTAACAATGTATACATTAGTATGGCTTTAATACGTATTTGTAGCGGTAACAAAATACTTGGAGCGTTGATTTGTAACTTTTGTTCGGTGATAGCTGGTCGCAATTATCATTACTTTATATACTCGATTTACTCGGATTATTCTGATTAGAAAATAACGCGCGTTAAATTTCAATCAGATTTCCATATTGAGTATGTTATCATTCTATCCATTTCTTATAAGGAAACTCTTTCCTCCGTGCGCATGATGTATTTTTATTTCTTTCTTTTTGTTACGATCTTTTAGAAGGTGACAGACTAATATTAGTTTTTAGATCAAGTAATTGCTAATTGCAAATTGGTATCATATGATTTCTCCTTGCTTTCTAAAGTACGCGCTAAAAATAGTACATGCAGAAAAATGCGGACCGTGAAGTCGTCTCAGGATGCGAAGCCACAAGTTAGCGGTAAGTAGAGTGGACAGCGAAACAGCCGAAATCGTATGCGGATATCCCAATTAGCCCGAATAATACGATGAGAGTATTTTTGGCTCCAACTTGAAATTTTGATAAAACTATATCGAACACAAAATATGTAGACAACGATTTTATCGAAAATATATATACTGCCTAATCGGTATTATCATATTATATAATATGTTTATGTAACGTTATTGCTTCACGTACGAGAATAATATTCTGAAGATAACTCGATACTATGGGGTCTTTAATCTCCTCACTTTTTATCAAGAACAATGCTTGACGAGCTACGAGAGGCCCGATCGAGCATAAGAGAAAGATCTTGATCATCTTTAGCACAATTATTTCAAATCAAAATCTACGAGAAATTATCTTCTGAGAAAGTAAAAACAATTTACAATAATCGGAAAATATTTTTAAACATATCTTCTCGCCGCGTCATATTAATAATTGCGAATTTTCATCGATCGAATAAAATAAGTTTTGGCGGTTGCGCTGTGATATAACGATCAGATTATCACGAAAAGATTATCACGAGAAGCAGTTTCAGCCATTTTCGAAATTAATTAGATCAAAGCAATATTCATTGAGGAAGGACTTACGTGCCGCTACGATGAGGAAAAACGCGATGATTAGACCGATGGTCGGTGGTCGTCGCATCGGGGACGGTGCGAGTGATCCTGTCGTCATGGTGTCTTGGTGGTTACTGGCGAGAAAAGTATCTGTTGTCGATCCAAGTAACTTTGTTGGTCCCACTACGCGATCACCGGCTCGCCTTGCTTCACCGTTCCCGTTCCTTTCTCTCTGTCTTTTTCTTTAATGGGAAAGACTTTTCAGCTTTTCGCGCCCAGGGTAAAAGTTCCGTCTTGACATCCATCTCGCTCGATCTCCGGATTTGACGAGACACTATTGGTAAATCGTTTACACATATTCAATAAATCATCCTCGAGATAAAAACGCGTTAAATACGCGTGAGAGATTTCATAAAAGAGAGATAAAATGACATATTGTCATATTTTTACGGAGAAGACGGGCGTGAGAATTCGCGTAAGGAGAGAGTGCACGCACACGCTCCAAGTGCGCGCGCGCGCGTTGCGTCCACGAACGTGGTCGTAATTATGTGACAAATTTTACGACATTACGTACAATTACGACGTTGTCATCACGACGACGCGCATATTACCCCATCGCACGGTAGGACGGTTGCCTAGACTCGGTGAATATTTCCCGAGTGAGCGCATCGCGCGTTTGAAGCCGCTTTTAACATTACTCGGCAGAGTAATGTCGTAATGTGTGATTATTTTTACCCCAGGAGTTCGCATTCTACATTTATTTGTGCGCCTTATGCACATTTCGCATCTCGTTAATTAGATTCGGAGCATTACAGATAACAAAAATTAAAGGCGAGTCGGATCCTATTCGCGTCCGCGAGTAACCTCGATGATTATAACAAGTTCCAAGCTTGTATATAATAATGCGACTCCGCAACGATGTAACGCGATTACCATCGAGATATTCATTTTGCAATATTGCGCGATGAGACGCAATTTCATCGTTGTAAATGAAGACATTTTCGCAAAAACAATCTCCTATTTTATCTTTTTTTCTATTCTTTCTACAAGCTATTCGATGTTAGTGTATACGTTGGAACAGTTATAGATTGTTATAGATTGTTATAGATTGTTACAATATATTATATTACAATATATTAATTATTTTTTGGTTTGCAGATTGAATCGTCTTTTATGAGCACATCTTCAAATCTTCCACAAACCAGTAAGACGTGAGTTTGTTGGATTTGACACAGCAAAAAGTTGCTTTCCATTCCTTCATGGGTGGACTGGTATGCAGGCTGGTTGTACTCGTGGCAGAAATCAAGAAGAATCAAGTTTTGATCCAACCTAAAAACCGTCTTGCTCATCATCTTCGTCTCGTTTCGTCTCATTTCTCGTATCGTATTTCATTACGCCGCACTACCAAGAGGAAGAGAAGAGAAAAGATAGGATTAGAATATAGAATAAGCCGATTATATGTACATACGTTTTCTGGGCAAAAATTTTCGGATATACGTAACATTCCGCATAGATCATCAAAAATAATTTCAAAGTTTGCGGTTATCGCTTTTTTAAAACCGGAAATGTTAATGATCTGCAACTGGTGATGGCATATTCGCCGTAGAACGTGTTTTTTGCCAACACCGAAAGTCGACACAGTAGAATAATAAGAATAACAGATATACCGTTCGTGTGAAAAAAAATGTTAGCGAACGTTTGAATGCGCGTCCAAGAATACAATCCACGTCGGAATAGCGAACGAGCGAAAGTCCTCTTCCTTCTTCGTGTAGGTGCTCTCTGGTAGAAACACTCGGTAGTTTCTTATAGAATGATCACAGCTGTCTAATCCCGCACGCACTTTCGCACCGCACGTCGCAGCGAACATGTACGGCTCACGCATGTGTAATGACACGATGTGTATTTGATGCACTGTACATTGTAAGTATTCGTGCATTACACGTACCCGATGTTACTTAGAATTAATAAAAAAATATTCTTGTAATTGGTTTATCGACACACTACTAAAACATATTTCTCGCTTATTAAAATGTATTCAGGTTGCATTTTCAGCGAGCGAAAAGACGATGATTTTATCGCTATTTATATCTCGGAAAATTTATACATGCATGTATAATAATAATATGCATAATAATAACGATATACATGCTTTTTCTTAAGTGGACGATCGCATCCATCTCATTTAAAGGCATAAAACGACTATCTTGGAAACCAACAATGTTTTACGAAGTTTCAAGAGAGAGGAGAAAAAATATTTGCATGAAGCGCACATCTACGATTCCCCATCGAATTTCAAGAGCGATCAAGCGTATCTGAGAGATGTAGATTTGTTTGGATGACTATTCACTGGCATAATGAGATGAGAATAGTGAAAGTTTGTCGTATAGGGTAAATCGTAAATGCTGAAGCTGAATCATGATTGCTGATCCATCAGCAGTGGCCTGCCTTCATGGATCAAGGCAGTCCATACCATATTCTTATTCAACTTACTTCTAATGCTCATATAGTAATCATCCATGCACAGAACAATCATCATTTTTTATGGATGTTTGATTAGTGTATACAAATTTAGTATACTAATCAAAATTGAAATATGAATCGCGTACATTTTTCCTTTGTAAAAGACGACACCTGCCAACAATATATGTGTATACATATGTATATGTATGTATATATACAGGGTGTTTCATTTTAATCGCTCCAGGCAAATATCTCGAAAAATATGAAAGATATGGAAAAACGTTTCAGACAAAAGTTGTTTGGTTCGAAGGGGGACGTAAGATGGTGTCATTGGTTTGACCTTGAGTGAACGTGCCAAAGTCATATGGAATTCAACTTTATTTTTTTAAATGGAATCCCCTATTTTTTATTGCACATTCTTGTAGCTTACCTCGAGAGTTTTTCAAAACACTATAATAAAGTATTTTTTCGTTAAGTATTTTTTGAGTTATTTTATATTTTAATCTGACATATTTTGATATAAAAAATAAAATATCTCGTAAAATATTTAGTTTCCGATAATCTTACCGTAATATTTTTATGTACAGAATAACGAGACAAATCAATTAGTATAAAAAAATAATTGTTTTTAAGAAAAAGTATGTAATTATTTACAATGTATTTTTTTTAAACAATTATTTGTCTTTTTTATACTAATTGATTTGTTTCATTATTCTGTACACAAATCATTACGGTAAGATTATCGAAAACTAAATATTTTACAAGATATTTTATTTTCTATATCAAAATAATCAGATTAAAATATAAAATAACACAAAAAGTACTTAATGAAAAAATACTTTATTATAATGTTTTGAAAAGTTCTCGAGATAAGCTATAAGAATATGCAATAAAAAATATAATATTCCATTTAAAAAATTAAATGTGACCTTCAAATAACTCTTCAAGGTCAAATCAATGGTATCATCTTATGGCCCCCTCGAAACCATACAACTTTCGTCTAAAACATTTTTGTCTTAAACTTATAGATTTTAAGATATTTCAGTGGATACATTAAAATGGCTTACCCTGTATATATATATATATATATATATATATATATATATATATATATATATATATATATTGCTAATAACACTGTTCAACAAAAAATGACTTTTTTTCGAATACCGGAACGGGACTAGTCGTTTCTTATAAGTTTTTGGACGCTGAACATGAATCCGGTTTCGAAATTGCTCATTATGTCAAAATTTTGAGAAATTTGCAATTGAAGTTGCAAAAAAAAGTTATTTTCACGAATTTTGTCATATTATAGCTACAATATGTGACGTGCTGGAGAAGTTTTATTACAATCAAAATAAAGTATGTTGTTAGGACTTTCAACACTTGTTAGGACTTTCAACACTCAAAAGGAATTTTTGGTATCGGTTATGGTTAATAAGATATCCATGGTTAAATATGGGGTGTATTGCAGAAGTTAGCTGTGACTTAGGTCACTGACGATTTACCAAATAGCTTTCAATTATATTTTTTTAAATTTAAGAGTTTTTTAGATCGCTGAAGACGAATTCAATGTCAAAATTGTCAAATTCGAAATGGTGGACTCAAATGATCGCAATCTAAACATTTTTTAAATTTTGACATCCGCCATATTGAGTCCACCATTTTGAATTTGACAATTTTGACATTGAATTCGTATTCAGCTATCTAAAAAACTCTTAAGTTTAAATAAATATAATTGAAAGCTATTTGGTAAATCGTCAATGACCTAAGTCACAGCTAACTTCTGCAATACACCCCATATTTAACCATGGATATCTTATTAACCATAACCGACAAAAAAAATTCCTTTTGAGTGTTGAAAGTCCTAACAACATACTTTATTTTGATTGCAATAAAACTTCTCCAGCACGTCACATATTGTAACTATAATATGACGAAGTTCGTGAAAATAGCCCTTTTTTGCAACTTTAATTGCAAATTTCTCAAAATTCTGACGTGATGGAGCAATTTCGGAACCGGATTCGTGTTCAGCGTCCAAAAACCTATAAGAAATGACTAGTCCCGTTCCGGTGTTCCTTTTTTTTTTTGTTGAACTGTGTAATCAATATTAACAATGTGCAACTAATATAGTTAACGTTATGAAGAGAGTATTAGACGGGAAAAATGGATGTAAAGAGAAAAGGGAAGAATGCGCCATGGGGGCTGTCGATTATTAACACTGAAGCAAGTGAGGTTTAGTGAATCTAGGAAAGAGCAAGTGGCCGCTTCACGAGAGCAAAAGTCAATTCTCGATAGCGAATAACAAGCACGGTATTTTTATCATCAATATCGATTCAAAATATAAACTACGTAGCAAATTAAAAAATCGAAATAATTATAATTCGATTAGTCTGTTATTTGGTTTGGAAAAAGATTCCATAGATTGATAAATTTTTAACTAAGTCGAATCGACACCATTGGCGCGGCATTGCAAAAACGGTATCTTTACACAATAACGTCGCTTCTCTTGCCGCAATATTGAGAAAAGGACAGGAGATGTGAGAACGAGGTTTCTGCAGAATGTGCAACGAACAGCCCGATTATTATACTAAATTGTAATAATAAATTATTAATATTTGATATTTCTATTTGCATTAGAAATGCTGTTGTCTTCATCAAAAGTCTCGTCTTGCAGTTTAAAAAAATAATAGTTCAATAACGCACTTAGGTACACAAATATTTTATTTAATTATAAATAAATAAATATTTATAAATAAGAGGGAACATATCAACGTAAAGATCAAATATACAGATGATCTAGCGTTGTTCTAAGGTATTTCAGGAAACGCAGTCCCGAGGTAAAAGTAGATTGTTACAATTATCAGATGCATCGAGAGTGATTACATCTCATTGTACGTCTGCGTAATCGCAAGTTTGGCGCAATAATTCTATACAAAGGTCCGCCCAGCTTCTTATAGAAGATTTATTCAGCGGTTGCTGATATTTCGTACTTTCACTTGAACACCTTGACCCGCGCACAATCGCATCACAATGCATAGACCTGCGTATAACAAGCTACATATATATATATGCTCTGTTTATATAATTTTGCATTGCAAATCTTGAGCTTTTGTGGTATTATCTAACTGGAATCATATATCATATATACATCCTAAATACAAAAAAGAAAAAGGATCAAACGTATAATTTATGAATGTCGAATAAAATGCTCTTATGGAAAAATACACTCAACTTAGATGGTTAACCTAAATTTGAGTGTTAACATTCAACTTTGGGTGTTAACTACAAGTTGAGTGTATTTTTCCATAAGGATGGATCGTATTTACGTAGCAATCGAGGGATGTAATACGAAGACTGCGAGTCCATTTTGATGTCCGAATTTACCCAAAAATTTATCATTAGAATTAATTATGTACAAAAAAATATTTCGCGTATCTCTAGATTCTGAGACTAAATATCACGAAACGAATTCACGAAACAAAATGATATGAGAGAAATTACTTCTATTCCGAGAATATTATGCTTATATCGTTTTGCGTACATATCTCTTCTTTGCCTTTGATGAAGACGCATGAATTCGCATTTCGGAATAAAGTGCTAGAAACATATGCAATATATACAATGAAATAACTTTCCACATTTGTAAACATGATAAAAAGGGAAAGTAAAAAAAGAAATGTAACATATATGGGATAAAGAGAGAGAGCGAGAAATAATGTGGATGAAAAAATAAATATTATCGATATGAAAGCATATAAGAAATAGAGAATATATAATAGTCGATTTAAACATTTTTTTATATGTTTTGCTTAATTTCGGGATCTACTCTATTATTAGAGACTATTTGTATTGTCTCATCAAACGAAAGGAATGTAGGAAATATCATCAAGGAACTGATTTACAAGGAAAACTTTGGCCTGAGAACTTTGAAGATTTCCAAGACTTAAATATTTAAAATTTAGGTGTCTTGTTTAAGCATAGAGAAGAATTTGTTTTTGATATTTCTTGATAATATAATATTTTGCATCATACCCATTTATTTGTATTATACAAATTGATGTATATTCAAAAATTTGCGTGAGGAAGAAGTATCAAGCGACGCGGTAGCATCGCGACGCCAAGTATATAAAAAATTCTTTCCGGCTTGTCAACAGTTTTGCCGATGTACAGGGGCCGCGGCGCTACCAAGTAGTTTATCCGGGGTTTTACGTCTAATAAACTTTCGATTAAAATACCTCAGAAACTAAAGCCGTAATCAAAAATCTAACGACACTTTTCTGATACAATGTGGATGCAAGCTTTCGATTGCGACCAGTTTGAATAAAATTGGTGCAGTCAATCCTGAGGAATGATAATCGTATACCAGAAATGTGACATTTCATTTTTCTTCATAAGGTTCAGACTAGACCCCTGCGCCGTTATATTTCATATCGGCGGCGGCGTTAGAGGTAAAATATCTTGATGGCGGCGAGTTCGCCGAAAATTTACTTTTTTGGCGGCTGCGGAATCGGCGAATGATAATTTATCGGCGGCGGCGGCGAACGGCGGCGTTAATACATTTTTTTTAAATAAAAAAATCAAACTTCAACATAATTCAATAAATAGATTTAGAACTACTTCAATCAAACTTGGATTAACTTAATCGTTGATTAACTTACAATACAACATAAAAATTTTTAACAATATAATTTTAGTATGTAATATAATATAGATTTTGAAATTCTGTTATCGGTCTGTAAGTTAATTAATAATTAAAAGTGATCCTTACAATTAGTATCGATACATAATATTGGGAAATTTTGAAAAAATATAAATATATCTTATCTGTTTTATATTGAAACATATATATTTTATTATACTTTTTTAAATTTTAGCATAATATATATCAATATATCACAATATACTGTTGTTAAATAAAAAACTGAAATTATTGGAATCGACACAGAAAGTTAGAATTAAATTCTTCGAACATAGAATAAATTTCAATTTCAACTTTTGATAATATAAACAAAAAGAAACATTATACATAAACAAAGTATATAGTTATACATTACATTAAGATTTTTAGATTTCATATATATAAAACACACAGCACTTTTGTTTTTAAAATACAATTACTTGCATTGCTAATTTCTTTTCTTACAACAAAATAGCATAGAATTTAATTCAAAATATTATTACTGACCATCATATGTAAAAAAAATAAAATATAATTTATTCTATCAGACTTCTTACATATAAAAATTTATTTTCATATTAAATTGCGTAACTTATGTCTATTTTACTGACTTTAAATATATATTTTTTATTAACTTGAAGTTATCGTGAATAAATAATATTTTATTAGTTTTTGATGGTTTTAACGCAGAACGCTTTGCTGTAATAAGTAAACCTGCAGAAAAAAATGTTACTCGTTACGTTAAACTTGTAATCGGTATACCAATTTGTACAAATTTGGTAGTGATAACTTCATTTTATTCCACCATTGTAGAGGATCTTCAATAGATTCAGATATATGTAAATATTTCTTAATTTCAATAAGAATAGGATCTTCATGAGGAATAATGTTTGTATGTTTTGCAGCCAACTCTAATCGTAATTTTTTAATTCCAAGAAGCTGACACGACTTATTAGAATAATTTTCTCCTTCTTTATTAGATGTCTATTGTAAAAAAGCAAAACTAAACATGAGAATCTAACTATATTATAAAAACAATAATCTTGTAATATATGGTGATTATAAAAGCTATTGCAAATACAAACTATATAATAATACTTATATAATTACAAAATATTAAACCTAGATATTGTAAGCCTAGATATTGTATATTGTAAATTATCTATTGCTAATTAGATATTGCTTGATATTGATTATAGTTTATAAAAATTGTAATAAAAGTATAGCTTAATGAACAAAATGCACTTTTATACTATACACTAATTTTTCTATTGAAAGTGAAAGAATGCATTAATTTTTATATAGTATGTGACCAAATGTAGACACATTATTCAAAAAATATCTAATTATATTTCTCATTTTATATAACAACAATGTCACTTGGTCGGACAATAAGTTTTATTAGTAAAAATATTTTTTTATATATTATCTAATTTAAAACTAAAATATAAAAATAATCTAACCTGCTCATTTATAATGTCCAAAGGAACTAGTTTGTGGATCATATACTTTAAAAATTCTACAGGAGATTGCTGTTTGTCTGCGAGATATTCTGCAACACCTCTAACATTTTGAAGAGTCGGATCCAGAAGTGCTCTGCAAACATGAGTTTCATGAATTGGAAATCGCTTTTTTATATTTTGTAGAATAGTTTCTTTAAGATGCTTTACTATGGATGAATCATCTTCATTTATATACATGCTACTCCCAATTTCTGCCCTGGAAAGATTAAAAAAGGAATTGATATAGTAGCATTCAGTCTTTTTAAATTTATGATGTAGAATAAATTAGTGATGTTAAAATATAAAAAGCTGCATTAAACTTGAGTGAGAACATTACATCAATACATATTTTATGATTATTTTATGATTATTGTTCTTAATTTTGAATTTCTATATTCATTCAAAAATATGTTACAAATCTAAATAAAAGTGCAAGGTTGGTTGTTGGATATTCTACTCCTGAAAGAATTTCTGTTGCTGTTTTAATACTTATTAAGCAGTCTCCCACACAGAATAAAATATCGAATAGATATCTAGTGAATATCTACATATCTATTTTATATCCATGTCTACTATAGATAACTATTAGACATCTAATAGATGAATAAAATATCTATATCTCTCAAATAACTAGCAAGGATATCTAATGGATGTGTACGCATTATCCATATATCCATGTCCACCAAAAAGCTACCAAAGATATCTACTAGATGTACACGTGTTATCGATATATCCATGTCTACCAAGTAGCTACCAAAGATATCTACTAGATATACACGTGTTATCCATATATCGATGTCCATCAAATAGCTACCGAAGATATTCATTAGATATTCACATGTTATTCACATATCCATGTCCACGAAGCTACCAAAGATATTTATTAGAGATTTACGTGTTCATTTACTTACCGCTATGCGACGCACTATTCACTTTCTATATTCGTATTCAAGTTCTTGTCATGAACGTATATAAAGCCTGCACAATGCGGTTAATAACATTGTAATTATTTCTATCAGTTTAACTTCTGATACGATTTCCGGGGAATTCAGATATTGAACTGATTTTTAGAAAATCGGACAGATAAATATCCTATTTTCACTTATTCGGATAATTTCTGTCCGAATAAGCAAAAATCGTTCGTTATTGACTTATTTAAATTATTGAAAATATAAAATAGAAATTAACTTCCATACAAATAAAATCTTTAATTTTATATATTAAATTATATAAATTTACCTATAATATATATTACATTAATGTGTGTTATTATATATTATATATTATTACTGTAATTAATCTTAGTTTTGCCGTCAAACAAACGTCAGAAAATGATGTCCCGTGAATGAGACATATCGATAAAAGTTATGTGCGGGTCTCATGAGACCTAACTTTTATAATATTTAATTAGTTTTGTGACCAAGATTTAACTAACATACAATGGGATATCTACATAAATATCCACTGAATATCTACAAAAATATCCACTGAATACTGATGTGGATGTCCAGTGGATATTGGCCTACATATCCTGTGGATATTTATAAGATCTCGTATTGCGGACATTTGGATATTTAAAGCATGTCTAATAGCTGTTTTCTACATATTCATGGATATCCCTAATGCACATTGAGAACATCCAGCAGATATCTAATATACATTAATTTCTGTGTAGGCTGCTACACCTTCGATTTCTTTCCATTCATTATCTGTAGGAATTGCATCATAACGTCTATTCATTTCCAAACAGCGTATCACTACCTCTAAAAAATAAATCATTATAACATTTAAATAAAAAAACTATTAATACATAAGATTTCGGATATTATTGTTTGTAAAATGGTAGACTTACAATTATGCGATAAAGAAATATTTTCTTAATTTAATCAATTTAAGTTATCTCAGTTATCATATCATCCTCAGTTATCATATCATGATTGGACCGCTCTGGAGACGTGCTGGGGATGTCGTCTCTCCGTGGCAATCGGCACTGCATCCATGGAGCGAGATTCCAACATCGCTCTGGAGTCGTATGTACTGTGTTAAAGTGGCGTAAGGTGTGAGGTCTGAATAGCTCAGTGGTAAGAGCAGTTGCCCGGAAAGCGAAAGATTCGGGTTCGATTCCCGATTCAGCCACTCGTACCTCGCATATTTTTTCAGACCCGCAAATATTGTTTTCTAACAATTATTTGTCGGACTGAGGAAATGTGTAAACGCCCTACACAGACACGACAGTGCCGCTGCCGGAAGAGATGGATGCTTGGTTCGTGCCTCCTGCCGCCTTAAATCCTCCCCTCGCTTCACGATGTCCAATGTAAATTATTCGATTACCATATATTAAAGATGGAAAATATTAATTGCCATAAGTTACAAAATTCTTTAGTAATATATTTATATTATTAACTCAAACATAATTTTTTACGGTAAAATAGAAAAATTTATTATAAATAATATTTCATAAACTTTTATAATGCCAATTCATTCAAATTCAGATAGATATAAATTTTACATGCATTAGCACACAACTCAGCCAACCTTTATTTTTAAGTAAACTTGACAACATCTCTAATGTACTGTTCCATCTAGTTGATATATCTTTATGTAATCCTGCTGAAAATTCTGTCACAAATGAAGGAAAACTCTGAGCATACGGATGCTCATTATTATTTTTGGAAAGTGTGAAATCAAATCTTGCATCAGCTTCTAAAATCTCTTCCAGATTTTCAGCACTGTCTAATATGTTATTAATGTCCTGTTGCTGAGTAATTTCTTTTGCTTTTTCAATATCATGAGTTTTAAAAGCAAGAATTTTTATAATACCTCTAGCTTTAGCTATAAGACTATTAACGTCTGGTAATTTAGAAATGGTGTCTACCATCACTAAATTATGGAGTCCATGTGCAATACAAGGTACTCTGTCAATTTTCATAACTTTTGCAGCTTTAATCATATTTGTTCCTCCATCAGTTACGAGAGTTATAATTTTGTCGTTTAAGTTAAATGGTGTTAGTACTTTTTTCAATTCTTCAACAATATTATCTGCTGTATGAGGATGTGATAAGAAGCTTGTTTGTAATGTACATGATCTCAACTGTGTTTCTGTGGGCGATATCCAATGTAAAGTGAAAGTCATAAATGGAATATGACGATAATTGTCAGTCCACGCATCCATGGTTAGCGAAATTGCACTTGGATTATTTTCATTTATTTTCGTTTTAACAGCAAATACATCATAATCACAATCATTATATACCCTTGAAAGTATATGACGAGATAATGTACTTGGATGTGGCAGATCCAATTCATTTTGTACAACACCATGTATTTAAAAAAAATCTTTTAGCCCATCTTTTTCAGCTTCAAAAAACGGGATGAGATCTCTACAAAACCAGATAGTCATACTGTCGCTTAGCTCTTTCTCTTTCTCAGTGATTTTTGAAAATTTGGATGATTGTTCAGATTGTCCATAAGAGTGAAAAAATCTCCTAATGTTGGCTCTTTGATGGATAAAGTTCCGAAAAGTACTCACCCCTGAATTTTTTTAAACTCAGTATTCTTACGTATTTTGATGCGCTGATTACGAATATCATAGTGAAAAACCATGAAAAACCCATAAAAATTATAGTTTTTACGCTTATCTCAGTAAATACGGAAAATCATGATAAATGTTTTAGACAAAAGTTTTAGATCTCACAGAGATAAACATTTTATGTCGTATTCATTTTTACCGTACAAGTGATAGTTTTCGAGGAAATTATAGTTAAACATATATCTCAAACCAATTGCTGTATAGGTGAAACTACAAAGGCTGACAGTACTGCGTAGAAGTCCCATCATATAACCTCGCTTTGCGTGGAAAGATGCAAACCCATGTGGAACCTCGATTCGCGTGGAAAAGTGTATGCGTGGAAACAGTGGGTTCCGCCCCCCTGCGGGCGGCTTCACTACCAAAAACTAGACAAATAGGTTTGCGTGGAACCACGCTTTGCGTGGAAAGTTGCAAACCCATGTGGAATCGTATATGTACTGCAAAGTACATGCTTAGATGGGAGGACAGATATAAGATTTAGAGTCCATCGTTTTTGTCGAAAACTCGTACGGTAAAAATGAATAGGACATAAAATGTTTATCTCTGTGAGATCTAAAACTTTTGTCTAAAATATTTATCATGATTTTCCGTATTTACTGAGATAAGCGTAAAAAACTATAATTTTTATGGGTTTTTCATGGTTTTCACCATGAAAATCAAAGAGTCGCCAATTTTCACTATGATATTCGTAATCAGCGCATCAAAATACGTAAGAATACTGAGTTTCAAAAAAATCGGGGGTTAGTACTTTTCGGAACTACACCCATAAAGATTAATGTATAGAAAGACACACACACACACGTGTGTGTGTGCGCGCGCGCGCGCGTGTGTGTGTATGTGTTACGACAGTTAGAAATTTAGTAAACAAATTAAATAAATTGTACCTACCTAAAGTCTTTGTTGTAAGATTTTAATAAAAAGTAACACGTAATACGAAAGAGAATCACTGAACTGAATGCTCACTAAACTGTTTTCTTTTGCTGAATACAGCCAATCATAGCATCTTTTTCGGCGCGCCACATTAATTTTCGGCGGCGGCGGCGGCGGCGTTCGGCGAAAATTTTAAGATCGGCGGCGGCGGAATCGGCGCATGATAATTTACCGGCGGCGGCGGCGTGGCGCGGCGGCGCAAGGGTCTAATCACGAAGAGCCGTTAGCGCAATCTTTCGTCAAAGACGCCAACCGTACAAGAATACATTGCCATTATTGCATGTGTGTTGTGTATATGTACGTGTAGCATAATACCACTATATTCTACGCATGTGTTGTATACATATATAGCGGTAAAGGGGACGACAACGACGATGATGATGATGATGATGGTGACGTTTCTTACATGAAAAATTTCCACATTTCGACTTTGCTTCGTAATATCTTTGCTTTATAGAACATGCAAAGCGAAAATAAAGACACTTTCCTTATATAAATCGAACCCAAGCTATCGGTTAAGCTTATAAAGAATTCGATTGGTTCAGCCGTTATTCAGATCTGGTAATCTAAGGTACTCTCAACTATCCGACTCGCGTATAGATACCCGGGGTGCCTCGCTGTTACTAAGCGCGGTCTTTGCTTCGCGTGACTTGGCGCGAGACACTACCGTGTCTCTTGATACTTTGTATTTTGCAAAAAAACATTTTAAATTTTAAGTTTTTACAAAAAGCAGTGATATCCCACTAAAAAAACCTTACAAAGGTAAAAAAAGGACGCCAAGTACATAAAAAATATCCTTTGTACGTAACAAAAAGTTTAAAAAAATATTTACCTCTAAAAAATAATTATTTAAAAAATTTTTTCCTAAAAAATAAAAAACACCTGAAAAATAAAAACTAAATATGAAATCAATAGTTAACTAGCCAAGTACTTAGAAGCAATTCAATTTGTTAGGACTTGTAATTTGAAATAGTATTTGTCATAAAATCAATCTTGCATTTATAGATATTTTATAGATTCTCTCGAGAAAATTAAAATGTATTTTATTTTTATTAAAAAATTACATTATTATGTTCCAAGTAAATATTTTGTATAATATATAAAATGACGCTATTATATTGCAAATTTTATTACAAATAGTAAATCATAAAATTACTTAAGAGGATGCCGGAGCGACGGGCGAACTCCGACAGGTGAACGCCCTCATCTAAGTGTAACTAAAAGTGTCGGTATATTACCAACGCTTTATAGTTACATTACCGATATCATTACGTAGAGTAATTGTCAAGGATATGTGCATACTTTGGAAAGAGCAATAAAATACAAGCTTTTCGCATTGTGTTAAATATGTAGAGACAGAAAATATGTTGGATTTCTACTCTATTTCTGTTCTATCGTTTCGTAGAAGCATCGACTTTACATAGATATCTGTTTATGTCGCATACATATTTTGAATACAAAAATCTATAATATTGCTCATATTATCTCTTTTGATTTTATAATGTATATATATACATCATATATATATATATATATATATATATATATATGATACATATACCCAGCAAACATCGAATATATCTGCCATATAACATAGATATAACATGTGCACTTATTGTACATGTTATATGTATAACAATCATATCTTGGTTTGCTGGGTTACAATTTATGCAGTACAGTTCGAGAAAATTGAACTAAAATATATTATATATGGATGTAAATATATTATATATATAATTTTGAATACGATGATAAATCTTTATCATCGACAGTATATTGGTATAATCGATATGATTGAGGACTAATGAGTAATATATAAATTTCTTCACTATAAATGTGAATGTTTATATATTCTAATGACATAAGTATGCACATATTCAAATTTACATTTATATAAATATTAATATAAATATTTATAAATGCAAACACATAAATACTCTGTCCGCAAAACATTGCAACAAAATTTTATGATTGTTACAATATTTTGGATATTTATAATATAGAAAGGGCTCCTCCATCGCCCATTTTCGTGAGAACGCAACCAAAATATTTTATTTATTATTTTCATATCTGCGATTATAATTTGCAAGCGAGATTGAGGCATCTTTTTTCTGGCCAATTTTGTTACGAGTATCAGGATCGATTTTTTTAAATTATAATTTCTTATCATTTTAAAAAAGGCAGCAGTTTATTGCTTGCTATAATATTAGGTGTACAACTTTGCTTCCGCCGTTTTTTTCCGGAATTCGAGGCTTTATTGTAAAAAACTGGTTATACATTTATGATTCAAAGTATTGTCCATCGCTGGCCACTACTTTCTCCCATCTTTCGGGCAGCGTACGAATCCCGCGTTGAAAAAACTGGTCATCTTTTGAAGCGATCCACGAATCGATCCCATTTCTTACTTCTTCATAAGACCGGAAGTGATGGTCAACCAGGCCGTGTGCCATTGATCGAAACAAGTGATAGTCAGAGGGAGCAACGTCTGGAGAATACGGCGGGTAGGGTAGGACTTCCCATTTCAACGTTTCCAAGTATGTCTTGACCACTTTCGCAACATGGGATCGAGCATTGTCATGCTGCAAAATCACTTTATCGTGTCTCTCGTTGTATTGCGGCCGTTTGTCTTTTAATGCTCGACTCAAACGCATTAATTGCGTTCGATAACGATCGCCTGTGATTGTTTCAGTCGGTTTTAACAGCTCATAATACACTACGCCGAGCTGGTCCCACCAAATACAGAGCATGACCTTGGAGCCGTGAATATTCGGTTTGGCCATCGACGTGGAAGCATGGCCGGGATATCCCCATGATTTTCTGCGCTTGGGGTTATCGTAATGAACCCATTTTTCGTCCCCAGTCACAATGCGATGCAGAAATCCCTTCCGTCTTTGCCTTTTAAGCAACTGTTCACAAGCAAACAAACGCCGTTCAACATCTCTCGGTTTCAACTCGTACGGCACCCAATTTCCTTGCTTCTGAATCATTCCCATGTCTTTGAGGCGTTTTGAAATTGCTTGTTGAGTCACTCCCAATGATCGTGCCAATTCTTCTTGACTTTGACTCGAGTCTTCATTAAGTAATGCCTCCAATTCTGTATCTTCGAAAACCTTTTCTCTTCCACCGCTATGCCGGTCTTCGACGTGAAAATCACCGTTCCTGAAGCGTTGAAACCACTCACGACACGTTCTTTCACTACCCTGCCGAAAATGGTCGATTAAAACCGATTAAAACATAATCCGTTTTAATCGGTTTTAATCGGTTTTAATTGGTTCAATCCGCGCCCGGATTAAAAAGTAATCGATTTTAATTCCGAACGAACTATAATCGGTTTTAATATCGCTTTCGCGGATTATTTCCAATCTAAAATCATTACATTCTAATCCATATTGTTGTCAATCCAAATAAACACGAATAATCGAATGGATATTGTGGCTGCCGTAGGTCGTCACATTAAGCACAATCCGCGATACAATAGTGCGACCCGCAACTTGGCGGACACGCGCTCGCGCGTCCGCGCGTAGTTCCGGGCGGCGCCGCTACGCGGCGAAGGTCGAGTGAGCCAACTTGGAAGTAGAAAGCGGTCAAGCGGGGATATAAGGCGGACCCTCTGCGGAGAATTCGTATATTTGTTTTTAACAACTGAGTTTCAATTGCAGAAACACCGATTCAATAATTAATTGTGACTCATGATAACAGCAAATCCGACTTCACACTACATAAAATCAATTTACTTTCCACCTGCAAAATATTAAAATTTTTTATTAAAAGGGATTATTTTTACCTATGGATTGACTATGATAAATTCCAATTCAATTGCATTAAAACAGGTTTAATTATAACTTTATGAAATCGTATAATTTCGCATTGAGGTGGAGATATATCATCCAACATTAACCTCGCCTGAAGCGTACTAAATTCGACTTGACTATTTTCAATCGGTTTTAATACCGCATTTTCGGTGCAGAAATCCCGATCGATTCGGATTACATTTTTTTTAATCCGTTTTAATCGACCATTTTCGGCAGGGTAATAGCAGTCTCACCATAAGTATTTGAGAGCATTCGATGAGCCTCAGCCGCAGATTTCTTCATATTGAAGCAGAAAATTAAAACCTCCCGCAAATGACGAGAAATTGGCTCGTAAACTGACATTTTCAATCGAGAATAACTTTATGATGCAGACACAAATCGACTAATGTTTCTATGGGGTTATGTTGACAGATGCCCAAGTTTATTGCATGACGTCTATGATCTATTTATTTCGACCACTACTTACCGTTAAAGCCATCTATAGGAAAACGGCAGAAGTAAAGTTGTACACCTAATATTACAAAACCGTTTCCTCATACTCTTTACATCCTTGGAGTATTTTTTCTCATAAGGATTGCCTCCTAATAACGAAGATGTATGTATTTTTTCTCTTTAGCTACCAACTTGTATATACACAGCCTAATAGACTATTATATACGCGAAATTTGGAGCCACCAAAAAAAGAAAAAATACATCGCCAAGAATCACAATAATAATTCCTTCCAATAATTTGTAAGCTTTTATTACTATATATGATTGGTTAGGTAATTTTGGCAATCATATGAAGAAATACCAGATATTGCACACTTAGTTTTTCAAAAACGGAAGTTTCTTTAAATTTCTTCTGGAATAATTGTTTTTTAATAACCAGAATATTCATGCACAAACCCCACATGATATGAAATATTTTTTAAACCAACCAGCACACGAATAAAAATCGCCAATGGGATAAAATATTTTTTTAATAACCAGAGTGCACATGCAAACCGCTTCTGGAATAAAATATTTTTTAAACCAACCAGCACACGAATAAAAATCGCCTCTGGAATAAAATATTTTTTTAATAACCAGAGCGCATATGCAAACCGCTTCTGGAATAAAATATTTTTTAAACCAACCAGCACACGAATAAAAATCGCCTCTGGGACAAAATGTTATTTTTTTAATAACCAGAGCGCACATGCAAAACGTTTTTGGTGGGAAATATTTCTTTCAACAACAAGTTCACGATTTGATCGTTTCTGGGATACATTCTTCAACCAAAGCGGACATGCAAAACGTTTTTGGTGGGAAATATTTCTTTCAACAACCAGTTCACGAATTGATCGCTTCTGGGATACATTCTTCAACCAAAGCGTACATGCAAAACGTTTTTGGTGGGAAATATTTATTTCGACAACCAGTTCACGAATTGATCGCTTCTGGGATATATTCTTTAACAAAAGCGCACATGCAAAACGCATTTGGTGGGAAATATTTCTTTCAACAACCAGATCACGAATTGATCGCTTCTGGGATATATTCTTCAACAAAAGCGTACATGCAAAACGCATTTGGTGGGAAATATTTCTTTCAACAACCAGATCATGAATTGATCGCCTCTGGCTAATTAACTACTGTGACACAACTACTATTGCAAAATAAATATAATCAATTTTCAGTGAAATATACAAATAAGCAAAAAATTAATGATATTTTAATAAATTTAAAGTTACTATTACATATACACAAACATATACATACATGTAGATAATATAACACGTATATAGTATGCTCGGATAAGAAAAAGATGGACAGAGAAGAATGGGCAAAGAGAGAAAGAAAATATGAGTGTAACTGAGCAAGTGTCTGTACAAGTGCCAAAAGTAAGAAAAAAGAGTAAATAGTTATATCTCTCTCCGTAGCAATACTTTATGCTCACTAATGTTTAGTGAGCTCTCCGTCTCCGTCTCCGTCTCCGTCTCCGTCTCCGTCTCCGTCTCCGTCTCCGTCTCCGTCTCCGTCCCTCTCCGTCTCCGTCTCCGTCTCCCCGTCTCCGTCTCCGTCTCCGTCTCCGTCTCCGTCTCCGTCTCCGTCTCCGTCTCCGTCTCCGTCTCCGTCTCCGTCTCCGTCTCCGTCTCCGTCTCCGTCTCCGTCTCCGTCTCCGTCTCCGTCTCCGTCTCCTCTCCGTCTCCGTCTCCGTCTCCGTCTCCGTCTCCCCCGTCTCCGTCTCCGTCTCCGTCTCCGTCTCCGTCTCCGTCTCCGTCTCCGTCTCCGTCTCCGTCTCCGTCTCCTCTCCGTCTCCGTCTCCGTCTCCGTCTCCGTCTCCGTCTCCGTCTCCGTCTCCGTCTCCGTCTCCGTCTCCGTCTCCGTCTCCTCTCCGTCTCCGTCTCCGTCTCCGTCTCCGTCTCCGTCTCCGTCTCCGTCTCCGTCTCCGTCTCCTCCGTCTCCGTCTCCGTCTCCGTCTCCGTCTCCGTCTCCCGTCCCTCCCGTCTCCGTCTCCGTCTCCGTCTCCGTCTCCGTCTCCGTCTCCCCCGTCTCCGTCTCCCCCGTCTCCGTCTCCGTCTCCGTCTCCGTCTCCGTCTCCGTCTCCGTCTCCGTCTCCGTCTCCCCCGTCTCCGTCTCCGTCTCCGTCTCCCCCGTCCCCCCGTCTCCGTCTCCGTCTCCGTCTCCGTCTCCGTCTCCGTCTCCGTCTCCGTCTCCGTCTCCGTCTCCGTCTCCCGTCTCCGTCTCCTCCGTCTCCGTCTCCGTCTCCGTCTCCGTCTCCCCGTCTCCGTCTCCGTCTCCGTCTCCGTCTCCGTCTCCGTCTCCGTCTCCGTCTCCGTCTCCGTCTCCGTCTCCGTCTCCGTCTCCGTCTCCGTCTCCGTTCCGTCTCCGTCTCCTCCGTCTCCGTCTCCGCGGTCTCCGTCTCCGTCTCCGGTCGTCCGTCTCCGTCTGCCCGTCTCCGTCTCCGTCTCCGTCTCCGTCTCCGTCTCCGTCTCCGTCTCCGTCTCCGTCTCCGTCTCCGTCTCCGTCTCCGTCTCCGTCTCCCGTCTCCGTCTCCGTCTCCGTCTCCGTCTCCGTCTCCGTCTCCGTCTCCGTCTCCGTCTCCGTCTCCGTCTCCGTCTCCGTCTCCGTCTCCGTCTCCGTCTCCGTCTCCGTCTCCGTCTCCGTCTCCGTCTCCGTCTCCGTCTCCGTCTCCGTCTCCGTCTCCGTCTCCGTCTCCGTCTCCGTCTCCGTCTCCCGTCTCCGTCTCCGTCTCCGTCTCCGTCTCCGTCTCCGTCTCCGTCTCCGTCTCCGTCTCCGTCTCCGTCTCCGTCTCCGTCTCCGTCTCCGTCTCCCGTCTCCGTCTCCGTCTCCGTCTCCGTCTCCGTCTCCGTCTCCGTCTCCGTCTCCGTCTCCGTCTCCGTCTCCGTCTCCCGTCTCCGTCTCCGTCTCCGTCTCCGTCTCCGTCTCCGTCTCCGTCTCCGTCTCCGTCTCCGTTCCGTCTCCGTCTCCGTCTCCGTCTCCGTCTCCGTCCCGTCTCCGTCTCCGTCTCCGTCTCCGTCTCCGTCTCCGTCTCCGTCTCCGTCTCCGTCTCCCGTCTCCGTCTCCGTCTCCGTCTCCGTCTCCGTCTCCGTCTCCGTCTCCGTCTCCGTCTCCGTCTCCGTCTCCGTCTCCGTCTCCGTCTCCGTCTCCGTCTCCGTCTCCGTCTCCGGTCTCCGTCTCCGTCTCCGTCTCCGTCTCCGTCCTCCGTCTCCGTCTCCGCTCCGTCTCCGTCTCCGTCTCCGTCTCCGTCTCCGTCTCCGTCTCCGTCTCCGTCTCCGTCTCCGTCTCCGTCTCCGTCTCCGTCTCCGTCTCCGTCTCCGTCTCCGTCTCCGTCTCCGTCTCCGTCTCCGTCTCCGTCTCCGTCTCCGTCTCCGTCTCCGTCTCCCGTCTCCGTCTCCGTCTCCGTCCGTCTCCGTCTCGTCTCCGTCTCCGTCCCTTCCGTCTCCGTCTTCCCGTCTCCGTCTCGTTCCGTCTCCGTCTTCCGTCTCCGTCTCCGTCTCCGTCTCCTCCCGTCTCCGTCTCCCTCCTCCCGTCTCCGTCTCCGTCTCTCCCGTCTCCTCCCTCTCCTCTCCTCCCTCCCCTCCCCTCCCCCCTCCCTCTCCTCCCCCCCCCCCCCCCCCCCCCCCCCCCCCCCCCCCCCCCCCCCCCCCCCCCCCCCCCCCCCCCCCCCCCCCCCCCCCCCCCCCCCCCCCCCCCCCCCCCCCCCCCCCCCCCCCCCCCCCCCCCCCCCCCCCCCCCCCCCCCCCCCCCCCCCCCCCCCCCCCCCTCCCTCCCTCCCAACCCCACCCCTCCCCCTTTCCCTCTCCCCCTCCCCTCCCTTTTTTCCTCTCCCCCTCCCTTCTCTCTTTTCCTCTCCCCCCTCTCCTTCTCCCACTCTCTCAGTTAAAAAAAAAAAAACGAATAATTGTTTTAAAAAATACATTATAAATAATTACATACTTTTTCTTAAAAACAATTATTTTTTTTTTACTAATTGATTTGTCACATTATTCTGTACATAAAAGTATTACGGTAAGATCATCGAAAACTAAATATTTTACGAGATATTTTATTTTTTATATCAAAATATGTCAGAATAAAATATAAAATAACTCTAAAAGTACTTAATGAAAAAATACTTTATTATAGTGTTTTGAAAAGCTCTCGAGATAAGCTACAAGAATATGCAATAAAAAGTAGGCAGTTCCATTTAAAAAATTGAAGGTAACCTTGCTTTTTTATGGAAAAAAAATGTTTGGTCAATTTTTATTATTGCAATTCGTTGCCGGTTAGAAACTGATAAATTTCTGTTTATGACTTTTTTATGTCAGATTATTGTAAGTGCCTTAAAAATCGTGGCGACCGTTACGAGGACCACCCTGTATAATGTGTATAGAGTAGTCATTCTAAATTCTATTTGAAGATCAATTTTATGTTACAATTTTTTATACAAACGTCTTTATGTTGTTGTCTATTTAGGAATTGCTTTAAAGATATAATTAAAAAAATAAATTTGGAATATTATATTTTTATATAATATTACATTATCATATTTATATTTTTGTGTAGACTGAACGGAAATAAAATTAAATAATGTCTAGCAACATATTAGTATATAGTATACATTAAAACAATTCTTTCTAAAATTATGGTATATAAATATACTAATCTCTTGACCCTTATTCTTTTTAAAGAAAGTTCCCACACGGAACAAAAACCTCTAATGGATGTCCAGTAGACGTCCATCATGGAGATTCGAAACCTCTATTATATTGCCATTTTCTACCAATTAATTTAATTTGATTTTAATCTATTGAGCCATTATATATATTTTTGCCTCTATTAGATGTCCATGTAATCTCCTATAGACATCTACTAAACATCCACAATTCCGCATTTCTTACTTCCATTCGACATCCATTAGATGTATTCATAGATGTCACATGGACGTCATATGGTATAATCATGGATATGTCATGGAGCTTTGATGGATGAATAATAGCCTTCAAGGCACACCAATATCACAATAAAGTCACGTCTTAAATTGTAAGACGGCAACATTCCACGAAGATTAATAAACCTGCCATCAACTTCCCAGCGACATGAAAATGTTCGTCCAAACACTCCAAACTCATTCCATTAACATCCCAGAAACCTTGCGCGTAACGTTGTATTAATATTCATACAACATGCCACAAAACTCCTAATATTATTTTTCATAAGGAACTTTTGCAAAAAAAATATTATGTTGCCAAAAATTGATTAAATACTTATTTTTTCAATAGCTTTCAATCATTTTTTCACTAATAATTGAATAGTTCAAACTTTTTTCTTTTTATATAGAATCCCGCAGAAAATCCGAAAAATTAAATAAAAGGAGCTTTTTATTAGTGTGTTTCTGGAAATATAAGATATGTGTATATTGTTGCATCCCTGGATTATGCCCGTCTTCGAGAGATCGTCTCTAAGCACGTTGCCGGGGAGTTTGCTGTTAAACAACGGCGGACATGTTGTTTTGGGTCGCCATCTGAGTTTCGTGACGGATGTCAATCCGCGCGGACGTGTTTAAGATTATTAACGATATTCTCTGTTCTTTATTTCTGTGAATAGTTATATAGTTCTGTTTCATTAAAGTTCTTGTTCTTTCATAACTAAGAGTTATTATTAACGACGCGGAGTGTGAGTGCCGGTTGTGTCTTGCGTGATTCGATTTATCTCGATTCCGATCCGCGGACGCAACATTTTGGGAGCTCGTCCGGGATCGAGCTGGACAACGTAACAATTTTGAAAGAGCGCAAAACGAGCTATGGCGTCGGAACAGCAACAAGATCTTACATCTGGGGTTGTGACGCGGAAACGAGCTGCGACTCCGCTTCGAACTTCTCCAGAAGCGACAGCATCAGGACCGACATTAGAGGCCATCACACTCCAATCTCCGTTGCGGGAGATTCGGCAGCTTCGAAAGGAGCGGTTACAGCAGCAAGCTGATTATGAGGCGCATCTGCAACAGCGTGAGGAAATGCTCCGCAGAATGGAGGAGAGGATACGACAGCTGGATAACAACGATAGCCATAGCCAGCTAAGTCATTCTTATAATAGAGATAATAGAGAGGGGCATACTGAGCGCGGAAATTTTAACAATAGAAATAATGATTTACATACTGAACACGGAAATTTGAATTTAAATGAATGTGGTTATAAATTGAAACCCGATAACTTTGATGGAAGTGTCCCTTTGCGAGAATTCTTTACTCAATTCCATCTGATAGCTCGAGCGAATGGATGGTCTAATTCGGTGAAAACGATTGTTTTTTAAGGGGAAAGGCGCGTTCCGTATTGGACGGAATTTTTGAAATTGAAGATTTGAAGTTCGAAGAGTTACAATCGAGGTTAGAATTGCGTTTTGGGGAAGGATATTTAGCCCAAACATATTACACCCAGTTTTCCAATAGAAAGCAAAAAGATTCAGAGGATTTAGCGACGTTGGGCGCAGATTTAGAACGGTTGTCGCGATTTGCTTATCCCGAATGTACATAGGAAGTAAGGGATAAAATTGCTTGCGCGCAATTTATCGCGGCGCTATCAGATGGATTTATTAAGCGCACACTTCAATTGGAAAATGTAACATCTTTAAAATTAGCTATAGAAAGGGCTATGGCAGTTAGAGTTACGGGAGAATATTTTTAAAAGGGAAATATTAAAACATTAATTATTATGTGTGTGATTATTATGATATTTGTTTTGTTGATAAGTGTGTTATTTGGTTTTGTATTTGTTGTGTTCAGCGAGAACTGTTCAAGATTGAATTCGTGGAACATTTTGAGATGAGAGGATTTGAACATCTTATTTTTGAAGACTGCCTCACCCGCGGTTCTTGAGCTGTGGTTTTCCCGTCGGGTCTTAGGGCGAACGCCGAGGCAGGGGCTTGAGGAGTCCTCTTTGGAGGATGTCCTGTCCACAGTAGATACCCCCCTCTTGTCCGAAGATTTTCGACAACAATGTTAAGAGGAGAGATTTCCGGAGTTCGAGAGGCACAGTACGAAAGATACCAGTACGCAAAATCGGGAGGAACATTGATAATCGATTGGGTCCAAGATGGCGTATCGCTCGGTAACTTGGACAGGAGTCCAAGGTAGAGCAGGAAGATTCGTCGGAACCCTGGAGTCGTTATGCACTGGTGGAATATTTCTCTCCATTTCTGATTGTCGGGACGACAATTTTGAAGAGGGAGGGCAATGTTGCATCCCTGGATTATGCCCGTCTTCGAGAGATCGTCTCTAAGCACGTTGCCGGGGAGTTTGCTGTTAAACAACGGCGGACATGTTGTTTTGGGTCGCCATCTGAGTTTCGTGACGAATGTCAATCCGCGCAGACGTGTTTAAGATTATTAACGATATTCTCTGTTGTCTATTTCTGTGAATAGTTATATAGTTCTGTTTCATTAAAGTTCTTGTTCTTTCATAACTAAGAGTTATTATTTACGACGCGGAGTGTGAGTGCCGGTTGTGTCTTGCGTGATTCGATTTATCTCGATTCCGATCCGCAGACGCAACAATATATATATATTATTTTACATCTTAAGTAGACAGTAAATGGATAATTTTAACTTTTTCGGACATTTATCCGCCCGATTTTTAAGAAAAAATCAGTCCAATATCTGAATTCCCTATGTTAGGATTGTATCAGAAATTAAACTGATAGAAGTAATTACATTTTTAATCTTCTGCCAGTTGCTCTTTGCAAGCTTTATATACTTCTCATGACTGAAACTCAAATGCGAGATGGGACGCATCGCGCGTCGCATAGCGGTAAATAAACGAACTAGCAGCTGAAGTATGAACTATCTTTTTGTAAAGTTTTGAAATGTTGCACGCAGTAACATTTTTCATGAAATATTAAATAAATAATAATTTTGGATATAGATAAACATGCACATCAAATTCAATTATTAATATTAAACGATATCTCATAATTTTGTAATATTTTCAGCATACGCGAAAAGTGAAATGATTGCGCGTAAGGTTGTTGAAATATTGAAATAAGATTCCATTAATCTTCATACATATAATATTATAAAGTAAGATTTGTAGGTTAGTGATATATACCAGTAATACCATTATCCATTTATTATCTATTTAAGATGTAAAATAAAATAAAAAGAAAATATGTATATATATATATATATATATATATATATATATATATATATATATACGTATCTTATATTTTCAGAAATAATAGTAAGGAGCTCGTTTTGTTTTAATTTTATGGATTTTTTGCGGAATTCCATATTAAAGAAAAAAAAAAGAGTTTGAACTATTCAATGATTGGTGAAAAAACGATTGAAAGCTGTTGAAAACCGATAGTGTCTAATCGATTTTTGGCAATATAATATTTTTTTGCAAGGATTCCTTATTAAAAATAATATTAGGAGATTAAGTTTTTTTCTGGCATGTTGTATGAATATTAATGAAACGTTACGCGCAAGGTCCCTGGGATGTTAATGGAATAAATTTAGACGAATTTTCAAGTTAATAAAAGTTAATGGCAGGTTTAAACAAAAGTTTTATGGTTTCAAATGTACTTTAATATAATTTGAAAATTTTTTCAAATTATCAAAGAAAAATATTGATTGGTGGGGATATTTCGAAAAATTTAAAATCCAGATACGCCATTGTAAAGTACATTTGAAACCATAAAACTTTTGTTTAAACAATTTTTTCATATTTCTTTTTGTTTCAATAATATTCGCTTCGGAATGTAAAAACCGATTTTTTTTAAGGGGTTGTTTTCACCCCTGAAACCGATTTTTAGCACCAACAAAAAATCGTTTCGTTATTAGGGACTACTACTCTATAATTATGCAAAGTTTCAGATTTTTTTGAATTTTCGCGTTGCCGAAGGTTCCTTGTAAGTACTACATTGGCCAAACATGGTCATTCCTTTAAAGAACGGAACGACTGTAATTGGACAATATAGTATTTAGTACGTATTAAAGTATATTAGTGTAAACTAGGGAAATGTGTTTTTTTACATTTGATTATTTTACATTAAAATTTGAAACAACGTATATAATGTCTGTTTTTTTTCGATGCATTGGAATATTTTACAAATGATTAAATGTTTTTTTACTGCACTAGAATATTTTGCATTAATATCTATATGTTACTTTTCTATGCACTGAAGTATTTTGCATTAATTTCTATCCACTGGAACATTCAGGAACATTAATGCCAATTTTTTTTTACACATTATATGTTTACTTTATACACTCGTTTTCTTATGCATTAAATTAATATTTTAATTACAATAATATTTTAATACACACTGGAATATTAATGTTTTTTTTCTACGCATTATATTTATTTTTCATTTATTTTCATATTGTTTATATTCATATTATAATCATCCTACTTTTCCATATCAGATATACTCTCAGCGTCTTAAGATTCGTATTGCAAAACAGCTTCTTCATCGCTGTCTAATTTATTCTCATTTTGTTCTAATGTACTTTCAATCTCTTCATCTTTCATAATTTCTGCAGAGCTTTTGTTGATTAAAACTTTATAATATTACGTTAATAAATCTATATTATTTATGTTAGAGTTTAAGTTTTCGCGCGCTTAGCGGCCTTACCAAATGTTCGACTCACGAATCTGACACATGCGCGTGGCGCACATAGTGCAATAGGGAAAAGGCATGCCCACTCATGTACACTAGTAATAAACGATCTCTCTACGAAATAACATGCGTGTCTCTACGCTTTACAAAGAAAACCTTTTCATCGCATACTTCTTTTAATAGTTTATCCCTAACAGATTAACTCTAATAACGCAACAATTTATACGACATGTAGAGTTAAAATAAAAACAATTCTTTTGTTAAAATACTTTTACAATATTTTTGATTGATTTGTTTGCGCTCTACAATTGCCAATTCCTAATTTTATTTTATTACTTTTAAAATATTTTTTATATTATACACTCAAGCTGTTGATTAAACCTATTAGAAATTTAATTGCTTTACATGTTATTAAAATAATATATAGTAAAAAAAGAATGATAAATCTTTAAAAACTTACCTTTTTTAAAAAACATAAAAAAAGGCGCCAAGTGCACGCGCCAGTTGTGAAAAACTGTTATATGTTTTTATAAAACAATATTACTTTAATTTAATCTGCACAAAATAATGCTATTATAAATTATTGAAAATAAAACTTATAAAAATATTTTAAGAAAAAAAGGGGTTTTTATACTTTGCTTTAGTGTAAGTTTGTTTTATGCGACTTAGAGTTTATAAGAAATTTTTTTTCGATAAATATATCCCAAAGCTTTAGATGTGTATATATCGTGCATTTAGTTAATTACAAAATAACTCTATTTAGCTTTATGCCCTACTACTTTAATTATATTGCGATTTATTAAATATAATTTTCTTAATATTAGAAATAATAAAATAAAAAAATTTATGACTAATTTTTTTCTGTTGGCGCAATTTTGTATATCATTATTTTTGTAGAATATATTTGTACAACTTTTTTTGTTAAAATATTTTTATAAGTTTTTATTTTCAATAATTTATAATAACATTATTTTGTGCAGATTAAATTAAAGTAATATTGTTTTATATTACACTATTCCGCGTTAATAATTTCTTTTCACTTTATCACTTCTCTTCGTTGTTGCATTATTCCGCGATACTCTTATCACTTTTCGTCTTTTCGTTCCATTATTCCGCGATATATACTCTTATAATTATTATTATATGTTACATTATTATCTTATACATATGCACGTATATACATAGCATTATCTCTTAAGGCGTATTTGCACACTGAAACGAATAATCGTACATGAGCGCTGCAAACGCGACTTGAGGGACAAAATCGCTTTGCATGTGTGCATGCGAGCATACATACGTGAGAGTCTGAATTAGACCCTTGCGCCGCCGCGCCACGCCGCCGCCGCCGGTAAATTATCATGCGCCGATTCCGCCGCCGCCGATCTTGAAATTTTCGCCGAACGCCGCCGCCGCCGCCGCCGAAAATTAATGTGGCGCGCCGAAAAAGATGCTATGATTGGCTGTATTCAGCAAAAGAAAACAGTTTAGTGAGCATTCAGTTCAGTGATTCTCTTTCGTATTACGTGTTACTTTTTATTAAAATCTTACAACAAAGACTTTAGGTAGGTACAATTTATTTAATTTGTTTACTAAATTTCTAACTGTCGTAACACATACACACACACGCGCGCGCGCGCGCACACACACACGTGTGTGTGTGTGTCTTTCTATACATTAATCTTTATGGGTGTAGTTCCGAAAAGTACTAACCCCCGATTTTTTTGAAACTCAGTATTCTTACGTATTTTGATGCGCTGATTACGAATATCATAGTGAAAATTGGCGACTATTTGATTTTCATGGTGAAAACCATGAAAAACCCATAAAAATTATAGTTTTTTACGCTTATCTCAGTAAATACGGAAAATCATGATAAATATTTTAGACAAAAGTTTTAGATCTCGCAGAGATAAACATTTTATGTCCTATTCATTTTTACCGTACGAGTTTTCGACAAAAACGATGGACTCTAAATCTTATATCTGTCCTCCCATCTAAGCATGTACTTTGCAGTACATATACGATTCCACATGGGTTTGCAACTTTCCACGCAAAGCGTGGTTCCACGCAAACCTATTTGTCTAGTTTTTGGTAGTGGAGCCGCCCGCAGGGGGGCGGAACCCACTGTTTCCACGCATACACTTTTCCACGCGAATCGAGGTTCCACATGGGTTTGCATCTTTCCACGCAAAGCGAGGTTATATGATGGGACTTCTACGCAGTACTGTCAGCCTTTGTATTTTCACCTATACAGCAATTGGTTTGAGATATATGTTTAACTATAATTTCCTCGAAAACTATCACTTGTACGGTAAAAATGAATACGACATAAAATGTTTATCTCTGTGAGATCTAAAACTTTTGTCTAAAACATTTATCATGATTTTCCGTATTTACTGAGATAAGCGTAAAAACTATAATTTTTATGGGTTTTTCATGGTTTTTCACTATGATATTCGTAATCAGCGCATCAAAATACGTAAGAATACTGAGTTTAAAAAAAATTCAGGGGTGAGTACTTTTCGGAACTTTATCCATCAAAGAGCCAACATTAGGAGATTTTTCACTCTTATGGACAATCTGAACAATCATCCAAATTTTCAAAAATCACTGAGAAAGAGAAAGAGCTAAGCGACAGTATGACTATCTGGTTTTGTAGAGATCTCATCCCGTTTTTTGAAGCTGAAAAAGATGGGCTAAAAGATTTTTTTTAAATACATGGTGTTGTACAAAATGAATTGGATCTGCCACATCCAAGTACATTATCTCGTCATGTACTTTCAAGGGTATATAATGATTGTGATTATGATGTATTTGCTGTTAAAACGAAAATAAATGAAGATAATCCAAGTGCAATTTCGCTAACCATGGATGCGTGGACTGACAATTATCGTCATATTCCATTTATGACTTTCACTTTACATTGGATATCGCCCACAGAAACACAGTTGAGATCATGTACATTACAAACAAGCTTCTTATCACATCCTCATACAGCAGATAATATTGTTGAAGAATGAAAAAAGTACTAACACCATTTAACTTAAACGACAAAATTATAACTCTCGTAACTGATGGAGGAACAAATATGATTAAAGCTGCAAAAGTTATGAAAATTGACAGAGTACCTTGTATTGCACATGGACTCCATAATTTAGTGATGGTAGACACCATTTCTAAATTACCAGACGTTAATAGTCTTATAGCTAAAGCTAGAGGTATTATAAAAATTCTTGCTTTTAAAACTCATGATATTGAAAAAGCAAAAGAAATTACTCAGCAACAGGACATTAATAACATATTAGACAGTGCTGAAAATCTGGAAGAGATTTTAGAAGCTGATGCAAGATTTGATTTCACACTTTCCAAAAATAATAATGAGCATCCGTATGCTCAGAGTTTTCCTTCATTTGTGACAGAATTTTCAGCAGGATTACATAAAGATATATCAACTAGATGGAACAGTACATTAGAGATGTTGTCAAGTTTACTTAAAAATAAAGGTTGGCTGAGTTGTGTGCTAATGCATGTAAAATTTATATCTATCTGAATTTGAATGAATTGGCATTATAAAAGTTTATGAAATATTATTTATAATAAATTTTTCTATTTTACCGTAAAAATTATGTTTGAGTTAATAATATAAATATATTACTAAAGAATTTTGTAACTTATGGCAATTAATATTTTCCATCTTTAATATATGGTAATCGAATAATTTACATTGGACATCGTGAAGCGAGGGGAGGATTTAAGGCGGCAGGAGGCACGAACCAAGCATCCATCTCTTCCGGCAGCGGCACTGTCGTGTCTGTGTAGGGCGTTTACACATTTCCTCAGTCCGACAAATAATTGTTAGAAAACAACATTTGCGGGTCTGAAAAAATATGCGAGGTACGAGTGGCTGAATCGGGAATCGAACCCGAATCTTTCGCTTTCCGGGCAACTGCTCTTACCACTGAGCTATTCAGACCTCACACCTTACGCCACTTTAACACAGTACATACGACTCCAGAGCGATGTTGGAATCTCGCTCCATGGATGCAGTGCCGATTGCCACGGAGAGACGACATCCCCAGCACGTCTCCAGAGCGGTCCAATCATGATATGATAACTGAGGATGATATGATAACTGAGATAACTTAAATTGATTAAATTAAGAAAATATTTCTTTATCGCATAATTGTAAGTCTACCATTTTACAAACAATAATATCCGAAATCTTATGTATTAATAGTTTTTTTATTTAAATGTTATAATGATTTATTTTTTAGAGGTAGTGATACGCTGTTTGGAAATGAATAGACGTTATGATGCAATTCCTACAGATAATGAATAGAAAGAAATCGAAGGTGTAGCAGCCTACACAGAAATTAATGTATATTAGATATCTACTGGATGTTCTCAATGTGCATTAGGGATATCCATGAATATGTAGAAAACAGCTATTAGACATGCTTTAAATATCCAAATGTCCGCAATACGAGATCTTATAAATATCCACAGGATATGTAGGCCAATATCCACTGGACATCCACATCAGTATTCAGTGGATATTTTTGTAGATATTCAGTGGATATTTATGTAGATATCCCATTGTATGTTAGTTAAATCTTGGTCACAAAACTAATTAAATATTATAAAAGTTAGGTCTCATGAGACCCGCACATAACTTTTATCGATATGTCGCATTCACGGGACATCATTTTCTGACGTTTGTTTGACGGCAAAACTAAGATTAATTACAGTAATAATATATAATATATAATAACACACATTAATGTAATATATATTATAGGTAAATTTATATAATTTAATATATAAAATTAAAGATTTATTTGTATGGAAGTTAATTTCTATTTTATATTTTCAATAATTTAAATAAGTCAATAACGAACGATTTTTGCTTATTCGGACAGAAATTATCCGAATAAGTGAAAATAGGATATTTATCTGTCCGATTTTCTAAAAATCAGTTCAATATCTGAATTCCCCGGAAATCGTATCAGAAGTTAAACTGATAGAAATAATTACAATGTTATTAACCGCATTGTGCAGGCTTTATATACGTTCATGACAAGAACTTGAATACGAATATAGAAAGTGAATAGTGCGCCGCTTAGCGGTAAGTAAATGAACACGTAAATCTCTAAGAAATATCTTTGGTAGCTTCGTGGACATGGATATGTGAATAACATGTGAATATCTAATGAATATCTTCGGTAGCTATTTGATGGACATCGATATATGGATAACACGTGTATATCTAGTAGATATCTTTGGTAGCTACTTGGTAGACATGGATATATCGATAACACGTGTACATCTAGTAGATATCTTTGGTAGCTTTTTGGTGGACATGGATATATGGATAATGCGTACACATCCATTAGATATCCTTGCTAGTTATTTGAGAGATATAGATATTTTATTCATCTATTAGATGTCTAATAGTTATCTATAGTAGACATGGATATAAAATAGATATGTAGATATTCACTAGATATCTATTCGATATTTTATTCTGTGTGGGAGACTGCTTAATAAGTATTAAAACAGCAACAGAAATTCTTTCAGGAGTAGAATATCCAACAACCAACCTTGCACTTTTATTTAGATTTGTAACATATTTTTGAATGAATATAGAAATTCAAAATTAAGAACAATAATCATAAAATAATCATAAAATATGTATTGATGTAATGTTCTCACTCAAGTTTAATGCAGCTTTTTATATTTTAACATCACTAATTTATTCTACATCATAAATTTAAAAAGACTGAATGCTACTATATCAATTCCTTTTTTAATCTTTCCAGGGCAGAAATTGAGAGTAGCATGTATATAAATGAAGATGATTCATCCATAGTAAAGCATCTTAAAGAAACTATTTTACAAAATATAAAAAAGCGATTTCCAATTCATGAAACTCATGTTTGCAGAGCACTTCTGGATCCGACTCTTCAAAATGTTAGAGGTGTTGCAGAATATCTCGCAGACAAACAGCAATCTCCTGTAGAATTTTTAAAGTATATGATCCACAAACTAGTTCCTTTGGACATTATAAATGAGCAGGTTAGATTATTTTTATATTTTAGTTTAAATTAGATAATATATAAAAAAATATTTTACTAATAAAACTTATTGTCCGACCAAGTGACATTGTTGTTATATAAAATGAGAAATATAATTAGATATTTTTTGAATAATGTGTCTACATTTGGTCACATACTATATAAAATTAATGCATTCTTTCACTTTCAATAGAAAAATTAGTGTATAGTATAAAAGTGCATTTTGTTCATTAAGCTATACTTTTATTACAATTTTTATAAACTATAATCAATATCAAGCAATATCTAATTAGCAATAGATAATTTACAATATACAATATCTAGGCTTACAATATCTAGGTTTAATATTTTGTAATTATATAAGTATTATTATATAGTTTGTATTTGCAATAGCTTTTATAATCACCATATATTACAAGATTATTGTTTTTATAATATAGTTAGATTCTCATGTTTAGTTTTGCTTTTTTACAATAGACATCTAATAAAGAAGGAGAAAATTATTCTAATAAGTCGTGTCAGCTTCTTGGAATTAAAAAATTACGATTAGAGTTGGCTGCAAAACATACAAACATTATTCCTCATGAAGATCCTATTCTTATTGAAATTAAGAAATATTTACATATATCTGAATCTATTGAAGATCCTCTACAATGGTGGAATAAAATGAAGTTATCACTACCAAATTTGTACAAATTGGTATACCGATTACAAGTTTAACGTAACGAGTAACATTTTTTTCTGCAGGTTTACTTATTACAGCAAAGCGTTCTGCGTTAAAACCATCAAAAACTAATAAAATATTATTTATTCACGATAACTTCAAGTTAATAAAAAATATATATTTAAAGTCAGTAAAATAGACATAAGTTACGCAATTTAATATGAAAAGAAATTTTATATGTAAGAAGTCTGATAGAATAAATTATATTTTATTTTTTTACATATGATGGTCAGTAATAATATTTTGAATTAAATTCTATGCTATTTTGTTGTAAGAAAAGAAATTAGCAATGCAAGTAATTGTATTTTAAAAACAAAAGTGCTGTGTGTTTTATATATATGAAATCTAAAAATCTTAATGTAATGTATAACTATATACTTTGTTTATGTATAATGTTTCTTTTTGTTTATATTATCAAAAGTTGAAATTGAAATTTATTCTATGTTCGAAGAATTTAATTCTAACTTTCTGTGTCGATTCCAATAATTTCAGTTTTTTATTTAACAACAGTATATTGTGATATATTGATATATATTATGCTAAAATTTAAAAAAGTATAATAAAATATATATGTTTCAATATAAAACAGATAAGATATATTTATATTTTTTTCAAAATTTCCCAATATTATGTATCGATACTAATTGTAAGGATCACTTTTAATTATTAATTAACTTACAGACCGATAACAGGATTTCAAAATCTATATTATATCACATACTAGATTTGGAGGAAGAGTTGAGGAGAGGAGATGGGGAGATGTTAGACTAGGGGAAGACAGGATATATTCCTTAGCGTATGCGGATGACCTGGTACTAATGGCGGAGGAAGAAGGCGGGATGAAGTGTATGATGGCGAGACTGGAGGGGTATTTGGATAGGAAGGGGTTAGAGTTGAATGTGGAAAAGTCGAAGATGATGAGGTTCAGGAAGGGAGGGGGAAGAGAGAAAAAGATAAGTTGGAAATGGAAAGGAAGGTGGTGGAGGAGGTGAAGCAGTTTACCTACCTGGGATATACGGTACAAAGGAATGGGGGGCAGGAAGCACACATAAGAGAAAGGGTGAGGAAGGGGGCGGCGGTGATGGGACAGGTATGGAGTATAGGGAAGAAAAGATTCGGAGGAGACTGGGGGAAAAGGCTGTGGCTCTTCCTTTCGATGCCTTAGTTTGGCCGGTGGTAGGTTATGGGGTGGAAATATGGGGGTGGAGGGAGAGGGAAGGGATAGAGCGGCTGCAGGAAAGGTACTTGAAATGGGTAATGGGGGTGGAATGGAACACGCCGGGGTATATGGTGAGGGAGGAATGGCAGAGAGGGAAGTTAAGGGAAAAAGCAGGAAGAAGGGCGTGGGGTTTCGAGAAAAGATTAGAGGAAGGCAGAGGGAGTAGCATAGCCAGGAAGCGTTGGGAGGAGATGAGGAGAAGGACAGAAAGAGGAGACAGTCTGTCAAAATGGGAGTGGAAAGGAAGAGTTTCTTTGAGGAGAGAGGGATGGGAGTGGAGGAAGCGGAGAGGAGAATGGAGGAGGGAGGAATGGATTTCGAGGAAGTCCTAAGAGGGAGGAAGAGGAGGAAGGAGGGAAGGGGGTGGAGAAGGAGGGAGGGAGAGAATGAGTATGAATGAGGGTGGAGGTGAAAACATATGGAAATGAATGAGTAAGAGAGGAGTGAAGGGGGAGCGAATGTCGGATTGTGTGAGAGATAGAGAGAGAGGGAGAGAGAGGAGAAAGAGAGAGGAAAAGAGAGGGAGAGTGAAAGTGCGCGGAACAAGAGCAGCGGAACGGAGGTCCCAAATAGCTTAAGCGGGAGAGTTAGGTAAGAGGGGAGGGGTGTGTGTGTGTGTGCACGGCGTTGGCGAGATAGGTCAGAGTAGTATGTAGGGTTCTTTTTAAGTTGATGGGATACTAGGATCTAAGTTAGACTAAGTATGCGGTTAATTGTATGGCGTAGATATAAGTTTTTCTGTAAGATTTGATAAGGTATAGGTTAAGATTTGTAAAGTTTTTGTAAAGTATTGTAATCCTGAGGGGATCAATAAATTTATCTATCTATCTATCTATCTATTATATCATATACTAAAATTATATTGTTAAAATTTTTTATGTTGTATTGTAAGTTAATCAACGATTAAGTTAATCCAAGTTTGATTGAAGTAGTTCTAAATCTATTTATTGAATTATGTTGAAGTTCGATTTTTTATTAAAAAAATGTATTAACGCCGCCGTTCGCCGCCGCCGCCGCCGATAAATTATCATTTGCCGATTCCGCCGCCGCCAAAAAGTAAATTTTCGGCGAACTCGCCGCCGCCAAGATATTTTACCTCTAACGCCGCCGCCGATATGAAATATAACGGCGCAGGAGTCTATTCGTGATGTTACTGCTTGCATCCATACTTGCTTTTGATAGGTATAGGTTAAGTTTGCAAAATGCCGAGTGCAGTGTTTGTATGCTTTCATTTATAAAAAGTGAAGATGCAAAATTCTTCGTAATACTTGTGGATAGTTGGATCAGTTATATCTCATTTATATTAGAGAAAAGTAAAACATTACAAAAGTAATTTATGCTACATGTAAAACAGAACAAAGTATCGCAATACATATACTCTATCCAAAAAGAGAATGATCTCGGTTCGCGCATAATCGGGCAAAGTGGGGAGAACATGGCGAGATAGTCAATACCGTATACGTAGATACGGCTCCTTTATAATTATTAATAATTATTAATAATAATAATTAATTTATAATTTTTTATCATTGTTTACCTGGCCTCGTTTATTTTTCTTCACAGGAGATGACATTAGTGGCACTTCAATATTCAATTCTTCCATCGCACTTTGTAAATACTTTTGTGGAAGAAAAACACTAAAAATTAACTCATAGGGTTATATTGAGATTAAATAATTACAACTGTCAAATGATCGGGGGGACCTGTCACTCGTTGCTAGCACTGACCAAAGAGAATTAGATAGAGTGGAAGGTCCCATAAGAGCGTAATGTATTTTTGCGTATACAGTTTTCAGTGCCCTCTCGTGAGTCTGATGCCCTAAGTGTATATCTCCCATTCCCGATATTACGCGATATAGAATTCGTATTGATGGAAGCACTCATTTCATGCAATCAATGTCACTTTCTGATCAAAGTGAAATGTGTTACATAATAATTTTAATAGTTGCGATCGAATTTGAACAAGAAGAAGCTAAGTAATTGGGCATTAGACTCGGTAGATGGCATTGATTGCTGTATACACTTACCTTCCACTCTATCTAATCCTCTTTGGCACTGACAAGCTGCATGAGCGATACGGCGATGTGGTGGGGGCTTTCTAAGATGGAGAGATGGAGACTTGCGCGAAACGGACGAATTTTCGTCCGGACCGAAGTCATTCTCCTTTTGGATAGAGTATATATTTATAAGAAAGAGATGTGTGTATTCTATAATATGTTTATTATAAGATATGTGTGTGTGTGTGTATTCTATAGATTCAACTATCCAGAAGTATCAGGAAGAATTTTGCAGCTTTACTTTTTTATAAATGAAAGAGTGCTACGCTATATAATGTTGCACTCTGGAAAATTTAACGTCAATATCTATCAAAAACCAGTATGGATAACTGCGAACAGTAATATAGGCATACGCACACAAGAATCTAGTATATTTGAATGCATTTGTTAAAGGAGTGTCATCATATAGTTATTCGTCATGCATCATATGACTACAGATAAGTATAAATAACATTGATGAAATGCAGTCCGTGTGTAAAGTTAATGCATGTCTTATGAATAATTTATAAATATACATTTATTTTTCAGTGGAAGTAGAAGAATTTTTCAAGCTGTTGATAAAATTTTGACAAAGACTGTGGCATCATGTTTATTGCAAATCAACATATTATAGTTAATTCTTATTTCGATGCGAATGCATTGCTTGAAATAGATTAAGCATGTTCTAGTATTGTTAATGAATATAATAGATTTGGTACGTTGTATTTTTCTATCTGTCGGAATGCTATTTGGTATATATATTTGACAGAAGAAATTTATTATTTAAATTGATATTATTGATTATTTTGTTCTTTTTATAATAGTATTGAGACAAGGATTGGTTGCAATATGTTGGTTTGCAATAGACGTGTTGCCGCAGACTTTATCAAAATCTTAACAAATTGAAAAATTTTTCTAGTTCCATTGAAAAATAAATGTATTTATAAATTTATTATAAAAATTTATAAATTATTAAAAAAGATAGATAAATATAGTTATTCGTCATGCATCATATGTAACTATAGATAAGTATAAATAACATTGGTGAAATGCAGTCTGTGTAAAGTTAATGCATGTCTTATGAATAATTTATAAATATACATTTATTTTTCAGTGGAAGTAGAAGAATTTTTCAAGCTGTTGATAAGATTTTGACAAAGCCTGTGGCATCATGTTTATTGCAAATCAACATATTGTAGTTAATTCTTGTTTCGATGCGAATGCATTGCTTGAAATAGATGAAGCATGTTTCAGTATTGTTAATGAATATAATAGATCTGTTATATTGTATTTTGCCATCTGTCAGAATGCTATTAGGTATATATATTTGACAGAAGAAATTTATATTAAAACTGATATTATTCATTATTTTGTTCTTTTTAGTATCGATACAAGGATTGGTTTACAATAGACATGTTGTCGCAGACTTTGTCAAAATCTGAACAGTTTGAAAAATTTTTCTAGTTCCATTGAAAAATAAATGTATTTATAAATTTATTATAAAAATTTATAAATTATAAAAAATAATAGAAATAGAAATAAAATATAAATAGAAATTTATAAGACTTAATCGCACACACAGACTGTGTTTCACCAATATTACTTATACCTATAATTGCATATCATGAAGGAAGAGTAAGGAGAGTTATCTATCTAGATTGGAAATGGTCACGAAAAATGTTCCGTATGTGGCCAGGTTTGCCAAATGGAATGACTTGGACCAATTCGTCGCCATCTTGAATATTCGTACATATATAGTGTTATGTTTAGTTGTATTAGTGATCAGTATGTGTGTTGGATGACACACTACTTACTAATTACTACCACAACTAAACGTAACACTATACATATACGAATATTCAAGATGGCGACAAAATGGTACAAATTATTCCATTTGGCAAACCTGGCCACATAGGGAACATTTTTCGTGACCAACTTTTTTTCTTTCTACACTATCGAGATAACTCTCCTTACTCTTCCTTCATGTTGCATATGATGCATGACAAATAACTATATGATGACAATCCTTTGACAAATGCATTTGAATACACTGGATTTCTTTTTACATCTTTTGTTTTTGATATATAATCAAGATACAAGACGGATTAATCAAACAATTTATAGCATAGCACAAGCATATAATAATATATTTTAATTTTAATGATAATAATTTTTTAAAAAAAGAATGTACAAATAGATATTGTTCAATAGAAATCAAAGAAATAAAAGGGTTGCTTTTTATAATTCAGAAGACACTTGTGTGTCGCTAGCGCTATCTTATGGCGAAGGCTCCAACCGTACAAGATTCGCGCATTCGCATTGGGGACTTGCGTGAATGATGACGACGTGGACGTTTCTTAATTCTTAAAAGAAAATTTTCACATTGAGACTTTCTATTCATATTACCTCCGTTCACGATACATGTAGAAAAAAGATAGACACTTTTATTATATAATTTAAACCCAAGGTATCGATTAAGCCTATTAAAATACGATCAGTTCAGCCGTTATTGAGGTCCAATAATCTAAGGTACTCTCAACTGGCCGACTCGCGTATAGATACCCGGGGTGCCTCGCTATTGCTGCGCGGGACTTGGCGCGAGACACTACCATGTTTCTTGATAATCTCTAAAAACTTACCTTTTTTAAAAAAGGTAAAAAAAGGCGCCAAGTACACGCGCCAGTTGTGAAAAACTGTTATATGTATTTATAAAACAGTATTACTATAATTTAAACTGCACAAAATAATGTTATTATAAATTATTGCAAATAAAAACTTATAAAAATATTTTAACAAAAAAATTTGTACAAATATATTCTACAATAATAATGATATAAAGAATTGCGCCAACTGAAAAAAAAATTGTTATAAAATATTTCTATTTTATTATTTTTAATGTTAAGAAAATTATATTTAATAAATCGTAAAATAATTAAAGTGTAGGGTGTATAACTAAAATAGAGTTATTTTATAATTAACTAAATGCACAATATACACATCTAACGCTTTGGGATATATTTATTGAAAGAAATTTCTTAAACTCTAAGTCGCATAAAACAAACTTACACCAAAGCAAAGTATAAAAACTTGGCGTGCCCGGGTCGCATTAAAACATATTGTCTCAGATTTATTTGCATTAAGACGTGTACATTTTATAAAAATATACATTATTTTGTAATATATGTGAATGATAATACATGTGGATAATATATAAATGTATATATATTTATAAATTGATATTTTAGTAGACTCATATATCATTATATATTTTTTTGACACATGCTTTTTGTATAAAATTCAATAAAATTTTATATAAAATGTAAATAAATTACACAAAAAATTTCTTTCAAATTATACATCCTGTAGGATATATTTTGCAAATGAAAGGAATCCTAATTGCACTAAACACTGATTTTGAATTGATATTGTAGCATATATATATAAATATACATATATATTTTTTTAAAGTAATGTATGTAAATGATAATATATGTAAATAATATACATATATAATTGAAATTTTAGTAGATTCATCAAATCATTATACATATATTTTTTTATACATGCTTTTTGTATGAAACTTACAAGGAGAGGTCGCAGCTTGTCAACGGTTTGCCTATGTTGCCTATGTACAGGGGCCGCGACGCTACAAGTAGCTTATCTGGAGTTTTACGTCTAATAAACTTTCGATTAAAATTCCTCAGGAACCAAGCCGTTAATCAAAAATCTAACGGCACTTTTCTGATATAATGTGGATGCAAGCTTTCGATTGCGACCAGTTTGAATAAGATTGGTGCAGTCAATCGTGAGGAATGATAATCGTATACCAGAAATGTGACATTTTTCGTTTTCCATCATTATCATAAGGTTCAGTTTCAGACTCTCACGTACGTATGCTCGCACGCACACACGCAAAGCGATTTTGTCCCTCAAGGCGCGTTTGCAGCGCTCATGTACGATTATTCGCTTGAGTGTGCAAATACGCCTTGAGAGACAATGTGTATGTGCGTGCATACGCATATGATACGTATCAAGCGGTACGCGGTAGCATCGCGACGTCAAGATATAATAACGTTATAAGGTTAATGTTATATTTGAATCTGTTGCAGAAAATATATTTAGTACTATCGAGTAAGTAGATTGAAATTTTGTATATCAGGTATATAAATATGAAACCGGAATTTGCCCATATATGGCCCTAGCTGTCAATGTAGTTACCGTCAAACCGCGTCATTGGCGCCATTTTCTTGTTTTGACATCTGATAAAGATTTTCAACTCACAACAATACAAGTTTCATACAACAGCATAGTTTTTAATAGCGTTGAACATGTCGAATTTTGTGCCTGGAAACTACGATTTGCGGACAGCATTGATTTTCTGTTACCATTTGAAGAAAACTGCTGCAGAATCGCATCGAATGCTTGTCGAAGCTTACGGTGAGCATGCTCTTGGTAAATCACAGTGCTTTGAGTGGTTTAAAAAATTCAAAAGTGGCGATTTTGACGTGAGAAACGAAGAACGTGGAAGACCACCGAAAATCTATTATGAGCTGCTAAAACCTGGCGAAACCGTTAATACTGAACGCTACCGACAACAAATGATCGATTTGAATCAAGCTTTGCGTGAAAAACGACCAGAATATCAAAAAAGGAAACACAAAGTGATTTTGCTTCATGATAATGCACCATCACACACAGCAAAACCGGTCAAGGAAACGTTTGAGGCGTTTAGTTGGGAAATACTTTCGCATGCGGCTTACTCACCAGACTTGGCTCCATTCGATTACTACTTATTTGCATGGGACACGCACTTGTTGAGCAGCACTTCACTTCTTACGAAAATGTACGAAAATGGCTCGATGACTGGTTTGCCTCAAAGGAGCAACAGTTTTTTTGGCGTGGCATCCACAAATTGTCAGAGAGATGGGAAAAATGTATAGCTAGCAATGGGCAATACTTCGAATAAAATATTTTTTATCATTTTCATACAATAAACGTGTATTTTCTATACAAAAATTCCGGTATTTATATACCTGATATATATCTGCTTATATATGTCTGCTTATATATGTTTATTTATTGTTTTATAAGTATATTTCTTGATTATATCTGTCTGAATATTATCTAAATTATAGCGCTTATTTGCAGGATAAAGCCAAATCAATGCTTTCGAGATTCGAAAAGACCGGTATATTTTTATAGCTGGAATTTCTTCAACTGGTAGCTGGGATTTTTTCAGCTGGAATTGCATACGGTCTTATACCGTAGAAGAATTTTGCTAAACATTGTAACATATTCACTATTGGGTTATAGAGATTTGGCAGTAACAGACAGTAAGTACAATTAATTAGCACATATAAAACATTGAGTAGCACATATAAAACCAGATATGTAAATTAAATTAAATATTATAATTCTGTTCTTTTCTTCACAAACAGATTGAGAAATTCAGTAGCAAAGAGATAAAGGAGAGCCTAGCCTGCCCAACAAAAAGTAAGCAGCGAAAGATTTAATACGGTTTGTCGAAGAATCAAACAGCAATTTTCGAGAACTATCAAATGATATCCGACACTACCTTTAAGGCATTGCGAAGACAACTGCCAGTATGAACAGTGCAACTGCGAACGAAAATTGATTGGAACAAAATTGCGTTATACAGTATTGGCAAAAAGCTTGAAGTCTGGACGTATGATGTGCATGGGAGCAAACTATAACAATACTAAATAGGATTCAATAAAATTAACGAATGCCAATTCTACATAAATAAGACTGTATTATCAACAATAATATATATGTGCAAAAATAATATATATGTGCTTATATTATATTATCTCACAATAATTATCTCACAATAATACCGTACAGTTTTATTTATGTAGAATTGGCATTCGTTAATTTTATTGAATACTATATAGGCAATAAGATATTGCGTAAAGTAGCTCAATTGAACTATATCTATAAATTCATTCACTTTTGTATTACTGTAACATCATACAGTTGAAGAATGATGTTACAGTAATACAAAAGTGAATGAATTTATAGGTATAGTTAATAATATATAATAATTATAATATATACGTTATATATCAAAATACAGTTTTTTTCAAATCTTTAAAAATTACAGCCTTTGTAAATGGGTATAGGCAATAGATAACAAAGTTTGAATACTGTTAAACTAATAAGCATTACTTAAGAAAAAAATCACTTAAATATATTTGATTTATCATATTAAAAATTTAATCATAGAAGGCATAGAGATAATCAAATTTTCACAGTTATAATGTATACGATAAAGTTTATTTATAATAAAAAATCCATTGTTTTATGTATAAACTGGATACAATTAAATAAAATATTTTTTAAAAGATAAAAATAAAAATATAAATTCTCGTATCACATGCAGTATATTATGCAGAAATATAAATCTAATATTATAATATATAATATATATAGTAATTACTAATCTATTAGTAATTACTATATATATTATATATATTATATTTATAATGCTGTTATCACTTAAATATATTTAGTTTATCATATTAAAAATTTAAGTTCATATATATAAACACAAAACAAAATAAACTTTTATACTTTAAATACAATATTTTTAAAAAGATAAAAATAAAAATAAAAATTCTCGCAAATTAAATTAAAACTTATCACATATGTCAGTCTTCATAATTGACATTTCAATCTATACTGTTAAACTGTGAACATTACTTAAAAACAAATATTACTTAGCTATATTTGGTGAGATATTAAATATTTAAATTAAATAAATGCATGAACGCAAATAAAAAAAGTCTTAATACGCAAAAAAAGTTTAATATCTATCCGTACAAAATAACTTTTAAAAAAGTTTTTCCTTATACATTTTTTGCAGAAAAAATATAAATTTTTACAAAAAGCAATGAGATCACCTAAAAAAACCTCACAAAGATAAAAAAAAATATGCCACGTATATAAAAAAATCCCAACATGTACGCAAAAAGAGTTTAATATCTATCCCTACAAAATAACTTTTAAAAAAGTTTTTCCTTGAAAAATAATTTTCATACAAAATAAAAAATTAAAAAAAAATTTTCCTCTAAAAAATAACTTTAAAAAATAAGAACCTTTAAAAAATCAAAAATCAAAAATAAATGAAATCAATAGTTAACTAGCCAAGTATTTAGAAGCAATTCAGTTTATAAAGATTTGTAATTTGAAGTAGTATTTGTCATAAAATCAATCTTGTATTTATAGAAATGTTATAGACAGATTCACTCACAGATTCACGGGTTTCTATGAAATTAAAACGCATTTTATTTTTATTAACAGAAATCTGATTTTCAAAATAAGTTCAACAATTTTGAATATTATATATCACAAATTACACTATTTTAGAGTTTATTAAGGGTATTATATGTTATAATATCAAATCATATTGTTGATGTTAAGTGCGATTAAAATTCTTTTGATTTGCAAAGTATATCTTACAGGATGTATAATTCGAAAGAAAATTTTTCATAAACTCAAAGTCGCATAAAACAAACTTACACTAAAGCAAAATATAAAAACTTGGCGTTCCCCGGGTCGTATTAAAATATATGGTCCCAGATTTGTATCGTTTATATTTCATGTTATATGAAAATTATTGCATTTATGGTTTTAGAAACTGTTCAAGATTGAAACGTTTAATTTAATCGATAAATTTAAACTGTAAATTCAACCGACAAATCTGAACGGTAAGAGCCGCAATCAAAACACGAGCGAGAATAAACATCGTCGCGATCAGCCGAACAGCGCGTGATCGCGTGATCATAACAAAGAAAAAGTGTGACAAACACCTATATTCTCGAACGTTCGGCGCCGAAAATATCCTATTATGGAAATCGGTCGACCGCGACTCCTTTCCGTCGTTATTCAGTCTGCCGCTGACGACGATTCGAGCTGGTCGATAGCAATCGATCATAATTTCTCGTATCATAATTTCTCGTATGATATTATCTCGGGTCGTATTCTCGCTCGTGTCGTGTCGCGATACTCATAGACCATTCGCGCTGCTGTTGTTTAATTCGCTCGTGTCGTATGCGCTTTCGTCATTCTCGTTGTAAATTCTCAACCGACATTCTAGCATACAATCGAGCATCGAACTCAGTGCGAAAGACGCCTCATTGTCTGTATTACTACCTGCTCTATACTTATTGAGTTTGTGATTGTTAAGAGTGTGGAGTCCGAGAGTCGACGCGCGTTAACCGTTCCGCGAATGTCCTCTGCCTCGCGCCAAGCAACATCCGGCGTCCGCGTGCAAGATATCCGTTCTCGCGAGAGCCTCTAGCAAGAAGCTCTGCAAGATTTCCGAAACGCGTCATAGGCAGTCATTGACAGTCATTAACAGGACATTTTGAAGATTTCTGTCGGAGTCGCGGAATACGTGCCGTCGCTCGCTCCTATTATTCAAAATTAAGCGAATATTGAAAACAATCTGCAATCGAGTATTTTCTGAACTCTCCTTATCCTCCAGCGGATCTACGGATTCGCGTTACACACCGCTTCTCGCTCATCTCTGAGCGTTTCTCAAGATTCGGGCGATCTCGTCGAGGTCGACTCCCGAACAGAAACATTAAAATAATTTTATATATTTATAATATATACACGTCTTAATGTGACCCGGGGAACGCCAAGTTTTTATATTTTGCTTTAGTGTAAGTTTGTTTTATGCGACTTTGAGTTTATGAAAAATTTTCTTTCGAATTATACATCCTGTAAGATATACTTTGCAAATCAAAAGAATTTTAATCGCACTTAACATCAACAATATGATTTGATATTATAACATATAATACCCTTAATAAACTCTAAAATAGTGTAATTTGTGATATACAATATTCAAAATTGTTGAACTTATTTTGAAAATCAGATTTTTGTTAATAAAAATAAAATGCGTTTTAATTTCATAGAAACCTGTGAATCTGTGAGTGAATCTGTCTATCACATTTCTATAAATACAAGATTGATTTTATGACAAATATTATTTAATTAACTGTGCAATGGACTCTAGCATAGAAAAAGGAGCAGTTAAAAAACAAAGAGTCCGAAAATTTCAATCGTCATGGCTAGATGAGTTTATTTTTAAAGGATGGTTGGCTCCTCATCCTATATTAGATAAAACTTTATGCGTTATATGCAATAAAGCCATCAGATGTTGCAAATCGAATTTAATAGAACATTCACAATCGGCCCAACATTTAGAAAAAATAAATTCTAAAAATTTAAACATTGATTATTTAAATTCAGCTAATAGTAGAGTCACTCTTTCGCATAAAGATAAAGTAAAACGCGCCGAGATAAAATTAGCAGCGTTTATTGCTGAGCACAATATTTCTTTTTATTCCGCGGATCACTTAATTCCATTATTGAAAGATATCTGTATAGTCCCTGAAGTTGTATCAGATCTTTCTATGGCTAGAGATAAGTGCACTAAATTTGTAACAAAAGTAATAGCAAAACGCGAAGTTGAGAAAATTATTAAAAATATACAAAATCGTAAATTTTCAATTTTATTAGACGAAAGTACAGATATTTCAGATACAAAACTTTTATGTATTCTTGTGCAATATGTTTCGCCTGTAACTAAAAAAGTTACAACTCAATTATTAGATTTATTATCTGTAGATGCAACCGATTGTTCCGCGAACAAAATTTTCGAAATTTTTAAAGATATGTTAAGTAATAAAGAAATTCCTTTAAAAAATATTGTCGGAATGGCAAGTGATAATGCATCTGTAATGATTGGATGTAATAATTCTTTTATGTCACGTTTAAAATTAGAAATACCGGGTCTTGTTACACTAAATTGTATTTGCCATTCATCCGCGCTTGTAGCAAGTAGAGCTTGTGAAAAACTTCCAGAGTCGTGCGAAAATTTAATTCTAAAGGTTGCAACTTATATCTCTGGTAGTGCAAAGAGATGTGCAATTTTAGGTGAATTTCAGGATTTTTTCAATATGGAAAGAAACAAAATTTTAAAATTATCGAGTACTCGGTGGTTAATATTACATAAATGCGTTGTTAGATTATTAGATAATTGGCAAGTTTAAAAAAATTATTTTCTTTTGGCTGTAGTAGAAGATAAATTAAAATCCGCGGAGATTATTTTAAATCAATTAAATGATAATTTATTAAAAGCGTATTTATTATTTTTAAAATACTCATTAAATTTTTTAAATCGTTTTAATGCCCTTTTCCAATCTCGTAAAGTTTTAATTTATACATTATATAAAAATAGCCAACGATTAATTCGCGAAATAGCTCAAAATTTTGTAATTCCTAAAGCTTTAGAATGTATTATAGATTTGAATATAGAAGACGAAACAAATTATCAAGACGTGAATAATATATATGTTGGACCGGAATGTGAAAATTCTTTAGAAACATTATCTTCAGAATGCGCGCAAGAAATTAAATTAAATTGTTTAAAGTTTTACATAACTGCAGTTCGTGAAATGTTGAAACGTTTGCCGTATAGAGATACTTTTTTTGAACAATTAATGTTTTTACAGCCAGAAATTGCTCTTTATGATGAAGGTAGAGTCAAATTTAGAGATTTAACTTTAATTGCAACGCGTATAGGACAAATATTACAAAATTAGCTTTTGAGTGGAGAATTTTGCCATCCGTTTTTAATGATAAAGAAAAAGTAGAGTTAGCATCTTTAGAAATTGATATCATGTGGAATAAAATATTAGAATTTAAAAATTTTGATGAGGAGAAAATGTTTCCAAATTTAGAGTCGTTAGTCGAAGCAGTTCTCTCTTTTCCTCATTCAAATGCCGAAGCCGAAAGAATTTTTTCAATAGTTAGTGATATAAAAAATAAAAAAAGAAATCGATTATCGAACGAAACTGTTTCCGCGATATGCACAATACGTTCAAGTTTTCAAGCTGAAGGCATTAATTGTACAAATTTTGAAATTGATTCCGAACATTTAAAATTACACAATCCGCAAAATTTATATGAAAAATCAAGCAACTTATCTGATGGTTTTTAATATGCTTAAATTTTTATTTTTCATTATATAATTTTTATTTTTCATTATGCTTAAATATTTATTATGTTTTTAATATTATTTTTTTATTTATTTAATATATAATTTATTTTGCGTAAATTTTTTTGCATCTAGCCAAATGACATATCTAGCCAAAATGATTTTTATGCATGTTAGTTATATATAATTATTACATTGTTTCATATGTTTCAGAGTTTATTTGTTAATAATATGCGATACATATTTGTGATATTTGCAATAAGTATACCTGAGTAAGAAATAATAAATGTGCAATATTATTTTTATTAATTTCAGGTTTTAATCTAACAATAAGATAAAATAACTTATAGTTTTATAATTATTAATTATTATTAATTTTGAATTTCTTTTATTTGGATTTTTATTTTGAATTTTATTGAATTTTGTTTATATTTTATTTTTATTTTTATATTTCTTATTAATTAATAACATTTATTTTTGTAGTATGAATACTGGTAGTGTTTTGGGCAGTTTTCCTTACCCTTGCAACAAATGTTGGTATTTTTTTTGAGATCTCTGCCAAATAAAAGTTCTTTATTTTGTTTGTGTAAAAAATGTTTCTATATAACCTTCTCTTCTTTTTTCCTATCCTTCATTATAATTAATATTTAAATATTATAATTAATAAAATAGTTAAATTTTAAATATAATATATTTTTTTACATATATATATGTATATATCTTATTTTTAACATTTAAAAAAAATTTTTTAATATTTTAAATGTAGCTGGGTAACAGTGCCTCTTTTTACTTGAACGAGATACTATACTGATGCCGTATTTTCGCACATGCGCGTACAGCCGGTCCCTAATCGGAACACTGCAGGAGCCATTAGTTATAAGGTGGTGATTTCGGCTGCGCCGGTGGGCGGTCCTTCGACGCGTATATCGATTCCGTGCGTCGATCGGTGTCGCGGCAGGGCGCAGGTCGGCCCTTGGCGCGGTATTTATCGCTCCCGTAATAATGGCGCGTCGGACGCGTTGATGGCGGTTGATAACGGTCTATCGGTGCATGTAATTGTCAGCTTCTATTCGCGTATCTGGATCGCGGGTGGCGGAATCGGGAATGTATCGGCCGACGAGGAATCCCGTCGGTGGCAGAGAACTCCCTGCCACGAGAATAATGCCGATACACACAGGCGGTCGGAAAAGTCGCGAGGAGCCGAGAACTCCCGGTTGGGTCGAGCACGCCCGATCCCGTGTACCTCTATTTCGTGGTGGTGCAAGGATCGCTCTTCGAGATGCCGCAAACTCTTGGCGGAGGCTGAGTACTCCCAACCCCGTTGTTCTTTCTCGAAGGAGCGTGTTTAGGATTCGGATAGTTTCAGACGTCTTACTGACTCTGCTGGATCGGAATGCTAGATCTGGTCCCGATAGACGAAAACGCGCTCTATTTATACTGGTTTTCGGCGCGCGCGTCTGCGTAGTTCGCCTATTGTTCTTACGCATGGACGTCCGCAGAATTTTTTCTAGGGGGGGACATATCACTTTTAGATTAATTTAAAAAAATGTATACTTAAATATTTTTACATCTTTTAGTATTAAAGCTTTCTCATCGCGTCAAGACAGATGTAAATCGAAAAAAATTTTTGTTTTTTTGTGTTTTTTTAAATAATTTAATTTTTTTAATCAAAAATTTTTTTTTCCATTTTCCAGGGGGGGGCACGTGCCCGTTTTACCCCCCCCCCCCCGCGGACGCCTATGTTCTTACGGTTAACGGTATTTGCGTCATAGAACCGGCGCGCGCGACTCGGGTGTTTTCGGTATCGGTCGGTCGATACCCGAGCGCGTCACCGGCTCTTGACGGTTAAGGTGGGTATACACTTAGCGAACGAACAGCGAATGCAAACGTTCATTGTTATCATTCGGCAGATATATACGCCAAAGCGAATGCGAACAGAACGTTCGATTCGCATTCGGCTCGGTTCCCTCATGAGGCGGTACATCAAAGACAATTCGTGCGAGAAAAACGTTCAAGAAGTTTCACAAGACGTTCGCATTCACTGTTCGTTCGGTGTTCGTTCGCTAAGTGTATACCCACCTTTACGCGCGCCTAACGGCGGTTCGATATTTGCGCGCTTTGTCTATCGTTTAAAAATGGGCGCTCAGCGCCTCCGCATTTGCCCGACCGGTGTTCGTCGGGCGGCGGACTTCCGGCGGATCGGCTGCCGGGTAACGTGTAGTAACGGTGGAGGAGTGCATCGTTACATATTAATGCTTCATAACTTTTGTTTGTAGAACAATTTTTTAATAAATAATGAACGCCAACTAAAATCTTTTGTATGTTACTCAGAGTGATAACCTTGGCAATATATGTCAAGGTCAAGGTCATCAAAGCTGTCTCCTCTATATTGCATATAATCAATATACCAATTACTTCCTTTAGCACTGACACAAAGTGGCAAATTTCTCAAACTTTTTAATAAACAGTGACCGTCGATTAAGTTATAAGAAAAAGTTACTCAGAATTACATCCTTGACAACATATGTCAAGATCAAGATTATCGGAGCTGGCTTTTCTATACTAAATAATTACCATTATTTATCTTAATTATATATTATTTCTTCTTACCAGTTACTTTTAATTCATAGGCTATTTCAGCCCATAATTTTTTCGGTAATTATTCAGTATAGCGTCCTCACCTCAAATATCGATGAAATTATGCTCATTCGATGCGTTTTTGCATAAAATGAAAGAATATAGCAGAAAAAAGCGTCGCTCTGCCCTGCGAAGCGAGATGTTAATAGTTAAAGTTAACGATTATTTAGGTTACAAAACCTGTCATGCCGATGAAATGCAGCGACATGAGTACGCTCTGGGCCACTTGCGCATGGTACATTAATAAAAATCTCATTTCGCGTTGTAAATTATATGCGTGGACACAGTGGGTTCCGCCCCCCCTACGGGGGGGCTCCACTTTCGGAAGATATAACCTAACCCAATTTTTGTTGCAAATTTAATGCAATTCTAATAAACCATGTTGCAATTTCGGAATTGAAACAAATTGGGTTTGGGTTAGGTTAGGTTATATCTTTCGGAAGCGGAGCCCCCCGTAGGGGGGGCAGAACCCAGTGATGCCAGAATTGCCACGCTAGCAACACGCAACCGTAGTGGAGGGGATGACGCACACAAGCGCAAACCGCGTACGTGTGAGCTCGGCGCTTCGGCTGGCTTCGGATAGCAGAAGAGGACAGACATACTGTTTTCTGTCTCCCTCCTTCTTATCGAGCCGGCACGAAGACCGGGCGGTACAAGTCGCTTGGTCGCTTCTCGATTGTCGCTTCTTACTATGCCTTTAATGTTTTTTTCAGCCTTTTCGTATGAGATATATTATTTATTATATATCTATTATATAATATATTTATGATTAAGATACGTATATAAATTACTTAAAGTTTTTAATCCACGTAAAAATGCATTTTAAATCGATGATTTAAAAGAAGGAATATCCGTGTGGAGACAAGAAAAGAAAAAATCATACATTTTATTGTACGAAAAATGTATCGATTTTCCGACAAATGATTAAAAATAATGAAAAGTACTATAAGAAAGTTTTAATATTTAAAAAATATGTCATATAATAATATTTAACTTTAGTTTCTATACATATATATTTACAATATCGTTACGATACACAAACGTATATACGGACCACATATATATGTTTGTGTCGTCGTCAAACAATACTGAATGATGATTTTCCACACCACCTATATGAGGTACCACCAATGGCGCGTAAGATTTTTTTAACGTGGATCTTCGCCTGTAGCCATATCATACCACATTATAATATATAATATGCTCTATTGTATCTGTCATTTATAGAATATTTTTTGCACACTTGCTTTTGCAAATGTGATGTCAATTAGTGACAATAATATTTTTACACACTTGCTTTTGCAAATGTGATGTCAATTAGTGACAATAATATTTTTACACACTTGCTTTTGCAAATGTGATGTCAATTAGTGACAATAATATTTTTACACACTTGCTTTTGCAAATGTGATGTCAATTAGCGACAATAATATTTTTACACACTTGCTTTTGCAAATGTGATGTCAATTAGTGACAATAATATTTTTACACACTTGCTTTTGCAAATGTGATGTCAATTAGTGACAATAATATTTTTACACACTTGCTTTTGCAAATGTGATGTCAATTAGTGACAATAATTTTTTTACACACTTGTTTTTGCAAGTGTGATGTCTATTACAGACAAAATTTGTTTTACGAACATATCATAACGCGAGAAAAGCTCTTCATTGTATTATATAAATAATAATGCCATAAATAATACTATTTATTTTATTTTAAACGTTATTATTGCATATTAGTAACCGAAGTACTAGCAATATCATTATCAGCAGCATATAGTGTTAAACTGCTCTTTTTCTTAGGACAAATAGAATATAATTTGTCTGACGACATGAGAGACAAATGATTTTCATTTATCTCCATATCTAAAACTGTTTCTTTTCTTGCTTTTAATGCTGATTTTAACACACAACTAGCGTTTATACATGCAGACGAAAGCTTATTTCTTTTTTTTGTTTTTAAATCTGATAGCAAAGAAAACATTCTTTCTGGGTCGGCATTTGAATTTGGAAGTGATCTAACAGCATTCAAAAGAGACTTCATATTGGGATATGTACGTTTTAAAATTTCTTTCCACATTTCATCAAAGTTTAATTTTGAAAGATGTTCTTTTTCTGCTGTTGTAAAATCTAGATGTAAAGTATGCCACTCTTTTTTTAAAGCATTTTCGTCAAAGCCACCGAGGGTTTGAGCAATAAAAGAAACATCATTAAATGATGTTTCTCTGTCAATACTACATAATGCTGTGTTGAATTGGAAAACTGTTAATTTACATAAAAATTTATCTTTAATGGGCAATCTTTTACTAATTTCCTCGGCAGCAGTCACGTAAAATTGCAGACAATTATCTCGAACATTTCCAATTATGTCTGCGTGTCCTTTTTTCATTAAACTTTCGAGATATTCTTCACATTCATATCCTAAATTTATATCATTTAAAGATTTATGGTTTTCTTTTTCAGAAAATTTAAAATCATTACATACATTTTTTACAAGCTCTGGTTTCAAAAAATGTTTGGAAATTCTAATTAAAAGTTCCAATGACTTTGGCTGCAACAAGTGAACTCTTGTTTCCACAGCTTGAAAAAATGCATTAAAAGAATTAAAAAAATTTAAAATATGCTTTAAAAATAACAAATATGCTTTTACATCCGGATTTTCCATCACAGATAATAAATCGTCTCCTGATTTAGTTTTTTCACTTATAACCATTTCAGTCAAAAAAAGCTTCGTAGTATCCCAAAAATCAAGAAGTCTCACAACACATGAATGGTGAGATAGCCATCGTGTAGTAGATAATTTTAAAATTTTACGGTTTGTTTCCTGAAAACATTCAGTAAATTCTTCATAAATAGCAGCACGCTTAGGACTACTATTATTATAATTTGCTATCTTTTTTAAAAACTCCTCGCAATATTCCGGTATTTTAGCACATGCAGCATGTGCAGCTAATGCCGCGGAATGGCATGGACATGGAAATGTTAATAAATTTGTACAAAATTCTTCTAACTTTTTTTTAAATGAGAGATGTTTACCTGTCATGACAGATGCATTGTCGCATGACAAGGCAACAATATTTCCAAATGGAATGTTTAATTTCCACATTTCACATTTAAATGCATTAAATAATTTTTCCGCGCTACTATTTTTTGCGTCAATATTAATTAATTTAATTAATTGCGTGCGAATGTCTAATGTTTCAGGATCAACATACCGTACAAGAAACGTCATCCATTTTTCATTACAAATATCTGATGTTTCATCAATAAAAATGGAAAATTTAGTATTTTGAATGCTGTTGACCACACGGTTCGTCTCGACCGGACACAATACATTCGAAATAATATTTTTACATTTTGTTCGACCCATACTCATACTTTTTAATACGTTAGGATCTTTTCCTATTTGTTGAAAAAAGTTAAGGATATCTTTTGCCGTTTGATGCGAAATATTCTTATCAGCAATTAATGCGGCATATCGAATTTCTGCTGATTTTTTCCGGTCTTCAAACGGCAAAAGTGAGTCATCCATCATGTTGATATTTTCATCCATGTTCATTGTTTCTGTCTTCTTTTCTTTACATATTTTTATATGTGCTTCGGATTCTGCGTGACGATAAATGTGAGATAAATCACCAATCATTGATTTATTACAAAATGAGCAAAAAAATGTATTAATGCCATCTGATATTTCACGTAACCATGGCTGAAATAATTCGATCTCTAGCCATTGTGCTTTAAATTTATATTTAGATTTTGATATATTTTTATGTGAACTTATATAAATATCATCTAATAAAGTATTTTCTTTAATATTATTTTTGTGACACGCAGAATTCGCATGTCTTAAAACATGTGTGTTGCACGAAATATTTTTATTACATATGATGCAATGATAAAAACCGTCATCAGAAGATACTTTACGTATCCAACATTTAATTCTATCATCACTAAGCCAAGCTTCTGAAAAGCTTCGTTTAGATTTTTTTCTTAATTCATCACACATTTTTATAACATAAAGTAGATAGAAACAAAGAACGAAAGAAGAATGAATAAAAGGAAAGATTAATAATAAAAAATTAATAGAAATAATATAGAAATATAGAAATAAATATAGATATTTGAAATAACTTACAATCACAATTGCTTCAGCTTCTTGTGTACCAAGATTTTACAAGACACGTATAAAAAAATACGTTGACTCGCAAAGAGCAACAAGATTATCTTACAGAAGCGCCGTGAAACAGTAGCAGTACAACGTATAAAACAAATGCGCGGCGTATGAAACAACTTAAATAATGTCGAGTGCTTCAGTTCTCTGTGAAACATCGCACACAACGTATCGTCATGTCCCGTAAGTAAATCAAATTATTATTATTTGTATTTTTTAAGAAAGTTTAATATTTAATTTTTATCTTCTCCTTTCTCTTACATAATATATTTTTTTTTATAGAAGAAATAAATGGAGATGCTGCAAATTTGCAACAGTTGATGCAACAGTTGTTGCATCAACAAAAATTGCAAGAAGAGAGGCAACAACTGTTGCATCAACAATTGCAATATTTGCAAAAGAAGCAGGAGGAGGAGGAGGAGGAGGAGGAGGAGGAGGAGGAGGAGGAGGAGGAGGAGGAGGAGGAGGAGGAGGAGGAGGAGGAGGAGGAGGAGGAGGAGGAGGGAGGAGGAGGAGGAGGAGGAGGAGGAGGAGGAGGAGGAGGAGGAGGAGGAGGAGGAGGAGGAGGAGGAGGAGGGAGGAGGAGGAGGGGAGGAGGAGGAGGAGGAGGAGGAGGAGGAGGAGGAGGAGAGGAGGAGCAGGAGGAGCAGCAGCAGCAGCAGCAGGAGGAGAGGAGCAGCAGGAGCAGCAGCAGGAGGAGCAGGAGCAGCAGCAGCAGGCAGCAGCAGCAGCAGCAGCAGCAGCAGCAGCAGCAGCAGCAGCAGCAGCAGCAGCAGCAGCAGCAGCAGCAGCAGCAGCAGCAGCAGCAGCAGCAGCAGCAGCAGCAGCAGCAGCAGCCAGCAGCAGCAGCAGCAGCAGCCAGCAGCAGCCAGCAGCAGCAGCCAGCAGCAGCAGCAGCAGCAGGCAGCAGCAGCAGCAGCAGCAGCAGCCAGCAGCCAGCAGCAGCAGCCAGCAGCAGCAGCCAGCAGCAGCAGCAGCAGCCAGCAGCAGCAGCAGCAGCAGCCAGCAGCAGCAGCAGCCAGCAGCAGCAGCAGCAGCAGCAGGCAGCAGCAGGCAGCAGCAGCAGCAGCAGCAGGCAGCAGCAGCAGCAGCAGCAGCAGCAGCAGCAGCAGCAGCAGCAGGCAGCAGCAGCAGCAGGCAGCAGCAGCAGCAGCAAGCAGCAGCAGCAGCAGCAGCAGCAGCAGCAGCAGCAGCAGCAGCAGCAGCAGCAAGCAGCAGCAGCAGCAGCAGCAGCAGCAGCAGCAGCAGCAGCAGCAGCAGCAGCAGCAGCAGCAGCAGCAGCAGCAGCAGCAGCAGGCAGCAGCAGCAGCAGCAGCCAGCAGCAGCAGCAGCAGCAGCAGCAGCAGCAGCAGCAGCAGCAGCAGCAGCAAGCAGCAGCAGCAGCAGCAGCAGCAGCAGCAGCAGCAGCAGCAGCAGCAGCAGCAGCAGCAGCAGCAGCAGCAGCAAGCAGCAGCAGCAGCAGCAGCAGCAGCAGCAGCAGCAGCAGCAGCAGCAGCAGCAGCAGCAGCAGCAGCAGCAGCAGCAGCAGCCAGCAGCAGCAGCAGCAGCAGCAGCAGCAGCAGCAGCAGCAGCAGCAGCAGCAGCCAGCAGCAAGCAGCAGCAGCAGCAGCAGCAGCAGCAGCAGCAGCAGCAGAGCAGCAGCAGCAGCAGCAGCAGCAGCAGCAGCAGCAGCAGCAGCAGCAGCAGCAGCAGCAGCAGCAGCAGCAGCAGCAGCAGCAAGCAGCAGCAGCACAGCAGCAGCAGCAGCAGCAGCAGCGCAGCAGCAGCAGCAGCAGCAGCAGCAGCAGCAGCAGCAGCAGCAGCAGGCAGCAGCAGCAGCAGCAGCAAGCAGCAGCAGCAGCAGCAGCAGCAGCAGCAGCAGCAGCAGCAGCAGCAGCAGCAGCAGCAGCAGCAGCAGCAGCAGCAGCAGCAGCAAGCAGCAGCAGCAGCAGCAGCAGCAGCAGCAGCAGCAGCAGCAGCAGGCAGCAGCAGCAGCAGCAGCAGCAGCAGCAAGCAGCAGCAGCAGCAGCAGCAGCAGCAGCAGCAGCAGCAGCAGGCAGCAGCAGCAGCAGCAGCAGCAGCAGCAGAGCAGCAGCAGCAGCAAGCAGCAGCAGCAGCAGCAGCAGCAGCAGCAGCAGCAGCAGCAGCACAGCAGCAGCAGCAGCAGCAGCAGCAGCAGCACAGCAGCAGCAGCAGCAGCAGCAGCAGCACAGCAGCAGCAGCAGCAGCGCGCAGCAGCAGCAGCAGCAGCAGGCAAGCAGCAGCAGCAGCAGCAGCAGCAGCAGCAGCAGCAGCAGCAGCAGCAGCAGCAGCAGCAGCACAGCAGCAGCAGCAGCAGCAGCAGCAGCAGCAGCAGCAGCCAGCAGCAGCAGGCAGCAGCAGCAGCAGCAGCAGCAGCAGCAGCAGCAGCAGCAGCAGCAGCAGCAGCAGCAGCAGCAGCAGCCAGCAGCAGCAGCAGCAGCAGCGCAGCAGCAGCAGCAGCAGCAGCAGCAGCAGCAGCAGCAGCAGCAGCAGCAGCAGCAGCAGCAGCAGCAGCAGCAGCAGCAGGCAGCAGCAGCAGAGCAGCAGCAGCAGCAGCAGCAGCAGCAGAGCAGCAGCAGCAGCAGCAGCAGCAGCAGCAGCAGCAGCAGCAGCAGCAGCAGCAGCAGGCAGCAGCAGCAGCAGCAGCAGCAAGCAGCAGCAGCAGCAGCAGCAGCAGCGCAGCAGCAGCAGCAGCAGCAGCAGCAGCAGCAGCAGCAGCAGCAGCAGCAGGCAGCAGGCAGCAGCAGCAGCAGCAAGCAGCAGCAGCAGCAGCAGCAGCAGCAGCAGCAGCAGCAGCAGCAGCAGCAGCAGCAGCAGCAGCAGCAGCAAGCAGCAGCAGCAGCAGCAGCAGGCAGCAGCAGCAGCAGCAGCAAGCAGCAGCAGCAGCAGCAGCAGCAGCAGCAGCAGCAGCAGCAGCAGCAGCAGCAGCAGGCAGCAAGCAGCAGCAGCAGCAGCAGCAGCAGCAGCAGCAGCAGCAGCAGCAGCAGCAGCAGCAGCAGCAGCAGCAGCAGCAGCAGCAGCAGCAGCAGCAGCAGCAGCAGCAGCAGCAGCAGCAGCAAGCAGCAGCAGCAGCAGCAGCAGCAGCAGCAGCAGCAGCAGCAGCAAGCAGCAGCAGCAGCAGCAGCAGCAGCAGCAGCAGCAGCAGCAGCAGCAGCAGCAGCAGCAGCAGCAGCAGCAGCAGCAGCAGCAGCAGCAGCAGCAAAGCAGCAGCAGCAGCAGCAGCAGCAGCAGCAGCAGCAGCAGCAGCAGCAAGCAGCAGCAGCAGCAGCAAGCAGCAGCAGCAGCAGCAGCAGCAGCAGCAGCAGCAAGCAAGCAGCAGCAGCAGCAGCAGCAGCAGCAGCAGCAGCAGCAGCAGCAGCAGCAGCAGCCAGCAGCAGCCAGCAGCAGCAGCAGCAGCAGCAGCAGCAGCAGCAGCCAGCAGCAGCAGCAGCAGCAGCAGCAGCAGCCAGCAGCAGCAGCAGCAGCAGCAGCCAGCAGCAGCAGCAGCAGCAGCAGCCAGCAGCAGCAGCAGCAGCAGCCAGCAGCAGCAGCAGCAGCAGCCAGCAGCAGCAGCAGCAGCAGCCAGCAGCAGCCAGCAGCAGCAGCCAGCAGCAGCAGCAGCAGCAGCAGCAGCAGCCAGCAGCAGCAGCAGCAGCAGCAGCAGCAGCAGCAGCAGCAGCAGCAGCAGCAGCAGCAGCAGCAGCAGCAGCAGCAGCAGCAGCCAGCAGCAGCAGCAGCAGCAGCAGCAGCAGCAGCAGCAAGCAGCAGCAGCAGCAGCAGCAGCAGCAGCAGCAGCAGCAGCAGCAGCAGCAGCAGCAGCAGCAGCAGCCAGCAGCAGCAGCAGCAGCAGCAGCCAGCAGCAGCAGCAGCAGCAGCAGCAGCAGCAGCAGCAGCAGCAGCCAGCAGCAGCAGCAGCAGCAGCAGCAGCAGCAGCAGCAGCAGCAGCAGCAGCAGCAGCAGCAGCAGCAGCAGGCAGCAGCAGCAGCAGCAGCAGCAGCAGCAGCAGCAGCAGCAGCAGCAGCAGGCAGCAGCAGCAGCAGCAGCAGCAGCCAGCAGCAGCAGCAGCAGCAGCAGCAGCAGCAGCAGCAGCAGCAGCAGGCAGCAGCAGCAGCAGCAGCAGCAGCAGCAGCAGCAGCAGCAGCAGCAGCAGCAGCAGCAGCAGCAGCAGCAGCAGCAGCAGCAGCAGCAGCAGCAGCAGCAGCAGCAGCAGCAGCAGCAAGCAGCAGCAGCAGCAGCAGCAGCAGCAGCAGCAGCAGCAGCAGCAGGCAGCAGCAGCAGCAGCAGCAGCAGCACAGCAGCAGCAGGCAGCAGCAGCAGCAGCAGCAGCAGCAGCAGCAGCAGCAGCAGCAGCAGCAGCAGCAAGCAGCAGCAGCAGCAGCAGCAGCAGCAGCAGCAGGCAGCAGCAGCAGCAGCAGCAGCAGCAGCAGCAGCAGCAGCAGCAGCAGCAGCAGCAGCAGGCAGCAGCAGCAGCAGCAGCAGCAGCAGCAGCAGCAGCAGCAGCAGCAGCAGCAGCAGCAGCCAGCAGCAGCAGCAGCAGCAGCAGCAGCAGCAGCAGCAGCAGCAGCAGCAGCCAGCAGCAGCAGCAGCCAGCAGCAGCAGCAGCAGCAGCCAGCAGCAGCAGCAGCAGCAGCAGCAGCAGCCAGCAGCAGCAGCAGCAGCAGCAGCAGCAGCAGCAGCAGCAGCAGCAGCAGCAGCAGCAGCAGCAGCAGCAGCAGCAGCAGCAGCAGCAGCAGCAGCAGCAGCAGCAGCAGCAGCAGCAGCAGCAGCAGCAGCAGCAGCAGCAGCAGCAGCAGCAGCAGCAGCAGCAGCAGCAGCAGCAGCAGCAGCAGCAGCAGCAGCAGCAGCAGCAGCAGCAGCAGCAGCAGCAGCAGCAGCAGCAGCAGCAGCAGCAGCAGCAGCAGCAGCAGCAGCAGCAGCAGCAGCAGCAGCAGCAGCAGCAGCAGCAGCAGCAGCAGCAGCAGCAGAGCAGCAGCAGCAGCAGCAGCGCAGCAGCAGCAGCAGCAGCCAGCAGCACGCAGCAGCAGCAGCAGCAGCAGCAAGCAGCAGCAGCAAGCAGCAGCACAGCAGCAGCAGCAGCAGCAGCAGCAGCAGGCAGCAGCAGCAGCAGCAAAGCAGCAGCAGCAGCAGCAGCAGCAGCAAGCAGCAGCAGCAGCAGCAGCAGCAGCACAGCAGCAGCAGCAGCAGCAGCAGCAGCAGGCAGCAGCAGCAAGCAGCAGCAGCAGCAGCAGCAGCAGCAGCAGCAGCAGCAGGCAGCAGCAGCAGCAGCAGCAGCAGCAGCAGCAGCAGCAGCAGCAGCAAGCAGAGCAGCAGCAGCAGCAGCAGCAGCAGGCAGCAGCAGCAGCAGCAGCAGCAGCAGCAGCAGCAGCAGCAGCAGCAGCAGCAGGCAGCAAGCAGCAGGCAGCAAGCAGCAGCAGCAGCAGCAGCAGCAGGCAGCAGCAGCAGCAGCAGCAGCAGCAGCAGCAGCAGCAGCAGCAGCAGCAGCAGCAGCAGCAAGCAGCAGCAGCAGCAGCAGCAGCAGCAGCAGCAAGCAGCAGCAGCAGCAGCAGCAGCAGCAGCAGCAGCAGCAGCAGCAGCAGCAGCAGCAGCAGCAGCAGCAGCAGCAGCAGCAAGCAGCAGCAGCAGCAGCAGCAGCAGCAGCAGCAGCAGGCAGCAGCAGCAGCAGCAGCAGCAGCAGCAGCAAGCAGCAGCAGCAGCAGCAGCAGCAGCAGCAGCAGCAGCAGCAGCAGCAGCAGCAGCAGCAGCAGCAGCAGCAGCAGCAGCAGCAGCCAGCAGCAGCCAGCAGCAGCAGCAGCAGCAGCAGCAAGCAGCAGCAGGCAGCAGCAGCAGCAGCAGCAGCAGCCAGCAGCAGCAGAGCAGCAGCAGCAGCAGCAGCAGCAGCAGCAGCAGCAGCAGCAGCAGCAGCAGCAGCAAGCAGCAGCAGCAGCAGCAGCAGCAGCAGCAGCAGCAGCAGCAGCAGCAGCAGGCAGCAGCAGCAGCAGCAGCAGCAGCAGCAGCGCAGCAGCAGCAGCAGCAGCGCAGCAGCAGCAGCAGCAGCAGCAGCAGCAGCAGCAGCAGCAGCAGCAAGCAGCAGCAGCAGCAGCAGCAGCAGCAGCAGCAGCAGCAGCAGCAGCAGCAGCAGCAGCAGCAGCAGCAGCAAGCAGAGCAGCAGCAGCAGCAGCAGCAGCAGCAGCAGCAGCAGCAGCAAGCAGCAGCAGCAGCAGCAGCAGGCAGCAGCAGCAGCAGCAAGCAGCAGCAGCAGCAGCAGCAGCAGCAGCAGCAGCAGCAGGCAGCAGCAGCAGCAGCAGCAGCAGCAGCAGCAGCAGCAGCAGCAGCAGCAGCGCAGCAGCAGCAGCAGCAGCAGCAGCAGCAGCAGCAGCAGCAGCAGCAGCAGCAGCAGCAGCAGCAGCAGCAGCAGCAGCAGCAGCAGCAGCAGGAGCTGCAGCACAGCCGCCGCCGGAAAAAATGGATGAAAATGGTATATTTTTATTATTTATTTTTTTTCATTAAAATATTAATAAATATGCATAGTTATATTATCATTCATTGTTTATTACTTATTTGCATATATCTATTTTTTCAGAAATACATACAAAAAGAGCAGGCGGCCGATCCCGCGCCCGCTGGTATTACCAGCGGGGAGGCAGGCGTATGCCAAATAGAGGCAGTGGCCGAGGAAGGGGCGGCCCTGGCGGCCGAGGAAGAGGTGTCCCTGGCGCCCGAGGACGAGGCGTCTCAGGCCGAGGAAGAAATACGTGGGGCCGTAGTGGTCCCACAATTATAAAAAATTATACCTTTAATTAAAAATATCGATAAATTGTTTAAATAATGAAGTAATAAAATAAAAATTAATAAAAAAAAATATATAATTGAGGAATAATTATTTAAAAATTTTTTTCCTTTATCCTTTTTTCCTTCATATAAAATAGAGCATATTATATATTATAATGTGGTATGATATGGCTACAGGCGAAGATCCACGTTAAAAAAATCTTACGCGCCATTGGTGGTACCTCATATAGGTGGTGTGGAAAATCATCATTCAGTATTGTTTGACGACGACACAAACATATATATGTGGTCCGTATATACGTTTGTGTATCGTAACGATATTGTAAATATACAGGGTGTCCAGATCATTGGGACAATACTGTGTGAAATAAAAATATCGAAAAGTCTTATATATTTTTTTTTTTTTTTTTTTTTTTTTTTTTTTTTTTTTTTTTTTTTTTTTTTATTATATTGATAAATCATGTATTGGTCCCCCAATGATCTGGGGAGCGCCACTACCCCTGGTATATGGTCATAAAGATCGGTGATTGGAGATTTTACTCAATAATACTCCTTTATTAAGCATTATAAAAAATATGATAAGGATTTCGACTCAGTTTGTCTGCTCTATCTGCACACGAGTATTGTCCCAATGATCTGGACACCTGTATATGTATAGAAACTAAAGTTAAATATTATTATATGACATATTTTTTAAATATTAAAACTTTCTTATAGTACTTTTCATTATTTTTAATCATTTGTCGGAAAATCGATACATTTTTCGTACAATAAAATGTATGATTTTTTCTTTTCTTGTCTCCACACGGATATTCCTTCTTTTAAATCATCGATTTAAAATGCATTTTTACGTGGATTAAAAACTTTAAGTAATTTATATACGTATCTTAATCATAAATATATTATATAATAGATATATAATAAATAATATATCTCATACGAAAAGGCTGAAAAAAACATTAAAGGCATAGTAAGAAGCGACAATCGAGAAGCGACCAAGCGACGTGTACCGCCCGGTCTTCGTGCCGGCTCGATAAGAAGGAGGGAGACAGAAAACAGTATGTCTGTCCTCTTCTGCTGTCCGAAGCCAGCCGAAGCGCCGAGCTCACACGTACGCGGTTTGCGCTTGTGTGCGTCATCCCCTCCACTACGGTTGCGTGTTGCTAGCGTGGCAATTCTGGCATCACTGGCAGAACCCACTGTATCCACGCATATACTTTACAACACGAAGCGAGGTCAACCTCTTCCGCCTAATTATGTGAATTGTATGACACGTTTTGTAACTTAAATAATCGTCAACTTTAACTATTAATATCTCGCTTCGCGGGGCAGAGCGACGCTTTTTTCTGCTATATTCTTTCGTTTTATGCAAAAACGCATCGAATAAGCATAATTTCATCGATATTTGAGGTGAGGACGCTAAACTGAATAATTACCATTTTTTCTTGTGTACATTATCCTTATACAATTTATTATTTAAATACCACAAAGAACTGCGAAAACGAACTGAGTTTATTATTAGTTCATTTATTGATTCGTCGTTTTTGCTGGAATTATTATTTCTTGACATTATGTCAAGAAAAATCTTGACATTAATATTGATTAGCTGTCATATAATGACGTGCCGTAACTCGACTGAAATTAGCCGAGTTCAACAGAACATGATGCGTCATTGTTACGTGCATGTAAAATATTAAAAATTTTTAATTTCAACGCGCTATAACGCGCCATCGCGCGCGCCAAAAAAAGTACGCATTTGATTGGTGGAACGCGTGGAGACGCGCGTCAAACGCGCGCTATAACGCACGGCAACGCGTGCATGGAAACTAGGGGACACTCATCGACATATAGAATGGACTGTTAATGACAGTGGAAGGGGTAACTGCACGAATAGAGTGAGAGGCAGATAATACGAGGTCACTTCCGTGTCTTTCTAATAAAGCCTGATTGGATCAGCAGTACTGCTGATTTTTTGCCAACCAATCAGATTTTGGTTGCGCGTGACTTGGCGCGAGACACTACCATTAACCTTTTTTATTGTTCATTTACTTGTCAAATTCATTTACTTGTCAAATCTCAGAGCACCGCTAGCGTAATCTTCTGTCGAGCGTGTCAACCGTACAACATGACTAATACATTTGCATATTGCATGTGTTGTGTACGTGTATATGCGTGTAGCGTGATACCACCATATTTCTTTGCATGTGTTGTATACATGTATACACGTATACACATATAGGGCGATGACGACGGAGACGTATCTTAATAAAAATTTTATACATTTCGAGTTTGCATTATATTACCTCCGTTCATGATACATGTAGAAAAAAAATAAAGACACTTTCATTATATAATTCAAACCCAAGCTATTGATTAAGCCTATTAAAAATACGATCGATTCAGCCATTATTGAGGTTCGATAATCTAAAGGTACTCGCAATTAGTCGACTCGCATATAGATACTCAGAGTGCCTCGTGGCTTGGCGTGAACTTGGCGCGAGACACTACCGTGTCTCTTGATGAATATGAAACAAGTCCATTCTATTGAATAAACGCATATACAGGGTGTCCCCAATTTAAATGTCAAAACTTTAGGAGCGTGTAGGGGACCGATAAACTAAGACAAAAAGTCCTTTAGAGATTCGCTCGTTTTTGCTTCGTTTTGAAGAAAATCGCAAATTAATAAAAAAAACAATAAAAAACAATAGAAGCAAAAAAACATTTAAAAAAAAAATCCCTCCCGACTGCTGCCAACAAAAGCCCAACATTTAATTAATAAAAAGAAAAATATAACAAAAAAACAATAGAAAAGAAAATAGTATAACAAAAAAAATATTTCCAATAAAACAATTTGCTTAGAAAAGTTTGAAATAATATCTTTTATTATATTATTATTATTACATATTTAGTATAATATTAAGTATAAGAAATCACACAAATAAGTTTATTCGAAGTATTATTTATTTATTGTTAATTTAAATTTATTCCTATAACATGTTTATTTATTTATTAATTATTGTTTATAACATGAATATTTTAATTATTAATTATTATTATTTGAATTTATTATTTGTTTGAATTTATTCTTATAACATGTTTATTTGAATTATTCTTATTACATGTTTTGCACTATATGATTTAATAATTAATTATACTTTCTTATTATACTAATTATTAATTGCATATTTTACAAGAGCAGTCGGGAGACGCCAAATAAGATTCGTTGCACGTGCGCGCATGCGCGCACACGCGCATATGCATGCACCACGCACGTACACGCATATGCATGTATACATACATACATACACATACATACACACGCATACACATGTATACGTACATATATACACACGCATACACACGCACACGCATACCTACGCACATACACGCATATGCACGCACGCACGCACATATGCACGCACGCACGTACACGCAACGCATGTATACCCATATAGATACATACACATGCATACGTTTACGCACCCATATGCATACACACGAACACGCATACGTACGCACGTATACGCATACGCATGCACGTACACGCAAATGCATACGCACACATTCACTAGCTTGGCGTCTCCCGACTGCTCTTGTAAAATATGCAATTAATAATTAGTATAATAAGAAAGTATAATTAATTATTAAATCATATAGTGCAAAACATGTAATAAGAATAATTCAAATAAACATGTTATAAGAATAAATTCAAACAAATAATAAATTCAAATAATAATAATTAATAATTAAAATATACATGTTATAAACAATAATTAATAATTAAATAAACATGTTATAGGAATAAATTTAAATTAACAATAAATAAATAATACTTCGAATAAACTTATTTGTGTGATTTCTTATACTTAATATTATACTAAATATGTAATAATAATAATATAATAAAAGATATTATTTCAAACTTTTCTAAGCAAATTGTTTTATTGGAAATATTTTTTTTGTTATACTATTTTCTTTTCTATTGTTTTTTTGTTATATTTTTTTTTATTAATTAAATGTTGGGCTTTTGTTGGCAGCAGTCGGGAGGGATTTTTTTTTTTAAATGTTTTTTTGCTTCTATTGTTTTTTATTGTTTTTTTTTATTAATTTATTTTTGTTTTTATTATAATTTTTTTTATATTTTTTTTTAATTAATTTATTTTTGTTATATTATTTTTATATAATTTTTTTTATTTCTATTGTTTTTTTTGTCTATTATTTTTTTGTTAATTTAATTTTTTCAATTGTTTTTTTTGTTATATTATTTTTTCAATTGTTTCTTTCTATTGTTTTTTTTTATTGTTTTTTTTATTAAATAATTATATCAATACTTAGGAATAGATATTATTTCAAACTTTTCAAAGCTTATTTTATTTAAATATTAAAATTTTTGTTTTTCTTATTTTTTGTTGTTTCTTTTTTATTTTATTTTTCTAATGTTTGTTTTTTTAAATTTAATTTTTTATTATATTATTTATTTTTTAATATAATTATTTGCTTTCTATAGCGCGCTTCGTTTTTCGCTGCATTACTTTTTCGTCCAATATTTTTATTATTCCTCTTCTTTCTTCGTGTTACCTGAAGAAGACTTAATATATATAATATTTCTCTGATAAGTATACTGTTATATATAATTTTTTAAATCTTATAATTATATAATTTTATATAAATAATAATAATTGTATTACACGTATGTATAAATACATAAGCTATAAAATATAAACAAATATAAAATTCTAAATATAAATAAATTCTTGATTTATCTTCTTTCTTTTTGATAATCCTTCTTGTCTGCTTTATTGATACTAGAATCTTAATATATTATTTATTAGCTCCATTGATGTCCATCCATTTTTACCCCTTTCAGTTTTCTGTCTTCACATATAAAGCGCAACACTGCTGCCAATAATAAGCACATAAGTGCGGCGCAATAATGCTGCCAATACGTGTAGTGCAACCATCCTGCTCATTCTTCTTTTTGTTGCCCTCATGTTTCTTCATCCTATATATATATACAAATTTTATAATTATTATTATTATTATATATAAAACATGTAATACAAGATGTATTATATAATAATAATAAAGAAGAATAATAAATCATTATATACTTATCATGCAACTCCAATGTATCTTCTATTCTTCCAAGTATTTCCGCTGCAATCTTTGTAATTAACAACATAATATAATCACGAAAGAGAGAGAGAGAGAGAGAGAGAGAGAGAGAGAGAGAGAGAGAGACACAGAGGGAGAGACTGAAATAATAATATCTAAATTGAAATATATAAACTTCAACGTAACCATAATTATAGCTACGCAGACAAATATATAAACTGTATAGCCATAATGATAGCTACGTAGACAAATATATAAACTGTATAGCTATAATGATAGCTACGCAGACAAATATATAAACTGTATAGCCATAATGATAGCTACGCAGACAAATATATAAACTGTATAGCCATAATGATAGCTACGCAGACAAATATATAAACTGTATAGCCATAATGATAGCTACGCAGACAAATATATAAACTGTATAGCATAATGATAGCTACGCAGACAAATATAAAATAGCATAATGATAGCTACGCAGACAAATATATAAACTGTATAGCCATAATGATAGCTACGCAGACAAATATATAAACTGTATAGCCATAATATAGCTACGCAGACAAATATATAAACTGTATAGCCACAATATAAACTGTATAGCATAATGATAGCTACGCAGACAAATATATAAACTGTATAGCCATAATGATAGCTACGCAGACAAATATATAAACTGTATAGCCATAATGATAGCTACGCAGACAAATATATAAACTGTATAGCATAATGATAGCTACGCAGACAAATATATAAACTATAAAATAAAAAAAATATAAACTGTATAGCCATAATGATAGCTACGCAGACAAATATATAAACTGTATAGCCATAATGATAGCTACGCAGACAAATATATAAACTGTGTAGACATAATGATAGCTACGCAGACAAATATATAAACTGTATAGCCATAATTATAGCTACGCAGACAAATATATAAACTGTATAGCCATAATTATAGCTACGCAGACAAATATATAAACTGTGTAGACATAATAATAACTACGCAGGCAAATATATAAACTGTATAGACATAATGATAGCTACGCAGACAAATATATAAACTGTGTAGCCATAAGGATAGCTATGCAAACAAACATATAATAATTGTAGCTATGCAGATATATAATAATTGTATATATGTATATATGTATATATATAATTAATTAAATATATATATTATTTAATTTAAATAAATATGTATATATTATTTAATTTAATTTAAATAATTTATATAATTAAATAAATAATGAAAAAACTTACTTGTCTAATAATTTGTTGAGGTATGTCCATTTTTTTAATAATAACTTGATAATAAATAAAAAAAGAACTTGACAACAACAAAAACTGACACTTGACACATATGATTATGTCTAACCTATTTTTTCCCGCCACGATTACTTCGAGATGTCCTCAGTAAGTTACTAAAGTTCCCTATGCAGATGCTCAGAACGAATCTTATTGGTGAATCATTTTGCTTCTTAGATACACTCGGCAGCCAATGAGAGGACGCGTAGACGAGACCATATTGTTTTTTCACTTTTATTTTACAACATAAATAACGATAATTATACGCTTTAAACCTTCCTTGGTTAATAAGAAACTTATGAGCAAAAGATGATATCAAACTATATAGTAGTTATTGAGAATTAAAACCATAACCAATCCGAGCTCGGTGAAACGCATACTCCCTCCGTTTTTTGCCAACCTGCGGTTGGCAGCAGTCGGGAGTAAAAACTTATGAGCAAAAGATGATATCAAACTATATAGTAGTTATTGAGAATTAAAACCATAACCAATCCGAGCTCGGTGAAACGCATACTCCCTCCGTTTTTTGCCAACCTGCGGTTGGCAGCAGTCGGGAGTAAAAAATGAAACAAATAATTTTCACCAAAAAACTTAAAACAACACTAAAATTATTAGATTTATCAAAAAGTATTATAAAATAAAAATTGTAGAACATGGAATTAAGAAAAGAGAGTGAGTTAAAATCCTCCTGAGGTAAAATTAGAGGATTGTAGATAAATACGCGACAACGCGAAATTTTGTTTCTAATCTAACCCAGATAACCAAGCGTGATTAATCATATTTAGCAAACTAATGCACTGCATGTGTTGTTATATGTTTGTTGTATATTTGCTAACATCGAAATAGAACGCGTTACTGAATACAGCAACATTAGAGCTTATCCAAGCAATCAGTTGACGAAATTTCGAAAGCAAACGATCAGCGATATACATATATAATGTTATCAGCAACATGACAATAACTGATGATTTATCATTTCATCTAGAGCATCATGACGACAACATGACGGCAACAATACAAATATAATGATTATCATTCTTTGTCGCGCATATGTCTTCGAGCTATAAAGTTTTTTAATTACAGCTTGTTGTCAACAAAGTGTCAACAATATGAAATTGTTATATGATTACGACAATTTTTCAACAAAAAATATATAGTTCTTCAGATTTAATATATACAAATAGAATATTTATTTTTAATTACACTTGCAAAATATATATGTGATTTATACTATTTGTATGAAGTATAATAATAATAATAATAATAATAGAATAATAGCGTTTTCGGATGAACGAGTTAACCCAACCCGGTTCAATTTATCACTATATTTTATTATGAATTCAAGCTTTTTATTGGCAGAGACGATACAACGTCATTAATCGCTCTAAAGGGCATTCTACAATGGCAGTAACAAGGCTGTAGGAATAGGAAAGTATACTGTTTTTAGTGATGTAAAGACCGAGAGTAACGAAATGGGCAATTCCCATTTGCTCTTAAAACCAACTCTTAAAATCTTACTCCTCACTCTGTACTGCCTACTGCCATTGTAGAATGCCCTTTAGAACGATTAAACCAGCTACATTCGAAAACGCTATAAGATGTTTAGGGCCTGTTCCAATTAATGACCGCAACGCTCACGGTATCATTTCATCTTTGTTGTTCACCGAAAGTTAAACAAAGACAGATGATGCTCGCGAGCGTTGCGTTAAATGGAACGCGCCTTTAGTGAGATATCAGTAGAGTCTAGTGACTCCTTCAGATGACACTGGCATCGCGGTAACGCGTGATCGCCGATCTTATATGAGAATCTTGATTCGATTCAAGGGGTATATTAGTCATTGGCGGGAAAGCGGATAGCGGATGTATAAGGTAAGAGTTAAGAGTAAGCAGTCGTCGTTGATCGTCGTTGTGCCTTTGTAGAGTAAGTATCATAACGGTAGCATATCATCGGTACTTGTGAGACAAAGGCCTAAGTCCAAATTCTTGAGCACATACTTTTGCATGCGTAAACAATTATTCATTCAAATAGGAATTGCATACTAAAGTTTTGGTCGTACATGTTCCAAAATTGAGACTCTGGTCGGCCATAATGCATTCCTCCTGTGCTCTTTTATTTCTTTGTTCTCTTTTTTGTCTCGACGACAAAAAGTGTCTGACGCAATAACTTAATAGGTGAAAATTTTTAACAATATTAATATTTATAACTTCGAATTTTTGGGTTTGAAAAGATATCACGACTTAATTTTTACTGCAGATTTAGTTGACTGATAATGCATTCTTTCATAAACACTTTAGTAAGTTATATTTATTAACAACAACTGTGTATCCTTATAGATATTTATGTGGCTTTGTTATCAAAGATGATAGTCTTACATTCGTTGTATATATTTATATTTATTTGCTCTATTCATTCGATTTTTGTTACATTATTGTGTTAGATTTCAATTATTCAATCGGATTCCACATATTATAAGCTGCGATTGCTCTTTGCTGATTACTCATTATATTTGTACTCTTTGTGTGTGTTACAGATAGCGATAGGACTTCTATAGTCGTATTTGAAATTGGTTCATGTGTATATATGTGCATAGCTTACATAAAGTGAGCGTGGCGTGTTCATTTGGCAGAGGCAACAGTGGCATGCTGTAAAATGTAAGTCGGTTTCGTTATCTTATTACAATTTATTTACTTGTGTTTATTATTTGCATTTTTTGGTACGCAGTGCTACATTCAAAGTTTTATAATCTACTTTTTTATATCAATGTCTAGTTTTATGATGCATTCTTTCAATAACACTTTAATAAATTACGTTTATTAATAGCTGTGTATCCTTATTTATGTGGCTTTGTTATCAAAAATGATAGTCTTACATTCGTTCTATATATTTACATTTATTTGCTCTATTCATTCGATTTTTGTTACATTATTGTGTTAGATTTCAATTATTCAATCGGATTCCACATATTATAAGCTGCGATTGCTCTTTGCTGTTTACTCATTATATTTGTACTCTTTGTGTGTGTTACAGATAGCGATAGGACTTCTACAGTCGTATTTGAAATTGGTTCATGTGTATATATGTGCATAGCTTACATAAAGTGAGCGTGGCGTGTTCATTTGGCAGAGGCAACAGTGGCATGCTGTAAAATGTAAGTCGGTTTCGTTATCTTATTACAATTTATTTACTTGTGTTTAATTATTTGCATTTTTTGGTACGCAGTGCTACAAATAAATTGCGATTTAATTGCCTGTAATTGCTGTAATTAATCTTTTGAAGCATACATTTTAGTTTTAAATAAAGTTATTAAATATAATTATTTTTAAGTATATAGTTTATATACTAAGATATTGTTATTTATTTTTTAAATTCAGTTTTTTAAAAAATTTACTGTGCTAGTACAATATAAATACGTTATAAAAGTAAACATAAAGTAAGTTTAATGTACAAGTGTATTTTATAAACATTTAATATAAATTATATATATATTAAAATGTACATATGATGTCTATAATGTACTTGCATAAGTAAATTCTTTAAAAAAATGAAGTTAAAGAATTAATAACAATATTATTATACAAACTGTATACTTAAAAACTATATTAAATAATTATACTTAAAAATAAAATGTATGTTTCAAAAAATTAATTAGTGTATATCATTAAACTTTTACTATTAGACTATTGCGCTATTACATTTGTGATATGCACGTTCCTGAGACTAAGTGATGCGATCCTTAGTTACGAGGGTCCGGCGCTGCGTTGCTAAGACCCGAGCAGTAAGAAAGGAGCAGTAGGCGTGAGTCAAGAAATCCGGCCGAAAGTTGCAAGTAAATCCCAGCATTGATGTACAGCGTTAGAAATGTGCAGTATTTAAAATGTATTAGTATAATACATAATATATAAATGTACAAATAATAAGTTTATACGTTTTGTTTGGTTTACATTGACATTTTGTTTATATAATAAATACAGATTTAAAAATGTGCAATATTTAAAATATATAATAAGTATAATACAATATATATTAATAATAAGTATAATGCAATATAATTTTGTAATAAAACTTTAAATAATAAAATTATAATTAAAACTGCATATGCTTTGCTTTGTGTTTCATGACATGTATCCATATGTAAAAATAAAATTTATAAGTAAAAACAAAATTATATATATATATATATAGTCGAATCATGAAAAATTATTGCCGTCATGTTGTTATCAGTATGCTGTTAATCGCGGATGACAACAAATGTCGTCAAGTTGCTGCTAAAATCTCTTCTTTGCGGGTAACAAATCAGTGTTAACATGTTGCCATCAATTTGTCGTTCTTAGATTTAAAAATCACATGAGTTCAATCCAACAAACATAATGCTGTCGCACCTTGTTCCTAGTTTTTCAAAATTAGCTGCTTCAACAATTGTTGGCAACATAACAGCAACCTCACAGACAGTTGGCTATCTGGGAATTTTACCTCAAAATTTTTTTGCGATTTTCTTCAAAACGAAGCGAAAACGAGCAAATCTCTAAAGGACTTTTTGTCTTAGTTTATCGGTCCCCTACACGCTCCTAAAGTTTTGACATTTAAATTGGGGACATCCTGTATATAAACAGTATATAATTCCTTCTAAAATGTATTCTAATAAATGATATAAACAAAAGAAATCAAATATTTTTTTGCATTTATTGATTTATTAAATATGCTTATACAGGGTGTCCCATAATTCGCGGATCACCTGCCATGTGCAGGTAGAGCACATGAAACCGAGAAGAAAAGAGAGAGAATAGTTCGAGATACGTGGCTTCAGCGTTCGCTCGTACGTAGCCGTATACAGCGTCCCTCCCACCGCTTCGCCGCGCACCTAGCAACGCCTGAGTAGGAAGTCTCTTCTCTCCGCGCGCTTGTGATTGTCCCATCTTTTTAAATTAATTTCTTAATAATTATTACGAAAATCGCAAAATGGTAAAGGACTTTTCTTCTCGGTTTCATGTGCTCTACCTGCACATGGCGGGTGATCCGCGAATTATGGGACACCCTGTATATTGCGAAATAGTACAAGAAAAAAAGTGATAAAGGCCCGTATTCTGAGCTCACCTCTATCTTTAGATGTGCCTCTAAGGCCCGTATTTATAGTCGTTTTCCAAATCTCGTCTCAAGAGCGTATCAGGTGAGATACTCAGATTGGAGTTTCATGTCTTGAGATGCGGACGGTTCAATAGTTACATTTTGATTAAAAATCAACTGAGACTGTATTCAATTGAAAAACGGAACGATTACTTACGTGAAATTCGTCTTGAGATTCAAAATATTGATTAAAGCAGCGATACGCGCTTGTTTGAAAGTAACCTTTTTTAAAAATCATAACAGTGAGTACAAAAGTGACAGAATGTCATCGACACAAAAGAAGAAAAATTTCACTTCTTATGAAAAAAATTTTTAGTTGAGTGTATGGTGAAATATAAAAATATCATAGAATAAAAATTCTCCTTGAGGTCCAGCTACAGCTTGTACATTTATTGAAAAAAAGATTTTCTATTTCGGAAAGCTTCATGAATAATATTCGAACAATATTCGAAGCGCTAGCTTGAGAAATTTCTTCTAAATCACCGCATACTATCTATAGAAATACAAATTCATATATATGTAAGAATATATAAACAGCATTCCAATCTGGATATAGAAATATCTTTTTTTTTTTCAAAAATCGATTAAGCTAACTTGGAAGGATGCTGTAGCATAAAATCGAAGATATGAAAGGAGCTGTATACATATACATATATATCATATATATCATATTAATCATAAATATCATATTGATCATAATTTTCAATCCAATTCATTTTAATTAACCTGTAAATTGTCAAAAATTTTTATTACACGATTTATAATAACAATATTTTCACTATTATGTACTTTTTTAATATTAAGTACACTTTTAGTATGAAACTGCAATTTAAACGTACTTCTATGTATAGATAATTGATGATAAATCTGTAAATAATTCTGTCAACTTTTCCTCAAGTCACCTTCGAACCACACTTGAGTGATACACAATTTTTCCCGACTCAAATCTTAGCTGATACGCAATCCAAAGACTATTAACATGTACACGTGCGATTTTTTCTTAAGTATCAATTATTGAAATGCGATAAGTACAAATCAAGCTGCATCTCAAGACAAACTTCCTCTGAGTATCTCTATTGAATTGAGATTACAAACGAATATCAAATTGACTCCGAAGATTCATCTATTAAACCGTATCACGTTTTAAAACTAGTTTTAACTAAGTTTCTCAGCAAAATCGCGACTATAAATACGGGCCTAAATGTGCCTTAGATGACACGATAAATGTGGCGGTATTCTGAGCGCACATTTAGCCGCACATTTAGAGGCAGATCGCCATTTTTAGCCTAAATGCGCAACTTTATAGTGAAAATCGTATTTTGAACCATATTTATAGCACATTTATGCCATTCTCGATAAATGTACCACTAAATGTGCCCGAGGGCACATTTATACGTAATACCGGCGCGTTGTACTCGATGCTTCGTAAGTTTAGTTAATTCTATCACTGTTATACAATTGATTTCATTAATAAAATTATTACAGATCAAGTTTCTGTAAATAATAGAACTTTTTACATAACAATATTAATGATATTTGGTTAATTCTGAATTTTCTTCTAAAAGTATAGTTGTATAAAGTGCAATGAAGGGTGGATTTTGTTTGACACTATTTTTACTTGGAAGGATTAATAAGGACGAAGAATCTTGCACTTTGAAGGAAAACTAGCTTGAAAGAGCACACTCAACTGCAATATCATGGATGTATTTGACGATCATGGATTCACGGATTAAAATAAATAATAAAATTAAAAAGTTAAAAGAGGCTCTAATGATAAATATCAATAAATATCGATAAATATCAATTCTCTTCTAATTAATTATGGCTTAGTTTACACCGATATACTTTAATACGTATTATACTGGCCAATCATAGCCATTCATCTTAAAGAATGTAACGACTGTGATTGGACAGTATAGAATTTATTTTATGTATTAAAATATATTGGTGTAAACCAGGCCATTGATCATGCGATCGAAATTTGGGAAGTAAATGCAGTGCGTGATTGTAACCCGCAGGTATTTCGAAATAGAATAGATGTTTTTGAAAACGTTTATAATGATTACGAGTTCGGACAAAAATATCGGTTAATTAAAGAATGTTGTTACAATTATATGCGCGTTTCCGTTTTGTGTTGCAGTAGCGTCGAAAGATAGATCGAAATGAAATTTACTAATTTAACTCATGGCGCGTGATATAATGAACTGTTTGAAGGCCAATCAGTGCCGTATGCGCGTAATAAGTATGATATACAACACGGTAGTTATAAATGTACCTCTAAATTAGAGGCGCTATAAATGTGCGATGAGAATACGACTGATTTTACGTCGTATTACTAGTACATTTATCTGCGCCTCTAAATGTGGCACTTTAGATGTGCCTCTAAATGTGAGCTCAGAATAAGGGCCAAAGTGATTAACGGTTATTAAGAATATCGCGGAATAGTACAAGGAAGAGAAGTGATTTCTTCTAATTGATGTTATATTGAGCAAAGTTAGATTATATTAGCGAAACTGAGCGAATGCTTACACTTGAGTAATTCAGTGTATTATCAATTAACATATTTGTGATAAATACATTGTTGGAAAATGATTATGGAAGCATCGAAGGAATATTTGAAGATTTTGACTGGCCATGTTTTCGATAACGATAAGCTGGTAATTACATGCGCGAACGCGCATTCATGTACGAGGACTGACAATTAAATTCGTAGAAAATATTTATTACAATTACAGAACACATTTATTCGTTATCTAATACACGGTCCCTTTTAAAATAGTCCCTTCTTAAAGCAATGCACTTGGTCCAATGTTTTTTCTATTGCAGGAAGCAATCTTCAAAATCATTTTCCGTGAGACTGTTTAGAGCACGCGTCATCCATTCTACCTCCGCTTGTGACCCCCAATGACGATTCTTCATGTCTTTTTTGATTTTGGGGTATAGAAAGAAGTCAGAGGAGGCCCGATCTAACCTCTTCCGTTTTTTTTCTATTCTCCAAGATCAAGAAAGACATGAAGAATCGTCATTGGGGGTCACGAGCACAATGTAGCATGTACTTTATAAGTTGTAAAGCGAGGTCCACCCTGCCTACCGGCGGGGTGGATGCGGGAGGGGGGGGCGAAGGCCCCCCTTGCACCCCCCGTGTGTGTGTGTGTGTGTGCGCGCGCGCGTGCTTCCTGTCCGTGCATGTACTTTGGTATATTTCAAACTTTTTTTGTTAATAACTTTTTAATAAGCAACGAGCGACGATCAAATTAGAAGAAAAAGTTACTCAGAATTATGTCCTTGACAACATATGTCAAGGTCAAGCTCATTGGGGCTGGGTCCCCTATTCGCTATATTTATCCAATAAATAATTAATTCAGCATACTTATATTTTATTTTTGAACACCCTATATATGTAAAAACTTATGTTTATTTCAGTTTATATGTGTAATATACGTAGGACTATTTCTGTAAACTAACTTAAATATCCAGTTTTTCATTGTCAGACTATGTATAAATCTTGATTTTTACAAATTTTGGTTTGTTAATAACTTTTTAATAAGCAACGAGCGACGATTAAATTAGAAGAAAAAGTTACTCAGGATTATGTCCTTGATAACATATGTCAAGGTCAAGGTCATTGGGGCTGGGTCTCCTATTCGCTATATTTACCAATAAATGTGTTCTGTAATTTGTAACGCGGTCACCTCGCTCGACGCTCGGATCGGCTCGTCGGTGTCCGGGTTCGAGAGGAGGGGAGACTCAAGCTTACGAGACACAATATAGGTAGAAAAGATAGTTTATTGAAAGCGAAATATATACAGAGTAGCGTGCAGGGTCGGGCGGTGTTAGGCAGCGTGCGCTTGGCGGCAAACGGGCGCTAGGACGCGAACGCAGCGGGAAGTGCAAAGCGGTCGGCGTGAAGCGGCGTGCAGCGCGAAGCGGATTCGACTTAGCTGTGACTTTATTTACATGCGCGTTAGCTTAGTATCTACGGTGACGCGATTTACGCGGATTGATCGTGACGCGGTTATCCCGGTCGGGCTTATTTCTAGCGGTTTATAATTACGGCGCGATTCGCGGACTTATACTTAACCGGACTTATTACTAGCAGGCTTATGATTACGGCGGGTTTCGCAGGCGCGGACTTACAATTAACCGGAGTTATTACTAACAGGCTTATAATGACGGTGCGGTATGCGCTTATGACTACAGGTGGGCTAGGCGGCTGGGTATTGCCGGCAGGCCCGAGTGTCACGTCGAGCTCCGCCTGCAACGGAAACCGGAAAACCCGGCGGGGCTGAGAAAACTTCAGCCCGGGCTGGTACGAGGAACCGGAGAAACCCGGCAGGGCTGAGAAAACCTCAGCCCGTAAGGTAGAGAGAGCCAGGAAACCTGGCAGAGCTAAGAAAGCCTTAGCCCCAAGAGGTAGTAGGTAGATCGGTGCCAGGAGCTGGGTGGCGGGACAGGATCTGATCCCGATGTGTCGGCCGGCCGGGCTTATATACCCGGCCGGCGTCCCCACTACACGTTCTCGGTCCGCTGGTGGGGGTCGGTTCCGTGGGGGGACCACGAGATATAGCACGAGCGGCGGGCGTGTGAGCGAGGCAGCACGAGCGGTGCACGTGCGAGCGAGATAGCACGAGCGGCGCGCGTGCAAGCGAGACAGCCCGAGCGGCGCACGCGCAAGCGAGATAACACGAGCGGCGTACGTGCAAGCGAGGTAGCATATGCGCGAGTAGGATAGGTATAGCAGGGTGAGCAAGCGAGGCATGCGCGGTTATATATCTATATTTGAAACATATTTACATTATTTACATGATTATATACAGTGACGACCCTGTCGTTACATCACCCACCCCCCTTTTCGGGTCGAGCGTGCCGGTGAGTTGCGTTGGTGATGGCCCGGTTTTTAGGTGGGTGCTCCGAAGAGTCCCATCGTGGTTGAAGCGGAGGACCCACTGGTCCTCCGGAGTCCACTGTCGGAACCGGCGCTCGACATGACGGGCTCGGTGTGGTACCCGGATGTCTCTTCCGGGTGCTACGCGGACCGTGGTGGGCTTTGGAAGCCGGATGCCCACGGCTGCCATGGGCCGCTGAGTAAAGGTGGCCGTCGGTCGTTGTGTCGGTGGTGCTGTCGCGGCGCAGCAAGCCGTCGCCGGCGTCGGTCGGGGCCTGGTTGTTCCGACGGCTGTTCGGTACGGGGCCGGTGCGGGACGTCGGTCTGGTGGCGCTGATGGTCGGACCGGCGCTTGTCGTTGCGGGCCCGCAGCTGGTCGGGGCGGTGCTTGGGTGGCGGTCGGGCTGGCGGCCGGCCTCGCCGTCGGGCGCGTGGGCCTTGGGCCTGATGTTCGCCTGTTGGCTATCCGGCGGCGATCCGGCGGTGACGGCGGGGTGGCCAGGAGGAGGACTTTCCTCCTGGTTTCGGCGTCGCCCCGCTGTATCGACGTGCCCACCCGTGGCGGTGGTCGGCGGGTGGCGTCGGCCCGGGGTCGCGTTGCTCCGCTCGGTGGTGGCTCGGCGGGAGGTGGTTCCGGCCCATCCGATAGATCGCTGTCGGATGACCACCTCCCGAATAGCGCTTCCAGTTGCTCGCGTTCAGCTCGCGTTGGCATGGCGACTATTTATTGATTGATTCCTCGATCGCCCGGCTCGCGGACTTTTATACCCTTTGCGGGGGTGCGGCGCGGGTTGTTGTTGCGGCTAGCCGGGCGCCCTCGGGTGTTGTTTTCGCCTTATACGTTCGCCGGTCGCGGTCGGTCAACGCATTTTTACCCTGGGTTGTTCGTGGTTTTCGCGCGTATCGTTCGTTGTTATTAGCGATCGCCACCTTACCGAGCGGTGTTCGTATGTATCGGCGGTGGTTAACGGCGTTCGCGATTTTGCCGGGGGTTGTATGCCGATCTCGTCGGTACCGGCTTTTGCGTTCGACCAGGGTCGGCGCCACGGCGGCGTTGTTTGGGGGGTGGTGCCCTCGGTTCGTCGGGGTTCCCACCCTCGTCTCGGTCGTCCTCGGTCTGGTCCGGGTGTTCTTTTAATTCCTGGACGTGTACGTGGCGGTGCCAGCGTCCCTGGGGATCTCGGAGGTCCACGATTACCGGGGACACAATCCGCCGTACCTCTAAGGGCCCCACGAACTTCGGGGCTAATTTCGCGTTAAACGCGTTGGCCTTATTGGAGAGGGCGTGGTTTCTTCTCCACACGAGCTCCCCAATTCGTGGCTCCCAGTTTCGTCGCCGTAGGTTATAGTGACGTTCCTGGTGCTGAAATGCTCGGGCCAGGTGAATTCGTACGAGCTCGTGCGCCTCCCTCAATTGTCGCTCTGTTGTTTCCGGTGCGGCGGCGGCTCTTTGGTGTTGCCGGTCTTCGGGGTGCGGCCGGGCTAGTTCTCTGCCATGGTTGAGGCAGGAGTGTACCCGGTCGCCTCATTCCAGGCGGTGTTGAAGGCGTACTGGAGGGCGGGTACGTGCTCGTCCCAGGCCTTCTGGTTCTTCCCCACGTACTGGGCGATCATGGTCTTTATCGTCCGGTTTGCTCGTTCGACCGGGTTGCATTGCGGCGTGTACGGCGGCGTGGTACGGTGTTGGATGCCAAAGGTTTGTAGTTCTTTGGCCAACTGCGACGACTTCAGCTGCGTCCCGTTGTCGGTCAGCAATTTCTCGGGGCACCCGTGGCGGTAGATCACTTGATCGGTGAAGGCCTTAGTAACATTGGTCGCCGTGGCCTTTCGCAGTGGGGTGACCTCGATCCACTTCGTAAAGCGGTCTTGCATGGTCAAGAGCCATGTGTGTCCCCGTGTTGAGCGGGGGAGAGGCCCGACCAGGTCGATAGCGACCTGCTGCCACGGAGCGGTGACGGGAGTCGCGCGAAGGTTCCCGGCCGGTCGAAGCTGTGACGCCTTGTGTGCTAGGCAGGTGGTACACGAGCGTACGTACCGCGCGATGTCCCTAAACATCCCCGGCCAATAGTATCGCTGAGCGATGCGGGCTATCGTTTTGGCGGTGCCTAGATGGCCGGACGTGGGGGCGTCATGGTAGCGCTGGAGCAAGGCGGATCGTTCTGGTGTGGGAACGCATCGCTTCCATTGCTCGCCAGCGGCCATTTCCCGGAAGTCTAGGTCGTGTAGGATGTGTCTGTATAGGTGACCGTCCTGGATTTGGTACTCGGGTCGGTCGGTCGGGCTGGCTCGTACCCCTTGGCTGATCCGGTGGTACTACTTACATTAGGGTGTTGGCCGTGCGGCCGCTACCTCCGGTTGGCGCGAGAGTGCGTCGGCGACCTGGTTCTGGGAGCCCCGACGGTACTTAATTTCGAAGTCGTGTTGCTGGAGTTCGAACAGCCAACGGGCGAGTCGTCCCGACGGGGCTTCCAGGCGTTGAAGTCACCGCAAAGACTGGTGGTCGGTCAATACCGTAAAGCGGTACCCCTCCAGGTAATCCCGCATTCGCCGTCTCCCCCAGACTACGGCGAGGCATTCCAGTTCGGTGGCGCTGTAATTGCGCTCGGCATGGTTTAGCGTCCGGCTGGCGTACGCGACCACCCGTTCCCCTTCCGGAAGCTGCTGCGTGAGTACGGCTCCTAGCCCGTGCGTGTTGGCGTCGGTTTGCAGCGTGAAGGGTTGTTCGAAGTCGGGGCACGCTAATACCGGCGCGGAAGTTAAGGCCGCCTTGAGGCGTCGGAAGGCCTGGTCCTCGGCCTCGGTCCACGCCCAGCGTGCGTTTTTGCCTGTGAGGCGGGTTAGCGCTGCAGTAACGGTCGAAAAGTCGGCTATAAATCGCCGGTACCACGAGGCGAGGCCAAGAAATTGGCGTACCTGTCGTAAGGTGGTGGGCGCGGGCCAGTTGGCGATAGCGCTGACTTTAGTTGGGTCGGTGCGGATCCCCTGTCGGTCCACGATGTGCCCCAGGTAGCAAAGGCTATTGCGACAGAAGTGGCACTTCTCGATGTTGAGTCGAAGCTTGGCGGCTCGTAGTCGGCGGAAGACCTCGGCCAGGTGCTTGAGGTGGTCTTCGAAGGTCGGACTGGCTATCACAATGTCGTCCAGATGGACCAGGACGTGGGGTTCGAGCTCGGGCCCCAAGACGGCATCCAATAGGCGCTGGAACGTGGCGGGGGCCGAATGCAGCCCGAACGGCATAGTTCGGAACTGCATGAGCCTTCTTCCCGGTGAAGGCGGTAGCGGGTCGGCTCTCGGGTGCAAACGGTACTTGCCGGTACCCGTGTTTGAGGTCTAGCGTAGTGAGATATTTCGCGCCCCGGAGCTTGTCCAGCGTCGCCGCGATGTGTGGCAGCGGGTACGCATCTTTCCGCGTGACTTCGTTTAATTTACGGAAGTCGATGCAAAACCGGTACGTACCATCCTTCTTCCTGACGAGTACCACTGGGGAGCTCCAGGTGCTTTGTGATGATTCGATGACGCCGGCTTCCTCCATCTTTCGTACTTCTTGGTCTATCACGGTTTGCATGGCTGGGTTGCGCGGTCGGTACCGTTGTTTGATCGGTTGATCGGTGGTGAGGTGGATGCGATGTTCGATACGGTCTGTGGGGCCGCGTATCGAGTCGAACGCGGCTAGTTCCCTGTCCAGGAACTTTCTTAGCCGCCGGTCCTCGTCCGGGGTCCGTAGTGTCAACCCGGTCGAAATTTCGCATACCGCTGGTTGGGTGCTGGTGCTTGGGCCCGGAGGCGCCGGGAGTGCGATCCCGAGCTTGGCCCAGAGGTCAATGCCTATCAGCACCGGCCCACTCAGGTTTGGCATGACGTGGAAGGTGTGTGTCAGTTCGTCCGGTGATAATAATCGGTAGGGCGACCGTATGGGTACCTCGTTTTGCGATGGCCGGACTCACGAAGGACATTTCGGAACCGGAATCGAGTAGTGCCCATAGGTGTCGACTGAGCAGGCGGATCTTTAGGTGCGGCCTGGGTGTGAACCTTATGTGGTTCGGTCGGGTCGGGTGGCGGTCGCTGGTTCCCCGGCCCGTGGGCCGTTTCCCGACGGCGGGTGGCAGTCTCGGGTGAGCACGCCGTCCTTGCCGCAGCGGGAGCAGAATTTGCGTGGTGGCCGCTTGCAGTCGAGACGGGTGTGGCCTCGTTGTTTGCATAGCCAACAGCATTTTTTTCTGCTGTAGGCGGCGGCCGCAATCGGTGAGCTGGGTACGCTTCGTATCGACGGTTGTTCTTCCTTTTGCCGGCGGAGGACTTTTTCGTGCTCGGTTGCCCGGGTGCTAAGCTCGGCTATGCTGGTGGCTTCTACTGGCCGAATGTACAGCTGGTAGCTTGAGTGCAAGTTATTATATAACAAGCGGGCCTTCTCTTGTGGTGTGTAGCCCCCAGCGCGTCTCTTCATCGTTAGCAGGTCCGTGGCGTATTGGTCGAAAGACTCCCCCGGTCTTTGCCGTCGCGCTTGGGCGTCTTGCCGTAGCTGATCGCGATAATCGGGCGGGAGATATTTCAATCGGAAGGCGGTACAGAAGGCGTCCCATGTCGCCCAGTCCTCGTAATTGTTACGGTACCATAGTAATGGGTTCTCGCGTAACATCTCGGGCAGTTCGAGGAGGAACAACTCGTCGGCGTAGCGGTAGGATCGCTTGAGTTCGTCTAGTCGCTCGAGGAACGCGAAAGGGTCCTTGCCCTCGAAGCAAAGGCCCCATTTCCGGATTCGGTCTAAAATCGCGGTTGGGTCGGGTAGAGTCGGTTCGGTGATCTGGGGTTGGCTCGGGCCGTCCCGGCGTTGTCTCTCCCTCGTTCGGCATGTCGGCGTTGTCGTGTTCGGGGAACAGCCCGGGGTTTTTCGTTACGAATTGACGCAGTCGGTATCGCAAAGCGTCAGTAGTTCCGGTACTGTCGAGACCGTGGGAGACTAGAATAGTCGCGAGCTGGGCTTTCGTTAGCAGGTATATCCAGGAGATTTTCATCGGAGTGCGCACGCAAGCTGGAGTCTCTACGGAGCAGGTCCCTGTTCGGGCGCCATGTAACGCGGTCACCTCGCTCGACGCTCGGATCGGCTCGTCGGTGTCCGGGTTCGAGAGGAGGGGAGACTCAAGCTTACGAGACACAGTATAGGTAGAAAAGAGTTTATTAAAAGCGAAATATATACAGAGTAGCGTGCAGGGCCGGGCGGTGTTAGGCGGCGTGCGCTTGGCGGCAAACGGGCGCTAGGACGCGAGCGCAGCGGGAAGTGCAAGCGCGAAGCGGTCGGCGTGAAGCAGCGTGCAGCGCGAAGCGGATTCGACTTAGCTGTGACTTTATTTACATGCGCGTTAGCTTAGTATCTACGGTGACGCGATTTACGCGGGTTGATCGTGACGCGGTTATCCCGATCGGGCTCATTTCTAGAGGTTTATAATTACGGCGCGATTCGCGGACTTATACTTAACTGGACTTATTACTAGCAGGCTTATGATTACGGCGGGTTTCGCAGGCGCGGACTTACAATTAACCGGACTTATTACTAACAGGCTTATAATTACGGTACGGTATGCGCTTATGACTACAGGTGGGCTAGGCGGCTGGGTATTGCCGGCAGGCCTGACTGTCACGTCGAACTCCGCCTGCAACGGAAACCGGAAAACCCGGCGGGGCTGAGAAAACCTCAGCCCGGGCTGGTACGAGGAACCGGAGAAACCCGGCAGGGCTGAGAAAACCTTAGCCCGTAAAGTAGAGAGAGCCAGAAAACCTGGCGGAGCTAAGAAAGCCTTAGCCCCAAGAGGTAGTAGGTAGATCGGTGCCAGGAGCTGGGTGTCGGGACAGGATCTGGTCCCGATGTCTCGGCCGGCCGGGCTTATATACCCGGCCGGCGCCCCCCCCCCCCCCTACACGTTGTCGGTCCGCTGGTGGGGGTTGGTTCCGTGGGGAGACCACGAGATATAGCACGAGCGGCGGGCATGTGAGCGAGGCAGCACGAGCGGTGCACGTGCGAGCGAGATAGCACGAGCGGCGCGCGTGCAAGCGAGACAGCTCGAGCGGCGCACGCGCAAGCAAGATAGCACGAGCGGCGTACGTGCTAGCGAGGTAGCATATGCGCGAGTAGGATAGGTATAGCAGGGTGAGCAAGCGAGGCATGCGCGGTTATATATCTATATTTGAAACATATTTACATTATTTACATGATTATATACAGTGACGACCCTGTCGTTGCAAATTGTAATAAATATTTTCTACGAACTTAATCGTCTGTCCTCGTATATTAATGTTTATTTGTATTTTATATAAATGTAATTAATGCATAATTAATATTTTTAGGTTAACTTATAAATGGCTAAAAGCAGTGGCCCATATTCTGAGCTCACATTTATCTTTAGATGTGCCCCTAAATGTATCTTAGATGACACGATAAATGTGGCGGTATTCTGAGCGCACATTTAGCGCACATTTAGAGGCAGATCGCCATTTTTAGCATAAATGCGCAACTTTATAGTGAAAATCGTATTCTGAACTACATTTATTGAACATTTATGCCATTCTCAATAAAGGTAACACTAAATGTGCCCGAGGGCACATTTATACGTAATACCGGCGCGTTGTACTTGATGGTACGTAAGTTTGATTAATTCTATCACTGTTATACAATTGATTTCATTAATAAAATTATTACAGCCCAAACCAAATTTTAGTTTTAAATCAGAAATAGGTTTGGGTTAGGTTATATCTTCCGGAAGTGGAGCCTCCCCGTAAGGGGGGGGCGGAACCCACTGCGTCCACGCATATACTTTACAACACGAGTTTCGTTATGTCAAGGTCAAACTCACTATTCTTTTATACATGTTGTTCGAAAATTACGTGGTATACTTCTCAAAATTTATTTGTTAATAACTTTTGAATAAACAACGACCGCCGGCTAAAATCTTCGGAATGTTGATCAGGGTCATGACCTTGACAACATATGTCAACATCACTATCCTGCGGGGGTGGGGTCTTAATATGCATAATTACCACTTTTGAATAAACAACGACCGCCGGCTAAAACCTTCGGAATGTTGATCAGGGTCATGACCTTGACAACATATGTCAACATCATTATCCTGCGGGGGTGGGACCTTAATATGCATAATTACCGCATTATTGGATATTCATCGTGTTCTTCGATATTATCTTCGTCATCAACAATATCGTTGGAATCAAATACGCGTCGATGTCGTAAAATTGCACGTCGGAGATATTCGTTTATAGCGTGTAATTCGTACGATCCCTCGGGAATCGTAATTTCCTTGTTGTCGTTATCAAAGTAAAATTTATTATTCTAAGAATTCACGTTCGATATCGTATGATAAGTTTCAAAGTCCGTTAAACCAAGCTCGTAATCGTCATCGTTTAAATCTATAGCCGGAAAGTAGCTTACAGCAAGAACGCTACTCTTGCCAGTCAACGTAAGTGTGAGTGACATGCTGGAAAACTGTCAAACGAATACTGAGTCGCGAAGGTAAATTGTCAGGTTTTAAATTCATATCGATCATCGACCGTTTGAAGAAATCGAGGACACAATTGTCCACAAATACTTTGATTATAATTTTGATAGGACGTGTGATTATATTCTATATTTGCAACATTCTGTCCAAAATATCGCACTAATTCCTTGGACGGTCAAAGATTTCCAAAACTATCGGAACATACTACACGATCTCCCCTCTTTGCATACGCAACCCAATGAGTACCGAAACCATCGACGTCACCCAAATTGATGATACCGCTCTTATTTCGTCGTACACCGTTTATCGGTAAATTATTGCGCATGAAAACGTCTCTAAAAAATTGTATACGCATACGTCTTGCAAGTTGTTCCAATTGTACATTGGTTGTTACACCGGCAGACATTTTTATCGTTATTTGGACGTTTTTTTTTCTTAGCCGCTGTTGAGAACCCTCGTCCACGCTTGTATGGAGCGAGATAAAATCCGTGACCTTCCATGGCGCGATTATGACGTTGCATTTCTTCGAGCTGACGTTGCGCCGCCTTGCTATCGTTCACCGCCTTCGCGATTTCCGCTGCTCCGCCAGCCAATGAACCGAGAACTCCCAATAATGGTAAAATTGGTAAGATACCACCGCGCTTCGCCATAGGAAGTATTCGTTTTTTCATAGTCTTTCTCTTCGTCGATGATTTTTTTGTTTTCATCAATGACTTTTTTGTTTTCATCCCCATACCGAATTTTGTCTTTGCTTTCATAGCTGCCCAAACAGCTGTAGCGGCCGCTCTGTCGCCAAGAGTCGAATCTCTCGCGGTAATACGTGTTCGCGCTTTCGTGGCGAGTATATTATCCGCAACGTGTCGTTGACCGAGATCGTTGCTTCGGGAATAAGCTATGTCATGCTCGCGACACGCGGCATCCAATGGATTGATACCCCGATCGCCTCTAGCCAATCGTGTTTCTAAATGAGTTCCCGGTCCGCAAAACTGATAGCCTGGAATATGTAATTTGATAGGAAGTGCGTTTATCGCACGATTTAGCAAACCACTACCTCTTATAATTTTTGCTGGCATTTGCCACAATCTTTTATTAACGGTGTTGGACCGTCGATATGTGTTTGCTGCCACGGTAAATTATAATGTCGCATGCATCGACGATATTGTCAAACCTCTAAGTCAGCTTTTATATGTTCGGGAAGCTTGTCCCACAATTGTTCACGTAGCTACCAAAGTCTCGCAGTAAAACAATCTTGGGTATAATCTGTAACTGCTCGGTGGTAAGCTCGAGAATATCGCTGTCAACCGATAGAAGAAGAAACATTTTTGAGACTGAGCGGTTTCGATTCGGTGTACCTCTATAAATAGGGCCCCGATGACTCATTTTCCAAAAATCTGATTTGAGATTCGCGAGAGCAAACATGCGGTTCGTGCGACAAGCGACGATAATAAAAATGACAAATTTTGACGATAAAACACGAGTAATGTCCGAGAAAGAAATACGCAAGCATGGAAACATGCTGTCGACTACTATACGCGGTATCATTTGCGGTCAGATTAACGTGTTAAGTTTGATAGAAAGTCCACACGGTGTACGTTTCGAGAATGTGTACGTATACTCGAAATCGCTTCAACAACTGAAATGTCGATACTTGGAAAATTTGCTATTACCGATCGACGAAATTGGTTATTTTACATTCTCTAATAATAGTGATGTTATTCCACCGAGCGAGGCGCTTCCGAATTCCATTTTTATCTTACGACGTGGCGTGCGATAAGCAAGATACGATAAGAGAGTACTTTGCAATGGGACGACACTTGAGCGTCGACTGTTTCAAACGTATGCCAAGATACCCAAGCATCTTATACGGGACAATGCAAATTTACTGATTTTATTTAAACAAGATGGTACAAACTTGAAACATGTATAGAACGATGATGTAAATACTGACATGTCTTACGGCGATTTTCGCGCATTCTGTCAGAAATGTTGGCAACACAAGAATGGATTTGTAGTGATTGATAAAGACAGTTTACAGACTAATGGACGATATCGAAAAGGATTTAACGATTTTGCAATACCGTAAAGTCGTTAGTCGCTATTGATATATCGATCGAGCAACATCTAAAAATTTTTGTCCAAGCGCATCATGACGACGATGATTGACAGTGACGATTCGATCACATTTTTTGATGTGGATAAAGATGACAATATAATTATCGGTGAAATAAGATATGTGGGAACACCAAGTCTCTACGAGTTGATTTTCAGAATAATGAGACAAATCAATTAGTAAAAAAAAAATAATTGTTTTTAAGAAAAAGTATGTAATTATTTACTATGCATTTTTTTAAACAATTATTTGTTTTTTTCTTTACACTAATTGATTTGTCTCATTATTCTGTACATAAAAGTATTACGGTAAGATTATCAAAAACTGAATATTTTACGAGATATTTTATTTTTTATATCAAAATATGTCAATAAAATATAAAATAACTTATAAAGTACTTAATGAAAAAATACTTTATTATAGTGTTTTGAAAAGCTTTCGAGATAAGCTACAAGAATATGCAATAAAAAATGTGGGGTTCCATTTAAGAAAATATCGATCACATTGACTTGGCCTTGAAAAGGTCACTCAAGGTCAAGTCCATATTTTCATTATGTGTCCCTTTCTGAACCCTACAACTTTTGTATAAAACATTTTTTTCCATCTTGCGTACTTTACGAGATATTTGCGTGCGTTGATTAAAATGACTCACCCTGTATATGAAACCGCCAACTCTATTATATTTATTCGATTTTGAAAAATGCATAGATTATATGAATTACTGGCTATGCGAAAATACTCATATTGTAAATGAAAAATTCAAACAATTTGTAACGGTTTTGCAACAGAATAATATCGTTAATGTATGCGACGCTGCAAAAGCGATACATGAAAGTGATATGTTTAACAACGAGTCACTCATAGATTGTGAGTTATTGATATGTGCTGTAAATGATATTCTTCACGATGCTTGTAATAAATAAGTTATTTTACTATTTATCTGTGAATTTAATTATTTAACCCATCCTTTATGTATGAATAAAAACGGTGTAATAGATATGCACAGTCTACAAAACTTAAAACTTTCTCTCGACACACTCTACTAAAGATGTAGAAAAATGATGAGGTAGATGAGACGTGATACTCCAGTTAGAAGGAGACAAAAGATGAAATTAAAATATATATAATTGAGAGGAGTGTGCAACGTTATAGTATGCAACCGTCTATGCCCTTACCGCTTCGACGAACTTAACAATATGTGTTATGGCTGACGAAGAAGTTATGGTTATTGAAGATGACGAGGATGTCATTCCCGAAGATGACAACTTGATGGAAATTGAGAATTTGTTGGACGATTCATCAGACGAAGACCGCGTACTTTCGAAGGATTCCGATTACAATAGTGACTGCAGTAGTGATATTACGGACATAAATCAACGTACTTTAAACCGAGTTGAAATAAATAGTTTAGGTGTGGTGAAAATGTGTTGTATATACATTTATTATAAAAGTGAAGACAACGAAAAATCTTGCATATGCTGTTTTATGCGAATTTCAGACTTATTTTCGAATATTCGTGTTGTGCGAGAATATGAAAGTGCAATTTATGAACTAATCCTGGGATCGTTTTGCAGAGAGTGTAGAAAACCGCTGTATTAGATAATGCCCTGCAATATGTTCCCAAGTGCACTGTATAAGCTGGACGAAAATTTTGTAACGGTTCACCTTTCCCGTACGCCGCGGATCAAGGCTCGCCGGTGCCAGGATTCGGGAGAAGGGAGAAACTCCAACTTACTTTACCTCGGTATAAGCGGTTTAAGCTATTATGTTTATTTAAGCGTTTCTCAACATCTAACACTGAGCTATATTATAAGTACAATGCAACATGCGAGAGCGGTGCGTATAGAGTTTCGCGTGAGCGGTTGTTATTCACGATGCGTCGTGCAAGAGTGGTGCGTACAGAAATTCGCGTACAGAGTTTCGCGCGTGGCTGGTGCGCGGGAGCTCGGGAAGCGAGCGTGGCTCATGCGGACGTGTTCTGCGTTCGCGAGATTCGCATGCAAGCAACTATGGTTATTCTAAGCGGAACAGAACAGATCTTAAGTGCTACGGGTGTCGCGTGGCCTTCGTTCGTAGTTCCAACGGCCTGACTACCTTATCCTTAAAAGGACGGGGCGTCGGCACTTTCGGCGGCCTACCCTTAAAAGGGCTAGCACGCTTGTGTAGTCTGAAGGCCGTGTGTACAGGTGGAGTCGGCGCGACACTGACGGAAATCGTAATATGGCTCTACAATTATAATGCGCGGTATATACAGTGCGGACTTACGGTCTAAACAGGTCGCGGTATATACAAGGCGATACTAGAGTCTATTAGAGCGCAGAGACCAAAGCGGTCGTATGATATAAACAGGTCGCGATATATATACAACGGTGCTAGAGTCCCTTAGGATGCGGAGACCAAAGCGGTCTTACGGTACAAACAGGTCGCGGTATATACAAAACGGTCTTACGGTATAACGCGGTACGGACTTATCAACTAGCAGGAGGCGCCGTCCCAGCAACCGGGAAGCCCGGCCTAACTACGGAAAGCCCGTAGCCTGGTGTAACGCGAGGTATCAGGATGCGCCGTCCCAGCAACCGGGAAGCCCGGCCTAACTACGGGAAGCCCGTAGCCTGGTATAACGCGGGGTATCAGGATGCGCTGTCCCAGCAACCGGGAAGCCCGGCCTAACTACGGGAAGCCCGTAGCCTGGTGTAACGCGGGGTATCAGGATGCGCTGTCCCGGCAACCGGGAAGCCCGGCCTAACTACGGGAAGCCCGTAGCCTGGTGTAACGCGAGGTATCAGGGTGCGCCGTCCCAGCAACCGGGAAGCCCGGCCTAACTACGGGACGCCCGTAGCCTGGTATAACGCGAGAGTCGGTTCAGGATCCGGAGAGTTGTACGTGACAGGAATCGGGATCGGGAACTGGTAACGCTACGCTCGCCGGAGCGCCTTATATACCGGCAGCCGGCCTCCCACTCACGCGAGTCGGCGCGTGGTGGGGCCGAGACACGGGTGTGGAAGTTTAGGGGCGCCATAGGCGCCGAGCCTCAGAATTGCGGGCGGCTGGTCGGCCCGCGAGGCTGGTAACGGATCGTTACAACTTGTGTTGTGAAAAGACTTGAATAGGAAATATGGGGGACTCCAAACGTTTTGCGCGATTAGAACAATATCTATGGCAGTTTTACATAGAGGTAGACGATGCGAATTCATGCGAGATATGGGAAGGCGAGTGCCTTAAATGTCTCGAGTGGTTGGAAGAACAGTATCGACTCGCGATGTTACAACAGAGGCATGGAATTCAATCGCTGCTTGGCCGAATCGCGCGACTTGAAAGTTAAAGACATTCGTTACACAAACTTTACAAACCCGTAGGTGTCTGTGTCCCGGCGCTACCGACTAACACTCCTGTTACTTCAATTGTACAAATGGTACAAGGCCGCGAAATCGGTTTGAAGAAATCTTATACAATAGATTTGTATCATTGTCTGAGAGATCATCAAGAAGTGATGTTCAAGGATTGTGATTGGGAAATGTAAAACGCAGCTGACGCCTCGTAATGGACGAGAACCGCATTGAAATACTCGAAGAATTAATTGTATCTATTTTAAAAAATTTTTTAATATTTAAATTCTTATACTAATAAGACTTGTATTTTTTCTGTTTCAAATGGAGTGTCACTTTTAAGTTTTTATTATAATTATGATTATTATAATTATAATAATTATAATAATTATTTTTATTATTGTTATTATTTTATATTTTACACACACACATGCACGCACGCACGCACGCACGCACGCCCGCACGCACGCACGCCCGCACGCACGCACGCCCGCCCGCCCGACCGCCTGCCCTCCCGCCCGCACGCACGCACGCACGCACAATTTTTAAATAAATGTTTTTATTATATATGAAAAGTGTGAGTAATTATTTACTATAACGGACCCAGCTCCAATCACGTTGACCTTGACATATGTTGTCAAGGACATAATCCTGAGTAACTTTTCCTTATAACTTAATCGGCGGTCATTGTTTATTAAAAAGTTATTAACAAATAAAGTTTGAAAAATAAAATATTAATTTTTACATAAGTTTGTAATTTCCACGCAAGAAGCGAGGTCCATCCGCATCAGAACCCTGATTTGAATGTGAAACAAGGTCTTTACATAATTAATATAATATTAGAAAAAATCAGTACACATAGGAATCAAACATTTTATTTATTCTACAGTTGCAAATGTACTGTTTTCATCTAAGGCAGTGCTCGGAGATGGTTGCCCTTTTCGGGCCGATTCCGTGGCTCACGCCTATTGCCCCCCACTCACCGCTCGTGCGTTAGCGACGAGTCGCCAGATACGCGTAACTAAGGAGCGCGACGTTTTGTCTCAGGAGCGTCCGTATATAAGAATGCCCAAATATAATAATAAGACAATACTTTTCTATAAATAAAAGTTTTTCTTCAATATTTTATATCAATGAAATATAAAATATTGAAGAAAAACTTTTAATTTTGAGAATTTTCGCCGTGCATTTAGAAAAGTATTGTCTTACTATTATATTTGGACATTCTTATATACGGACGCTCCTGAGACAAAGCGTCGCGCTCCTTAGTTACGCGTATCTGGCGACTCGTCGCTAACGCACGAGCGGTGAGTGGGGGGCAATAGGCGTGAGCCACGGAATCGGCCCGAAAAGGGCAACTATCTCCTAGCACTGATCTAAGGGATACAATGTTGCCATTATTTCAAAAAATTTACGTATTCGTTCACAATACTGATATTTAGGTTTAAATATAAACTCAGCCAAATAATGTATGTAATGATAATCACGAGTTCCATATTTTGGTATTCCACTTCGAATATCACGCCATATGCGTTCTATGTTTTGTGTGTGAACTCCTGTATAAGGGTCTACAAAATTTTCGCTATGATTTACAACTTGATGTGTATAGTTATAATTTTTAAGTTTATTATATGCTCTCCAGCAGTCGCTATAGATAGTAGTACCCGGTGCAACATGAGAAAGTATAATTGGAATGAGAATCTTAGATGAACGTTCTTTAACAGGAAGGACAAAAAATTTGCCAGTACACCGTTCAATACCTCCAAATAACCACTGGCCAGTAATAAGACGTTCACGATGATATTTGCAAATTTAGCTTCGTCAATTTCTACAATGACGTTTAAACAGCCAATTTGCTCTTCATTGTGTGACAGCCATTGTGCCAGAAGCTATATAAAAATACGTAATAAAAAAGAGAGAATATATAAACAATATAGACAACTATATGACAAATATCACTTGCTACTCAAAAAACCATTATAATAGCAATATCAACATAGAAAATAAAAAACATACTTCTCGCCAAAAATTTATCCAATCGACTACTGTACGAGATGAAATAGATAATTCCGCTTTTAAAAATAACTGTCGTGGAGAATTTAATAACAGAAAATGACAAATTATACGACAAGCTGTTGGCAAATCCAGTGTTGCTTGTGCAAACCACGTATTAGTTAAAGCACTAATCTTAAAATTGCATGTTTTTCTAATTCGTTTCTTATGACAAACTTGTTCATAGTATTTTTCAGTGCAATGAATAACAAGTGGTGGCTGCTCTATATTTAAGTGCTGAATTTTATTGCACCGAGGACACTTTATTTGATTACGAATAACTCTGTTCTGTGCCAGAAATGTTATTAACTCCTTATAATTATGCGTTAAGTGTAAAAACTCGTGAAATAACATAGTATACGGAAGTTAGACTCAGTGTATTGTTCCAATAGTCACTCACAACTGAAAAATATGTGATGCAATATAAACACGAAGAGTATTTTAACCAGCGGTAGTATTTATGCTTCTATATTTATATTTTTATTATTGTCAACATAGTTTCGTCAAACTAGATGACTTTCCACGTGAAGCAAGGTCGATTTCAACACATTCTCTGTTTACAGCACGAAACACAACAATAGTGGGGGGGGGGGGGGGCGGAACCCACTGCGTCCACGCATACACTTTCCCATCCACACAACAATTCTGGGCTGAACCTCGCTTCGCATTGTAAAGTATATGCATGGACACAGTGGGTTCCGCCCCCCCTATTTCTGATTTAAAACTAAAATTTGGTGTGGGTTACGTTGTATAACTTAAACCAAATTTTCAGAAATAGGTTTGGGTTAGGTTATATCTTCCGGAAGTGGAACCCCCCCGTAGGGGGGGCGGAACTCACTGCGTTCACGTATACACTTTCCCATCCACACAACAATTCTGGGCTGAATGTCGCTTCGCATTGTAAAGTATATGCATGGACACAGTGGGTTCCGCCCCCTCCCTACGGGGGGCTCCACTTCCGAAAAAAAATCTATTTCTGATTTAAAACTAAAATTTGATTCAAGTTACGTTATATAACTCAAACCAAATTTTCGTTTCGAATCTAACTTTAACTTTAAATATCTTAAAAATTATAAGAGACCGCCGATTAAGTTATAAGGAAAAGTTACTCAGGATTATGTCCTTGACAACATATGTCAAGGTCAACATCATTGGAGCTGGGTCCGTTATAGTAAATAATTACCAAAGTGTGAATTATTTCTGCGCCTCCTTCTTTCCTTTTCCTACTCCTGCATACCTGTGCGATATCTCTCTCCAACGTGTATGCGAAAGTCATCCTTCTCCCACGTGCATGCAATATCTTTTTTGGGGTAAATTGTGTTTCTTGTGCTAAAGTCTACAAGCGAGCTAATGTGATACAGGTTTGCTAGTAAAAATGTTTACTGTTACTTAAACTTTGTAGTTTCATCGCAAAATGAGACATCTCAGCGAAAATCAAGTGGCTCAAGTAATCGCTTTATTGCAAGATGGTAGATCTCAGCGATATGTTGCGAACAGATATGGTGTAAGTCGATCCGTCGTAGCCCGTGCTTGGGCGCACTACCAAGAGACTGGGCTCTATCAACGAAGAGAAGGCCAGGGTCGTAGGCGTGTAACATCCATTCGGAAGGACCGTAACATTGTCAACATGGCTGTGAGGGAACCTATAGCAAGTGCTCATTACATCAGAGCCCATTTGTTTCCAAATCAGCCCGTAAGCGATCAGACCATCCGAAATCGCCTGAGAGAAGCTGGCCTGAGATCACGAAACAGATCGCGTGTGCCAATGTTGACGGCTATTCATCGACGAGTTCGTCTGGAATACGCACGAGCTCACGTCGACTGGATTCAGAGGCAGTGGAGTCGAGTCCTTTTCACAGACGAGTCCCGTTTTTGTCTTTTCTCCAATGATAGACGAATTCGTGTCTGACGTCGACGTGGAGAAAGTGACGAACCATGGGGTCCTAATCTCTGCATCTGATACCCACACACACACACTCGCACCAGAGAGGGTTTGAAGTCAGTAAATACCGTGGAAGTGACGAACCATGGGTCCTAATCTCTGTATGTGATACCCACACGCGCACACACACACACACTATACACATGATGTGCAAAATCCGACCGAGCAATCTCCCCGTGGTGCACATTGGATAACGCGAATGCCGGCGGTATTACCAAAAGTCTTGCAAAATGCAGGGGTGACTATGAAACCCGATAACTCGGCTCCTAGGTATGGTAGAGCAATGTTCTTTGCGCCATTTTAAAGGGGAAGTTTCCCATTTCAAAGCCCATGTGGTGGCATTCTTGGTCCCATCCCTGCTTTTCCCATGGACGGCTACAAAGTCATGAAATTTCCAGAATATTTTCACGATCTGATTTTGGCCCTCATAAACAAAATAGTTCGATGAGGCGAATAATTCAATCTTACCCGTCTTAAAATCGAGGCTTTACTCGTTAAAACGCGCCAAGGATCATTATCCTACGATTCCCCTAAGCTAAGATATGGCTTCTCAAAAATCGGCATAATTTGCAAGTTTTAAAGCGCTTCCCTAATTGTTTTGCGTAGTGTATCTGCATATACATGTATATATATATATATATATATATATATATATTTTTTTTTTTTTTTTTTGAGGGAATAAAAACGTCCGACATGTAATTACAATATTTTATAATATGTATGTATGTATATATGTTTTAATCATAAATAAATATTAATTATATAGTTATTAACTATATAATTGTAACTTGACATATAATTGTGACTTAACTTGATCATGAAGAACGTTCTTTAAAGCACCACATACTTCATAAACAATGCATGATATGAGTTGTGATGAAATTCGAAATAAATAACTCAAACTCTTATAACTATCGCCTGATGCTATGAATCGCAATGTGACTGCTAATCTTTCTTTAGCTGATACACATTTTCGTAAATGAGTATTTTGTTTAGCAATCTGGGGTTCTAGTGCATTCAGGAGAAAATCGAAATCCTTTGCCGACATTCGACAAAAATTTTCAAATTGTCCACTGTCAAGTTCCAATGTCAAGTCACTCAACAATGTATTGGCATTATGCTTAAAATAAAAAGTAAAGCTGGTAAAATAATTTGTGAGATTGTTTTTTACACCTAACGTCTTTTTATTGTATAATTATATAAGAGACAAAAATTCTGCTTTTAATAACTTACCTGTTGAAGAAAAATGTTGTCCATCTTCTTCGTTTCTTTTTCTTTTTTTGTTTTCTGTCCGCTAAGAGAATATATATTGCACTCGCAATTGCGAGTTCGTCCTCGCTTTTGTCTGACATTTCAAGCATACGTGTTTTGCCAAACGAAATACAATTTTTTTTATTTGTGTTGTTATTGGGAGAATATATTTATTTACTTTCAACCTATCAAGCTTCAATCTATCTAGTTTTTGGCACAACGAAACGAAACGAGACGTAATAACAATAAAGGTTAGGTAACTAAACATCTATACTGCCGAATGTTGCCGAAACTGGTCGAAGTAATACGAACTAAGAAACGACGAATGCATTTTCGTGCAAAGTCCAATAATGATTAAACGTTTATATTAACAGTTTTCCAAAACGAGAGTGAACGCTTTGACTCCTCTTCAAAATACAATTTCTTGAAACATGAGAGTCTATGAAGATGAAGAGCACAGATGAAAGATGCAGATGGAGAGGTAGTAAAGATCTTCTTCTTCTTTTTTAATCCTGTCATCTAGGAGTAGCGCATAGGACCATAACAATGTTCTTCCATCAATAATCTGTAGCATCAACTTCGATGTCATTTTCCATGTGTTCGCGCGAAAAATCGCCGTTGTTAAGACAATTCGGTTTAACATTTTCGATTTAGGTAATTTATTCGTTTATTTCGGTATTGGTTATTTATTTAAAGAGTGCAGGTAATTTAGCCTACAGCTATTGAGCCATTGAAGTCAATGGAGTTGTTGTCTTGAGACAAACTGGCTTGCAAATTTTATTTTGGAGCACCTCCTCCTACACAAATTGTTTTAATAGTCTTGTAAGGTTTCAAGTCTTCATTACCGTTGTGGACTTCACCCGTAGACTTGGGTAAAAGGACTGTGTTATTCCCCACAGCACTGGGATCCCGGTGGAACTTATTCATTTTATAAAATATCGAGTCCCACGTCGTAGATATGGAAGTGGGAAGTCCCGAGTGGACTAAGTAAAAGTAAGAAAAGATGAGTCTCTTGCTTCTGTAGGCCGGGATAAAGGCTTGAGCCGAAGTCCGAAGAGCACAGATGAGGAGTTACAATTTTTACAAATCCGTTTTGTTGTTATTCTTCATCTTTGTGAGTATGATGTTAAAACACACATTGATGATGCTCCATGTTTTCTTCATTATTTTTCCGTGATAATTCCGTTATGGTGGAAAATATTTTGTGTGGATCCAATTGCTGGTAGTACCAAGATTACCAAGTCGGATAGTCATTTTTATGACATGCAGACTCATATTATAGTTCAAAATGTGTACACGAAAATATATATACAAAAATTAATATATATTAAAAAATATAAAATCCGATCAATCAATTTTCATGTAATGCACATTACATAACGTTAATGCCGGCGGTACTCATTGTTTTTATAAAAATATAGTTAACTTGAAAATTATACTCGATAAAATAATTTTTTTTTAAATGTAAGAAAAATATAATAAAAATATTATTTTTATGTAAAATATGTATTTATAGATCTCATAGAAAATGTTATCTTCAAAATATGGAAAAGTTCTTTTAAATTAAAGTTTTCCTTTTATATAAAAGGTTTTCTTGCTTAATTATTAAACATTATTTTATCCACAAAATTAAAAGTTTTAAATAGGACATATTTTGTTAGATTTAAATAATATTTCCTATTTTATTTAAGATTAATATAATTTCCTTATTCTTAATAATTTAAATATTTGCATTATATTAAGTAAAATGTGAACTCTCTAAATTTCTTGAAGTAAAATTCCATTCGAAACTAGTGACTTTACTTGAAGCAATAATGATGATCTGATAATACTGCCATTCCGGAGTGGCATTTCATTTTTTTTTTTATAAAAACAAATATTTAACTACACCCACAGAGAGAACTTACCATCCATATAAGTCAGTTTAATCAATTAGAATGAATTCTTCAGCTTTTCTTGAGTAAATCCTTTATTGTATCATTTAGAGTGAATAAATTCATTCATAAAATGAGTTGTTTTAATAATGGAAAAATTTCACTCTATAGGAGTAAAAAGTCATTCTACTTTCAGTAACACAGATATCACTTTATTTTTCGGGTAAAATTTTAATCCAAGAAATTTAGAGAGAAAGATAGCGAACAAATTGAACATTTAATATTTTAACAATAATAATATGGGTAAACAAAGTTCAGAAAGTGTCACAGGTAAAGATCAGAACTCCGTGGTTCGTCACTCCCACAATATTTAACGATTCCAAACCCTCTCTACCTGTGTGTGTTTGCGTGTGTGTGAACGTGAGTATATCAGATAGGTGAATTTCTTGCCCAGTTAAGACTTAACGTGTGGTTAATAACATCCCAAATACGAAATTTTATATTTTTATTGATGAAACATTTTATATAACCAATGAAAAATGGATGACGTTTTTCGTTCGATATGTTGATCCCGAAACTTTAGATATTCGCTTGCAATTAATAAAGTTAATTGATGTTGATGCAAAAGATTGTAGTGCAGAAAAATTATTTAATGCATTTGAAATTGAAATGTGTAAACTACAGATCCCATTTTTAAATATTATTGCTCTCTCATGTGACAATGCATCTGTCATGATAAGAAAACATTTGCCTTTAAAAAAAAATTGGTATCAATATTTGCATTAGGAAATTAACGGATTTAGGTTGTAATAAATTAATCCTTGTTTCATGAGCTTGAAAAAAAGCATTAAACAAATTCAAAAAATTTTAAACATATTTTAGAAATAGAAAATACGTTTTTATATCTACATTTTCCATTAAAGACAATAAATGTTCCCCGGGCATTATTGTTTTTGGCTGACGACCATTTCATTAAGAAAATGTTTTATTGAATCCCACAATTCAAGAAGCCTGTCAATACATGAATAACGTGAAAGCCATCGAGTCTCGCATAACTTCAAAATTTTGTGATTTATATCTTGAAAACATTCACAAAACTCATTAAAAATAGCTAAACGTTTTGGACTACTGTTAATATAACTTGCAATTTTTCTTAAGAATTCTTCACAAAAATCAGATATTTTAGTGCATGCAGCGTGCGCAAACAATGCGGCGGAATGGCAAGGACATGAAAATGTTAATAAATTTTTGCATTTTGATACCAATTTTTTTTTAAAAGAAATGTTTTCCTATCATGACAGATGCATTGTTACATGAGAGAGCAATAATATTTAAAAATGGGATCTGTAGTTTACACATTTCAATTTCAAATGCATTAAATAATTTTTCTGCACTACAATCTTTTGCATCAACATCAATTAACTTTACTAATTGCGAGCGAATATCTAAAGTTTCGGGATCAACATATCGAACGAGAAACGTCATCCATTTTTCATTGGTTATATCAGATGTTTCATCAATAAAAATAGAAAATCTCGTATTTTGGATGTTATTTACAACACGTTCTGTCTCAACCGAACATAAAACATTTGAAATAATATATTTTCATTTCGTTCGATCCATTCATGCTTTTCAAGACATTAGCATCTTTTTCTATGTCCTGAAAAAAACTGAGAATCTCTTTTGCTGTTTGATGAGGAATATTTTTTTCGGTAATTAATGCGGCATAACGTATTTCCGCTGATTTTTTTCGCTCATCAAACGTCAAAAGCGATTCATCAGTTTGCGTATTTAAATTTGTGTTCGATTTGTTCGCTTCTATGTTACTTTTCTCGGATTTTTCTTTGTGCATTTTGGATTCTGCGTGTCGATATATTTGTGATGAACCGCCAGTAATTGATCTATCACAAATCAAACAAGAGAATGAGTTGTCGTTATTTGGTACTTCGCGTAACCATAATTTAAAATCTTCTATATCCCATTGTGGTCTAAATGTTCTTTTATATTGATTTTTTTTTTGTGAATTTGCATTATCGGTGCATAATACATTTTCTTCAATATTGTTTTTGTGACACGCAGAATCCGCATGCCTGGAAACATGCGATGAACATGAAAAATTTTTTTTACATATATTACAGTAAAATAAAGTATCGTCTGATGACACTTGACGTATCCAAGTTTTATAGCGATCGTCAGTAAGCCAAGCTTGTGAAAATTTTGGTTTCGGTCTTTTCTTCAATTCATCGCATGTTTCCATATTGAAAAATAGAAAATATAATATTAAAGAAAAAAGGAATAGCTAAGATAATAGAAAAATAATAAAAGATTGCAAAAAAAAACTAAGAAAGGCGAAGAGAAATGAAAGATAGAAGTGCTGAAATATAAAAGAAAAAAAGAAGAAAATAAAGGAAAGAATAGAAGTAAAAGAATAGAAACAGAAAGATTGAAAAATCGGGTTTAATACCGTAAGAAGCATTGCGAAGCTACGGAAGAATTCTATGATGAACACGTCAAGATGCTTCTTTGCGATGGATGCGTATTTGGCGTTAAACAAAAGCGTATCACGTATCTTAGAAATCAAATGCGGATCAACAACGCAAGATCATACCAAAAATTTATTACTATTTATTTATTTATTTGCGACCATGTTTTTATTACATCGATTAAGAACACACGACCGTTAACCTTTATTTATTGATTTTTATTTGCGACAATGTTTACTAACCGAATAAGAACACACGACCGTTAACCTATGTCATAAGCTAATTTTAATTGTTTTGTGCTGAAGATGGCTCGAAAAAGGAGTCGAAACGTTCGGTTATTGTATACTCTATTTCTATAGAGATTGATTTTACAGAATAAAGCTTGTTGCGCTTCACTTACCGCGCTTGGCACTTACCGGATAGCCTTTATCTTGAATTTTAATTTTATATAAATTTTTAAAAAAATATATAAATTCTTATATTTATACACGACTTGAGAAATCCGATCAATTTCTCCCTGGTGCATATTAGGTGACATTAGATTCGGCAATATTTCTTTCTCATTAAAATAATAAAAAATGATGCAAACAATAAAATAAAAAAATTTAGAGAGTTAACTTTAAAATTGGTTTACTATGGAGGGATAAAAGATATATGGACAAATTTATAAATATGTATTTATATTATCATAGTTTTAAAATTGTAGTTTTAAATAAGACATTGCTGAAATAAGATCGAGAAGCATTCCCTATTTTTTTTAAATGCCCACTGTGTAAAATGAAAGATATATATTATTTTTATATGTGTAATCTGTGGTATATAAATTCAGTTTGAACTCTGTTCTTATTACATTATTTATACTTTTGTAATAATCCGCTTTCGCGAGGCGGAGGCGGACAGCTCGGTCGGGATCCTGGGTTCGTGAAAGGGGTATCGAGACACGAACGAGAATAGATGTTTGATAAAAATATGATTTATTGTTTGTATAGATGAGTGTGGTACATTAAGATTGTGTATGTGTATTCGTTGTATGCGTGTGTGTGTGTGCGCGTGACAGTCTATGCGCGAGTGTGTGAGTGAGTAACAATATAGGCGCGAGTGAGTGAGTGAGCGCAAGAATGTACAAGAAGGTGAGCGCTTGTGTGTATATTTATATCGCACGCGGTCGACGGTGCACCCACTGCACCGTGATTGTTCGCAGTGCGGTTCGTGAGTTCGGCGATGCGTTCGAGTATCGATTATTAATCGCGTCGCGTAAATCCGGCAGGAGCCGTTAGTTATCGAGTGGTCCTTTGCGGCTGCGTCGGTGGGCGGTCCTTCGATGCGCGTATCGATTTCGGGTGTCGATCGGTGTCGCGGTAGGGCGCGGGACTTATCGCTCCCGTAATAATGGCGCGTCGGCCTTAATTATGGCGGCTAACAGTCGGTCCGTCGAGCTGTATAACGGTCGGATTTTATTCGCGTATCGGGATCGCGGGTGCGGATTTCGGGATGCGTCGACCGACGAGAACTCCCGTCCGTGGTAGGGAACTCTCTTGCCACGAGAATGCTGCCGATGCACAAGGTGGACAGAAAGCTAGCGAGGGGCCGAGAACTCTCGGCTGGGTCGAGTACGCCCGATCCCGTATACCTCGTATTTCGTGTCTGTGTAAGGATCGCTCTCAGAGATGCCGTAAATTCCAGGCGGAGGCTAGGTACTCCCAACCTCGTGGTTCTTTCTCTGGTGAGCGGTTAAGGATCTCGGAATTGTTCAGGCGTCGTGCTGATTCTGGCGGATCGGAGGATCTGGTCCTGATAACCGAAAACGCGCGCTATTTATACTAATTTTTCGGCGCGCGCGTCTGCGTAATTCGCCTAATTGTTCTAACGGTAACATCGTCAAACCGGCGCGCGCGGCTCGGGTATTTTCGGTAACGGTCGGGTCGGTTACCCGAGCGCGTCGTCGATTCGGGATGTTTACGCGCGCCTAAACAGCGGTTTGATAAACGCGTGTTTCGGTTATGTTTGAAAATGGGCGCTCGGCGCCTCCGCATTTGCCCGAACGGTGTTCGTCGGGCGGCGTACTTCCGGCGGATCGGCGGCCGGGTAACGGTGCATTACCGAGGGGGATGCATCGTTACATTTTTATAACATATTTTCTCATCTAATTTCAGTAATTAGCTGTAGTTGCCGAATAGAGTTCAGCTATTCCTCTCTCAGCTGTACTTTCGAAAATATTTTTACCAAAAATATGTATTCAATATTATATTAAGTAAAGTATGTGCGCTTTTTTCCGGTTTAACGTCAAAAATTATTTAGTACTTCTAGTGTCAAGGCCACTTTAGACGATCTATAATTTATGACGAAATAAGGATATAATTCTATTTATAATTTTTATTTAATTTTAATTATTTTGCAATTAATTTATAAATGTACTCACAATTTTTCGGATGTTCTTTAATATATACTTTTTATATGTAATTTTGTCCAAAATTCTGTCGTGAATTGTAAATCGTATAAAGTTACCTTGAAACTAATATTCTCAATATATAACTTTTCTTTATTTATGTTCTGTCCTTTATATTCTTCTATATTTTATATCTATCCTTTCTATCTATCTTCTGTTCTATCTACATTCTTTGGAAATATAAAAAATTGTTTTCCTTAATATTATATTAAAATTATTATATATAATATATATTATTATATATAATTTTTATATCTAATGTAATATTAAAGAAAACATTTTCTTACATTTCCTCTTGACGAAAGAAACCACCACTTTCTCTCGGTTTCCGTTGAGCAACAACATGTACGTTGTTCATTTATAAAATTGGCTTATATTAATATTTGATTGATTAATACGGTGGAATACTTTATATTATTGAAATAATAATGCTTTTCTTCTATTATTTTACTACATATATATATTTATTATTATTACCAAAGTAAAAACTATACTATTAGAATAATTTATCCAAAGCAATATTGTTCGGGAGTCGACCTCGACGAGATCGCCCGAGTCTTGAGAAACGCTCAGAGATGAGCGAGAAGCGATGTGTAACGCGAATCCGTAGATCCGCTGGAGGATAAGGAGATTTTCAGTAAATACTCGATTGCAGATTGTTTCAAGATTCGTTTAATTTTGAATAATAGGAGCGAGCGACGGCACGTATTCCGCGACTCCGACGGAAATCTTCGAAATGTCCTGTTAATGACGGGATCGTCCCGATTGCGCATATTACCGATCGGACACGACAATATTTCCCGATCGGACACAGACCCGATCGGACGCATGTCCGATCGGACACATACTGTTGCAATCGGACACAGTCCCAATCGGACACAGACTCGATCAGACACAGACCCAATTGGACACAATTCCGATCGGACACATATGGTTGCAATTGGACACCATCCCAATTGGACACAGGCCCGATCGGACACAGGCCCGATCGGACACATATGATCGCAATCGGACACCATCCCGATCGGACACAGTATATCAGAAATATATAGGTTTGGGTTAGGTTATATCTTCTGGAAGTGGAGCCCCACGTAGGGGGGTGGGGGCAGAACATACTGCCTTCACGCATATACTTTTTAATGCGTAGTAAGGTTCCACGTAGGTTTACAACTTTCCACGCGAAGCGAGGTTCAACGCAAACCTATGTGTCTAGTTTTTTGATAGTGGAGCCCCCCCGTAGGGGGGCGGAACCCACTGTGTCCACGCATACATTTCCCCATCCACACAACAATTGTAGGATGGACCTAGCTTCGCGATGGGGACTGTGTCCGATCGGAACTGTGTCCAATCGGGTCTGTGTTCAATTGAGCCTGTGTCCGATCGGGCCTGTGTCCAATCGGGCGTGTGTCCAGTCGGGTCTGTGTCCGATCGGGTCTGTGTCCGATCGGGCCTGTGTCCGATTGCAACCATATGTGTCCGATCGGAATTGTGTCCGATTGGGTCTGTGTCCGATCGAGCCTGTGTCCGATTGGGACTGTGTCCGATTGCAACAGTATGTGTCCGATCGGAACTGTGTCCAATCGGGTCTGTGTCCGATCGAGCCTGTGTCCGATCGGGACTGTGTCCGATCGAGCCTGTGTCCGATTGGGTCTGTGTCCGATTGGGAAATGTTATCGTGTCCGATCGGTAATGTGCGCAATCGAGACTCACTCTTAATGACTGCCTTCGACGCGTATCGGAAATCTTGTAGAGCTTCTTGCTAGAGGCTCTCGCGAGAACGGATATCTTGCACGCGGACGCCGGATGTTGCTTGGCGCGAGGCAGAGGACATTCGCGGAACGGTTAACGCGCGTCGACTCTCGGACTCCAAACAATTAACAATCACAAACTCAATAAGTATAGAGCGTGTAGTAATACAGACAATGAGGCGTCTTTCACACTGAGTTCGATGCTCGATCGTATGCTAGAATGTCGGTTGAGAATTTACAACGAGAATGACGAGAGCGCATACGACACGAGCGAGATTAACAACAGCAGCGCGAATGGTCTATGAGTACCGCGACACGACACGAGCGAGAATACGACACGAGATAATATCATACGAGAAATTATGATACTAGAAATGATGATCGATTGCTATCGACCAGCTCGAATCGTCGTCAGCGGCAAACTGAATAACGACGGAAAAGAGTCGCGGTCGACCGATTTCCATAATAGGATATTTTCGGCGCCGAACGTTCGAGAATATAGGTGTTTGTCACACTTTTCTTTGTTATGATCACGCGATCACGCGCCGATCGGCTGATCGCGATGATGTTTATTCTCGCTCGTATTTTGATTGCGGCTCTTACCGTTCAGATTTGTCGGTTGAATTTACAGTTCAAATTTATCGATTAAATTCAACGTTTCAATCTTGAACATACCGCCCGCCTTGGAACGATAGTTCCGAAATAATTGATATGACAGTAGCATTGAACGATAAGAGCGCACGCCATAATTAACGATATAAGGAAGAATGACTTTTTTTTCTTTCGATATGATTTAATACCGTGAATCGGCCGCCCGCCTTGGCGGAGTGACGCTCGCCTCTTGACAATTTTGTGCTTAAGTCTAATGAATTACAATAAATGAAACGCAACGCAGCGATGGTGCCTAATTGCTCATCGCTTCACTATTGATAGGTAAAACGCATAATTTTACGATCTGTCTTTTGAATTCCGAGGTGGCCGTCTTGACGGTGACGACCCGGACGAAGCCGTCGGAACCGGGGTGACATTGCGTAACTCGGCCCAGCGTTGAAATGATCATTTAACGATGTGCCGTTAGACGTAACGCTCGATGCGTTAAAAACAACGCGAAGACGCGCAGTAGAGCTACTTTCCCGGATCACCCCGTGATGTGGGAGATAAACAGATTGTTCAATTTGACTTTGAGCTGTCGGCGCGGGCTGCATATGCCCAAGTCGTTGATAATCGGACATGAATTCGCTATATTCTTTCGCGACTTCCGGTTTATCGCGAAATCTGCGAGGTGATGATATGAGTAATATTTCCGCTCAAAGCCTTGAACTTCCGATTTCAATCGGAGGACCATTCTTGAACGGGAGCCGCACGACATACCGTCCGTCAGACTCGCGAGAATGCGTTAAGCGGAAATGTTCTTCACACTGCTGTTTTTGCGGTGTGAGATGAGTTTGTCGTGGGAGTTCTTCGACCTCCCAGAAGCGACGAAATTCCTCTTCGAGAGAAGGTGAGCCGACAATATGATGCGTCGAAACGCGTTTGAGAGCGCAGTTTCCGGATTGAATTGTCGGCGACGAGGAATTATTCGTCGTTGATGACGTGATAGGTCCCGAAATTATCCATCCGAGGACAGAATTCTGAGCGATGGGTTGTCCGACGCTGCCTTTGCGAACACCGTCGAGAATTATAGTTGTAGAGGTCCGCTCCGATAATGATATTGATAGGATCGAGACTCGTCGGATCCGCGTCTGCTCGCGGCAAATCAGAAAGATAAGAGAGTGACGAGATGTCCACGTTCTGTTTCGGAGTATAAGAAGTTAACGATTTCATAATGAGCGCGGTGGTCGAAAGCGCCGGAACGAGAGAATTGCGAGGAGAAATTAATATGTGAGTCGCGTGTTGAAATGTTCCCGCGTGAATCCCGCCGACGGCGGAAACGGAGATCGGCATGCGAATGCGTTTCACGCGCAAGAGTTGCGCTAAACTTTTCGAAATGAATGTCATTTTCAAGCCCTGATCTAGGAGAGCTCGAACGACAGCGGTACGACCGGATGGACAGCGCACCGTTACCCAGGCCGTCGCTAATAAGACGGGTGATCGCTTTCTCGTTGAGGCGATCAGAGAATTTACTTCCGGTGTCGAACCGTACGGTTGAGGCGACGAGCAATCCGGCATAATAGTTCTCGAGGAACTTGAGCCAGAATCCGAGTCAACGTGTAGCATCGAATGATGCTTTTTGTGGCAAACACGACATGAATATTTACATCGACATTCCTGTGTTATAGCCCGAAAAGGCTATACACGAATTAATAGATATATAGTATTTTAGAGATATTATTTTATACGATAAGACATTGCTCAACGTGTAACGCGAATACAGATCACGTTACGAACGTTGACCGAGCGAAGCGATGACAACGCGAGCCACGCGTGAAGCCCGAGCGACCGCGCAATCACTCATTACGAAAACGCGGAAATCAAGGCAAGCGAAATTAATGCATTGCGAAAATGCAAGCAAAGAAGTCCCTTGGAACTCCTTAGCTTGCATCCGGATCTTGCCGCAAAAATCGAGCGACACGACACATGGTCTTGTCGCTAACCGATCCCCTCCTGGGAAACCAAGGGGAGATAATAAAAAGACCCATCGCTAACGATCGGCGGGCAGTCTTGATCATCAATTAATATTACGCGGGCAGTCAATAACGCTTTACGGAAAACTATTACATTAACGCCACGCAGTCGGCAGAAAGAAATACGAAAGATCGAGAAGTGAGTCTCGCGACCGAAACTCGACTCCAGACACGCGCACGCCAAGATATCCGATATCGCGATACTCGACGCAAGTGACGTGCGGGGACTTTGTAATTAAGCCGAGATACAAATAAAATAGATATATATATATATATATATTTATTCCAAATACAACGGTGTCCTTTCTATTAATAATAAACCCGTGAGTTACTCGGGCGGCGCCCGAATTTCCAAATTCCTTCCGGCAAACGATCCTAACTACCGTGCCTCTCCGGAGGCATAACATAATTTGGTGGCAGCGGTGGGATCTGCCGGGGCATCGCCAGAGCTCACTCAAGACCTGCAAAAGACACGATTGTGTTAAAAGAAGCGGGCACGCCAGCAATCAATTCAATTGAAGTTGACGGACGGAAGCAGCAGCCAAGCCTTCCCCAAGACCTGCAAAGCACCCAGGGTGTAAACAGGACAGGCACGCCAGCACACGTAAAACGTAAGCTGACGGAAACCATAATCGACGGAAGACAACGCAAGGACAACAGAACGAGCATCGCCACAACAGCTGTAGCAGAAACGTGAGCCGCCAAGCATCGCGACCTACGATAACTCTACGGACAACGCACCGACGCCGGACAACGACCGCCGTACGACGAGCATCGTCAGCCGTATCAGCCGCCGAGCGAAGGACTGCAGCGTCAGCAACCTACTGACATAGCGAGCGATCATGCGAGCCGTCATAATATTGTAAGTCCGAAAAAATTTAATAATTATAACTGCGTGAATGTCGGAAGGTTCGAATATACCGAAACCGATAGCGAACCGATCGTGGTTACTGAGCGAACCAGCCCGACGAGCGATTAACTTAAGCTTAACACCGCGAGAAAACCTTTATAACGTGCGAAAAAACTTAGAAATGCAATACTCGAGCGAAAGCGAGCCCGAGTTACCGGAAAACGTCGTCACAGAACGCGAATTTCCATTTAACAATTTGGACGAAAGCCTACTCTCGCGTAATACGACTGACCCCACTGATAACGCTCAACGCGAGACTAGACGTACGCGACCGTACATTAGCAGAACTCCAAGTAGAGTATCTTTACGGCGCGAATTTTCATTAACTTCCTACGAGAGCGATCTGTTCGATCCGGAAGAGATTTACAGCCAACAGGAAAATAATATGGCCGAATCGCGAAATCCGCACGAACGTACTCCCGCAAATCTGCCGCGAGGCGCGGTAGACGAGGAAATAGAAAACATGCGGCAATCCATCCGCCAAATGGACCGAAATATAGCGGAGGCCGACCGCACGCCGCCTCCCGAGATCAACCGCGAGGAAAGAGGAGATTATACACAGATAATCCACATTTTGAATGAAATACGCGCGGACATCCATTCGTTAAATATATGAATAACGCGACTAGAGAGCGCGGACGCGCAATTACCCCGTCATACAGACACTAGCAGGGAAAACGATAACGATGCGTTTGAACCAACATATGGGCGAACGAGACGCGATATCAGAAATCGACGAAGCGTCGCCCCGAATTATCTACCGTTAAAGGAAGCGAGAATAATGATCCCCGAGTTCGACGGAACCTCGCGACATAAATTGCAGGAATTTTTAAACGCGTGCAAATACACTGTTCAGAACATAAACCCAGCAGACGAAGAATCGTTAATTCAAGCCATCTTATTTACAAAATTAAAAGGGAAAGCGATGCAGGACTTTGAGACGCGAGATATACAAACGTTCGACGAATTAAAGCAGCAACTCGAGACTTGTTACCAATCGAAACAAAGCACGACACATTTACAGATCGAATTCAATTCGTTAAAACAAAAGCCGAATGAAACTGCGCACGCTTTCGGACAACGCGTTGATTTACTAGCAATGAAATTATACGACTCGATGATCGAAGGAAAAGAGCAATCCGCATTATCAAAACGCACGATTCAACAAACAATCCAAGCGCAGGCATTAATAAATTACCAGATCGGGCTACACGACGAATTACAAGTGCTCGTACGCGCGCAGCGATATACGACGCTCCAAGAAGCGATAACGGGCGCGAGCGCCGAAGAAAAACTCAGACCGGGAACAGCGAGAACAAGTAGTTTTGTTAATGAAAATAAAACCGAATCAAGTTACTCGCGAAATAGTCGAAATCCGACACCGCAATGCTTTAAATGCGGAAAAAACGGACATTACGGACGCGATTGTCGAAGTAGCCGATATGCGCTCCCGAAACCGGAAAAACCCTCGCGAATAAACGCAATAAGTAAATACTGCTCGCATTGCAAAAGAACAGGACACAGCCGCGACGAATGCTGGAGCCTAAACGGAAAACCGAAACATAGTACAGATAAACTAAAAATCGGAAATCAGCAAAAAACGCGCGAAGAAAATATACGCGACCGAAAGAAATCGCGACGACAGAAAAGGAACGCTGATAGCGCAAGTAGCAGCAGCGAAGACGAGCAGGATGAAGCGAGAAAGAAACAACCGCGACCTGCATCTGAGTATCGCGTTACACATATTAAAGATATGCCACGCGCACAGAAAAAAACGGACTTATTGCTAATAACATTACCAATGCGACAAGCAAAAGACGGAAAAATACAGATGTTGTACGACTCAGGGTCGACCATCTCATTAATAAAATTGAAACATTTAAAGGATAACACACTAATACATGAAGGTAAAATCGCGCTTACAGGCATAACCGGGCATAAAGTACACACCATAGGAAAAATGTACGCCACGATTAAAATAGAAAATCACAAGGTAAAACATGTATTTTACGTTGTAAGAGACGACATTCCAATAGAATATGAAGGAATAATAGGAATTGATTTCCTTCGACAACATTCGGTATCCTGTGATTATAATCGAAATCAATTAAAAATAGGAGAAGCCGTGCTAAGATTCCATACGTTTAACAAAACAATCCTAAAACCGCGCAGCGAAACCATCGTAAAAGCGATAACGAAGCAAAATCGGATAGGAATAGTACGAGCAGAGGAAACAGCTCCAGGAATCTACCTTGGAAACTGTCTAGTAGAACCGAAGGATTATACGTGTCCCGTTAGTATCATAAATACAACCGATACGGAAGTCGAGATACAGACGCCGAACGTCACCCTCGAAAACATAGAACGCGAAATCGAATCCAAAATACACACGATACAAGCAAGAAAAAATTTTAAGCCTACTAGGTCGAGACAAATCTGACAACTACTACGCACGCAACATTTAAATACGGAAGAAAAACAGGCACTCCTACGGATATGCGAAGAATATTGCGATACATTTCAGTTGGACGGAGAACCACTGACGTGCACCGCGACGGTAGAGCACGAGATAAACACGCGCGCTGATACCTCGCCGGCGAACACGAGACCGTATCGTCTTTCCGATAAGCACAAGACGGAAGTAAATAAACAAGTGCAAGAAATGCTGAAAAACGGCATAATCCGAACAAGCGCGAGTCAATGGAACGCACCCTTATTAGTGGTACCGAAAAAGGCCGACGCATCCGGAAAACCTAAGCTCCGAGTAGTAGTAGACTTTCGGAAGCTAAACGATTTAACAATAGGCGATTCATTTCCACTGCCCAATATCACCGAGATACTGGACCAGTTAGGAAACGCTAAATATTTTACCACACTAGACTTAGCGTCAGGATATCATCAGATACCGATGGCTGAGCAGGATAAACAAAAGACAGCTTTTTCAACGCCCTACGGACATTATGAATTTAATAGAATGCCGTTTGGATTGAAAAATGCGCCAGCAACATTCCAGAGACTAATGAATTCAATTCTAACCGGAATGCAAGGACTTAAGTGTCTGGTTTATTTAGACGACATCGTCATATATGGAGCGAGCCTAGAGGACCACAATAAAAGACTCAAGGAAGTACTGCAGAGACTCCGAGAAAATAATCTAAAGTTGCAACCAGATAAATGCGAATTTTTGCGCAAGGAAGTCATTTATCTAGGACACATAATTTCGGAGAATGGGATATCTCCGGATCCGTCAAAATTAACGGCAATAAAGGAATTTCCGACGCCGAAGAAAGTAAAAGATACACAATCTTTCATAGGACTAGCCGGATATTACAGAAAATTCATAGAAGATTTTTCAAAAATAGCCAAGCCACTGACGAAATTAACGAAGAAAACGGAAAAATTCGAGTGGACTATGGAACAACAAAATGCTTTCGAAATACTAAAAGAAAGATTAATGACAGCGCCAGTGCTAATGTATCCAGATTTCAATCAAGAATTCATAGTGACCACTGATGCTTCCGACTATGCAATCGGAGCAGTATTGTCACAAGGAAAAGTAGGTAACGACCGGCCAATTGCTTACGCCAGCAGAGTTTTATCGCGGGCGGAGCAGAATTACAATACAACCGAGAAAGAATTATTAGCGATTGTATGGGCTGTAAAACATTTTAGGCCATACGTATACGGTACGAAATTTAAAATCGTAACCGATCACAAACCATTAATCTGGTTATTTAATGTGAACGATCCCGGATCGAGATTGATCCGATGGAGATTAAAACTCGAGGAATATGATTATGAAATCATCCATAAAGCCGGAAGAGCGAACGCGAACGCCGATGCACTGAGCCGCAATGTAACAAGAGAAGCGCATGAAACAGAAGAGGAAGAACGAGAGATCCTCGCAATAGAAGAAGAAACAAACTCCGACGAAGAAAAAATATACACGGAGGAAGACAAGAAACAGATATTATATGAATATCATGATGCACCCACAGGAGGACATCAAGGAGTTGAACGAACGATAAAAAGAATCCGCCTAAATTACAATTGGCCAGGAATAACAAAAGATGTAGAAAAATACATTGCAAAATGCGAATTGTGCCAAAAAAATAAACTATCGCGAAAAAATAAAGTACCGTTAATAATCACGGATACGCTACTAAACCTTTCGAAAAATGCGCGTTAGATATTGTAGGACCGCTAACAGTTACAACAAACGGAAATAAATATCTTTTAACATTCCAAGACAATTTAACGAAATTTAGCAAAGCGATACCGATTCCAAACCAAGAAGCGAACACGGTCAGTAAAGAATTCGTTACAAAAATTGTACTTGAACACGGAATACCGGAAAAAATTTTAACGGATCAAGGCACAAATTTCCTCAGCGAAATATTTAAAAATACATGTAAATTATTAAAAATAAATAAAATACAAACAACTGCCTATCATCCGGAAAGTAATGGCGCGTTAGAACGATCGCATCGAACATTAGCGGAATATTTAAGACACTACATAAACGAAGACCAGACAGACTGGGACGAATGGATACCGTTCGCAATGTTCACATACAACACGACGCCACACACAGCTACGGGGTATACACCCTTCGAATTAGTCTACGGGCACCAAGCGGACTTACCTACGTCACTGACGAGACCGCCTAAACCGACATATAATTACGACGATTACGCGCAAGAATTGAAAGAAAGGCTAAAGGCAACGAATCAGCTCGCAAAAGAGCATATCAAAGAAGAAAAATTTAAAGCCAAAAAACAGTACGACAAAAGTACTAAAGAAATAAAATTTAAAGTCGGCGACAAAGTATTAGTACATGACGAGACGCTCCGACGCGGACGATCTAAGAAACTTGAATCCCTATGGACCGGACCGTACGTAATAATCGAGAAAAATTCGGACGTGAATTATACAATTAAGAAAGGAAGAAAAGCGGTGCGCATGCATACAAACAAATTAAAGCAATTTATAGAGAATTAAAATAAAATAAAAAACTTACCTATTCGTTGTTGGAACGACCGACCAATCGCATCTGATACAAAGCGCGACGAATCTGCGCTCTCGCACGACCTCCTTCTTCGAATTCACGGAGGGAAGGACGGAGATGATCATCGAAAATGCGCCCTCGAAGGCGTATAGGCATATTCCGCCACAGCCGTTGCAACAATGGAACAAATCCATCGGGAGGCTCATAACGTGGCACCCAAGCAGCATGGTCGGATCCGTCGTCCACCTCATCCAAATCCGTTTGAGGCACAACAATAAGCGCTGCACCATCATCATCACTATCGAAATCTTCCCCCGAAGAAGGAAAATAACGCGAGCGGTCAACGATATTCGCACAAACCATGTTAGTGGTATACTCAGTAAAATACAACTGAATAAAAACCACACGAAAAAGGCTAAAGCCAGCAAGAAGAAAACTTAAACTCATAAAATGAGAGCCGATAAGACGGTTATATGAAACATTTTAATATGAAATTATAGGATATTCGTCAGCTGGAACAGTCGACAGGCCGAAAGTCGCACGGGGCAACATGAAACGGATTCACCTTACAAGGTCCAAGAATTCCTACACAACCCCGGCATATATTTCGAAAAGATCGGACAATTACAACAAGCTACAAAAACGTGGAAACTAGTTATTAAATTAGATATAACGACAATAAATGACAAAGTATGGCAAATAAACCAATACATCCAACAAACTAACGAGATGTGCCAACAAATAAAGTCAGAATTCCACCATAAACGCACTTGCGATAATTTAAAGGAAATCGTAAAAAACGAGTCGAAACAATTAACGAAATTGATCACTCTAATAAATACGCTATATAAGACACGGACGAACGGACGTAGAGGTCTCATCGACGGAATAGGCGAAATAGCGAAAACATTGTTCGGTACAATGGACGCGAACGATAGAGAATTAATAAACGAACAATTAAATCTCTTACAAAATAATCAGCAAACCATTCAACATGTCGCAAAAAATCAAATAAAAATCTTAAATAGTACAATAGTACACCTAGATAAACTAGAAAATATATTAGACCATAACGGTAAATTACTAAATCATTATGTTCGAGAATATAGTATTCGCGAAGAAATAACCGAACATTTTACGGTAATCATCGCGATGATAACAGATTTAATTCGGGACGCGAAAGATGTAATGGAATATCTTACGTATGTACGCAAGGGCACTATGCATCCCGTACTAACACCTATTAGCGACATTATAACACATTTAAAAGAAGCAGCTATCCAATTACCTCACGGTTTATATTTCCCTTTCGAAATTCGAAACGACGAATGGTTAGCACTAGAAGAATATATTAAAATAACTGCATACCGTGAAGGATCAATCATATTTACTGTATTGCGATTCCCACTAATCTCATAACCAGTATACGATATAATAAAGGTAACCCCATTACCTACGTACGATCATAAAAATATATTTACGCACGCGGAAATAAACCACGAAATAATCGTAGTTAATAGAGAAGGATTAACGTATATCATAATAACGGAGGACGACTTAAAAAAGTGTATCCAAATAAATTCCAGATACATATCTGAGAAAACGCGACCAATACACCGTATCAAGAGACACGGTAGTGTCTCACGCCAAGTCATGCGCAGCAACAGTGAGGCACCCCGTGTATCTTTACGCGAGTCGGCTAGTTGAAGAGTTCTTAGATTATCGAACCTCAATAACGGCTGAACCGATTGATGTTTTAATAAGTTTAATCGAAAGCTTGAGTTTGTTTTATATTATGAAAATATTTTTACTTTTCTTCTACGTATCCTATAAATGAAGATATTATAATCCAAAGTCGAAATGTATAAAATTTTTACTAAGAAACGTCTCCGTCGTCATCGACGCCCAAGCCCCCAATGCGCATGTGTACAAGAAGTTGTACGGTTCGAGCATTCGACATAAGATTGCGCTAGCGGCGCTTCTACTGCTTGCATCCATACCAGCTTTTGACAGATATAGGTTAATAGGTTTGCAATGCAATAGTGCAATGTTATATAGCGTAGCACGCTTTCATTTATAAAAAAGTGAAGCAACAAAATTCTTCGTAATACTCGTGGTTAGTTGGATCAGGTATTGAATACACACACACACACACATACACACATATCTGAGTAAATATATATAGAATAGAATATAAACATCCTGTCATAAATGTATAGAATATTTTCATATCTTATTTATAGAAAAAAATAAAATATTGCGAAAGTAATTTATGCTATGTGTAAAAACAAAACAAAACATCGCATTACATATAAAAATATTCTATATTTATGATAAGAAAGAGATATATGTATTTTATAGTATGTTTATTATAAGATATATGTGTGTTTGTATCCTATACCTGATTCAACTATCCACAAGTATCACAAAGAATTTTGCAGCTTCACCTTTTTATAAATAAAAGAGTGCTACGCTATAAAATGTTGCAGTCTGGAAAATTTAACTTATACCTGTCAAAAGCCACTATGGATAACTGCGAGCAGTTATCGTTATAGACATTCATATCAGTTAATATAGATATACACATCAAGAATACATATTTGAGTGCATTTGTCAAACGAGTGTCATATAGTTTGTCATATATTTATTTGTCATGCATTATATGCAGCTACAGATAAATATAAATAACATTGATGAAACGCAGTCTGTAAGGTTAAATTTCTATTTATCTTTTTAAATAATTTATAAATATACATTTATTTTTCAGTGGAACTAGAAGAATTTTTCAAGCTGTTGATAAGATTTTGACAAAGCCTGTGGCAAAATGTTTATTGCAAACCAACATATTGTAATCAATTCTTGTTGCGATGCTAATGCATCGCTTGAAATAGATGAATCATATTTTAGTATAGTTAATGAATATAATAGATCTGTTACATGGTATTTTTCCATTTGTCAGAATGCTATTTGGTATATATATTTGGCAAATAAAATTTAGTATTTAACTGACATTATCGATAATTTTGTTGTGTTTAGCATTGAGACAAAGATTGGTTACAATATGTTGGTTTGCAATAGACGTGTTGTTGCAGACTTTGTCAAAATCTTAACAGCTTGAAAAATGCTTCTATTGAGAAATTCCATTGAAAAATAAATGTATTTATAAATTTATTATAAAAATTTATAAATTATTAAAAAAAAATAAATAGAAATGGAAATAAAATATAAATAGAAATTTATAAGGTTTATACATATTAATCTTACAGACTACGTTTTACTAATGTTACTTATACCTGTAGCTGCATATGATGCATGACAAATAACTATATGATGACAATCATTTGACAAATACATTTAAATACACTGTATTCTTTTTTACATCTTTTGCTTTTGATATAATCAGGATACAAGACAGATTAGTTAGATAATTTATAGCACAGCACAAGCATATAGTAATATATTTTAATTTTGATTATAGTATTTTTTTTAAAAAGAACGTAACATTTATCACTTTTATAAAAGTACTTGATTTGTTTAATCTGTCTTGTAGATATGTAGCATACACATCATTTTTACACTAATTGCTTGTGCTGTGTATACCTGACTAGTCTGTCTCGTAGATATGTAGAATACATACATCATAAATTATATTATAATTTATATATTATAACTCATATTATAACTTTATATATAATTAGCAAGGTTTATTCTAATCTTAAATATTTAAAAAAAAAGAAACGTTACATTTATCAGTTTCATATCAATAAAATTAAGATCTTAAATATTTAAAAAAAGAAACAACATCTATCACTTTTTAATTTATATTTAAATTACAATATAAGTTATAATATAATATAAATTATATAAGTTATGATGTGTGTATTCTATATATTTACGAGACAGATTAGTTAGGTAATTTATAGTATAGCACAAGCGTATAGTATCAATCAAAGAAATGAAAGAGTTGCTTTTATAATTCAGAAATATAATAGATGTATTCATTTAATCTTGTGCGAGAGAAAAGTGGACGTGGGCGAGCGAAGCTCTGCGAGAATTTGAACACCGCAAGCGACGGTGTAAACGGCGCGAATTCCGCGAGCGACGGAATAAACGGCGCGTTTTAATTGCGAGAGATTAATCTCGAGCGACGAGAATCTCTTTTATTACTATCGAAAACTTCGCGTTTCGTAAGCGAGAGTACGAACTGGAAAAGCGAGCGACTTTTCTATCACGAGAGTTTAGACGATATAATAACACACTGTCACGGATGTAATTCACGATCGAGTGCGCCCGGCGGTTCCCCGAGAGAGCTTATATACAGCCGTTCTTTTGCTGCTTCCAGAATGTTCGATGTGTTTGTCTCTAACGATCGCGCCGGTTGTTGTTTGCGATGAGTCGGAAAATTAGAACTTGTTATTCGCATTTGTTATTAATTTTGGCTCTCTCGGGTGACCGCTGCGTGGCCCGCTTTGAACGGCACGAGCAATGCCATAGGCCTGACGCGATTTGCTGAGCGCCGCCGTTTGCGCGTGATTTGATTCGCGGCGGGCCGTGCGCCGCGCGAAATGGCCGCTAACGCGCCAATTTTCGAGCGCTTCAGTTGGAGACGCTTAATCTCAAACATCCCGCCCGCCTCGCCGAAACTCCGGCGACTTAGCACGCCGCTGGTTAGCGCCCCGTGGGCCCCCGCATGGCGCGGCCCTGCGACTAGCCGTGAATGACCGGCGCCGCGAGTTACGCACGATGCTCGCGTATGATCCACGGCACGTGGTCGATCGGTGACACGTGTGGTCGATACGCGAGAACTGTGCGGTGCGTGTCGGAGTGCTACGGTGCATCGGAGTGTCCGCCGAGACGAGACGGGAGCGAGGCGGAGATGTCGTGGCGTGAGACCGTGATCGGTGAGTATGTGGTGATTGTTCGCATAGGTAGCGCTAATTACATATGATTAGATACGGCGCGAGGCTCACCTAGCCTCACCTGCGCTGCGTGACGCCGAATTCCACGCACGGCTTGTGGATGCGGGAAGCGAGACGCGGGAGCGCGAGCTGGAATTTCACAGCTGATCGACGCTGCGAGAGGCTCCGACGAATACCAGGTAAATTTTAGATCATAGCGCAAATAGTTGTTGGATTTTTAACAATGTCTTTATAATTAACATTTAATAATATCGCAGTAGAAAGATAGAGGAAAGAAGCCAATTAAAGTCAAAATTTGATTAATTAAGCAATTTAGATACGAAAGAAAAGTGATAGCATATAAATATTATTTTTTTTCTTCAGCCCGGCGGAGGACTCGCTATGCGCGGTGCGCGGGCTCGTTCTCCTGCTCGTCGGAATGGCTCTCCGGCAGGAGGACGATCTTCGCGATCGGGCGCGTCAATTGGGATGACGCGGTACGGAGGGTGACCACACGGATCCGCCCGTCGGTTCCCGGGTGTACGCTCGCGATCCGGGCGAGTGGCCATCGTGTCGGCGGCGCGTTGTCGCTCCGAATGAGGCAGAGTCGCCCGACGCGCACTTCCTCGTTGGTGGCCCACCATTTCGGCCGTTGGATCAGCGTGTGGAGGTACTCCTGCGACCACCTGTCCCAAAAGTGCCATCGGGAGAGGCGGCCGATCGGCACGTCCAGGGAGCTGGCCTCTGGGATTGCGTTCAGTGCTGCTCCCACGAGGAAGTGCCCCGGAGTCAGTGCTGCCAAGTCGTCCGGATCGTCTGACATCGCCTGCAGCGGCCTGGAGTTAAGACAGGCCTCTATTTGCGCGAGGAGAGTGCTCATCTCCTCATAGGTGAGGGTCGATTCTCCAAGCACTCTCCTGAGGTGATGCTTGAAGGACTTCACCGCCGCCTCCCAAAGTCCGCCGAAGTGGGGCGCTGCCGGTGGATTGAAGCACCACCTGATCCCCTCGTTGGCCATCTGGTCGGCGATCTTCCGCTGCTCCGGGCTGCTGGCGGTGAAGAACGCTCTAAGCTGTGCGTCGGCCCCGACGAAGTTCGTGCCGCAGTCACTGTGCAGGCTGCGATAGAGCCCGCGCCTAGCTGTGAATCGCCGCAGGGAGGCCAAGAATGCGTCCGCCGAGTAGTCGGACACGACCTCCAAATGTACGGCCTTCGTGCTGAGACACACGAAGACCGCGATGAAGGCCTTGTATGCGCGATGTCCGCGCCCCTTCGTTGTGCGCAGCTGAATGGGACCGGCGTAGTCGACGCCGGTGCTCAGGAACGGCCTCGCCGGCGTGACTCGGAGGCGCGGTAGATCTCCCATGATCTGCTGCTGCGAGGCCGCCCGCCATCGACACAGGTGACGCACCGTCGAATCACCTCCTTGACGAGCTGTCGTCCTCGGGGTATCCAATACTGCTGCCGGATGGACCCGAGGGTAAGCTGCACGCCGCCGTGCAGTGTTCGCCGATGGCAGGCCTCGATGATGAGCCGTGTGAGGTGCGACGAGCTTGGCAGGATCACCGGATGTCGCTCGTCGTAGGCCAAGAGGGCGTGCTTGATGCGCCCGCCCACCCTGAGGATGCCTTGCGAATCTACAAACGGGGTAAGTTTTATGAGTTGTATGTTCTTCGATGGCGGGGCTCCCCGCGCGAGAGCTGCTAATTCCGCGCTATATTTTTCAGCCTGTACTGCCCGGATCCATGTCAGGCGAGCGTCGTCCCACTCCGCTGCTGTGAGGGTGCCCGTGGTTAGGGGCGGCTTCGTGGCGGAGGGCGCCCGCAAAGCCGATGCTCGGCGTCTCCATCTCATGCACCAGGCGGTCACCCGCAGCAGCCGGTTCAGCGAGGAGAAGCGAGTCAGCTCCTCTGGCTCGGTCGCCTCCGCCGCTGGCGCGGTGGCAGCGAGCGCTTGCACGCGCTCCTCCGGCAGCTGCTCAGTGAGCTCCTCGTCGCGGGGGTCTGGCCACGATGTCTGGTCCTCCTTCAGCCAGGGTGGTCCCTTCCACCAGAGCGGGTGGGTGACCAGCTCAGTCGGGGAGATGCCTCGCGATGCGCAGTCGGCGGGGTTCTCCGTCCCCGGGAGGTGGTGCCATTGGGCCCCAGGCAGTGCCGTCTGGATATCGGCGACCCGGTTGGCGACGTACGTCTTCCAGCAAGACGGGTGGCCGCGGATCCAGCCCAGAGCGACGGTTGAGTCGGACCACAGGTGGATGTGCGCGTCCTCGGCTTCGAGAACCCACCGCACGCGCGCCATCAGCCGCGTGAGCAGAGCGGCTGCGCAGAGCTCCAGGCGAGGTAGAGTCACGGTCTTCAGCGGCGCCACCTTGGTTTTTGCTGAAACTAATGTAATGTAAATGTCTTTGTTGCAGGTCTCTGTGCGTGCGTAGACGACGGCAGCGTAGGCCCGCTCTGACGCGTCGGCGAAGCCGTGCAGCTCCACTCGCGCGCCAGCTGCGCTGTGACGGATGAACCGCGGGACGCGGATCTCCTCCAGACTTGGCAGGTCGTCGGTGTATCTTCTCCACAGCAGTGCGTCGACGTCGCCCAGCGGTGCATCCCAAGCCAGCCCTTGCAACCAGGTGGACTGGAACCGTATCTTCGCCCAGATCACGGTCGGTGCCAGCCAGCCCAGCGGGTCAAAGAGACGGGCCGTCAGCGAGAGGACGGACCGCTTTGTGAACGCTGGCACTGCGATGGACCTGGTGGAGAAGGAGAAGCAGTCGATGCTTGGGTGCCACTGGAGGCCGAGAGTCGCGTGACTCTCCTGTGGGGTCCAGGACAGTCGGTCACGCTGAGTCCGGTGCTCCGCTGGGATGTGATCCAGCAGGCGGGCGTCGTTCGCCGACCACTTCCTCAGCGGGAACCCGCCCGCCGTGCACAGCTCCGTCAGCTGTCGCTGGAGGTCTATGGCTTCCTCGATGGTGGGTGCGCCCGTGAGGATGTCGTCCACGTAGACGTCTCGGCGCAGAACCGCTGACCCATGGGGGAAGAGAGCCTCTTCGTCGATGGCGAGTTGTCGGAGGGAGCGGATGGCCAGGAACGGGGCGCATGCCAGGCCGTAAGTGACTGTATTCAGCTCGTATTCCTTCGGAGTCGTGTTGTCGTCGTGACGCCAGAGAATCTTTTGCAGGTGGCGGTCTTCAGGAGCGACGAGTATCTGGCGATACATCTTCTCGATGTCGCTCGCCAGTACGAAGCGGTGCACGCGCCATCGCAGCAGCACGTCGTCCAAGGCGGGCAGGAGGTTCGGCCCCACCTTGAGGTGCCGGTTGAGGCACGCGCCAGATGCCACGGTCGACGAGCCGTTGAATACGACCCGGATCTTGGCTGAGGAGCTTGCCTTGCGCATCACGCCGTGGTGAGGCAAGAAGCACTCGGAGGTCATTGCTGTGCCCTGCCGAGCGCGGGACATGTGCCCCAGGTCCTCGTACTCCTGCATGAAGGCAGAGTACAGGCGTCGCAGCTGTTCGTCCCGGGTGAACCTCCGCTCCATTTGCCCGAGCAGGCGGGCGGCAGCGAACCTCGTCCCCGTGAGGTCCGGCAGCGGCGGAGTTATCGGGAGACGGACCACGAAGCGGCCGCTTGCGTCTCGCGAGTGCGTCTGGGCGAAGTGTTCTTCGGCTTCCTTCTCGGCGGCGGTGAGTGGCGCTGCGGTGGCGTCCGCTTCCTCCTGCTGCCAGAACTGCTGCACCAGGGAGTGGAGGTCGTCGTCTCCGATGCAGTGGTAGGTGCGGGCGGTCCGTGCGGCGGTTGCGACGCCGACGGCGCCCGATAGGATCCATCCTAACGTCGTCTTTTGTGCCACAGGTTGCTGGTGTCCTCCGCGGCGGAGACCTGACTGGAGGATGTCCGCGCAGACGTCAGCGCCGAGGAGAAGCTCCACAGGGTCTGCGGCGAAGAAGTCCGGGTCGGCCAGCTCCAGGTTGTCGAGGTGTCGCCAGGAGTGCCGGTCCGCACGGAGGCCGCCGCTGGTCGTCGTCAGTCGGTCCAGAATGAAGGCAGAGACTCGCAAGGGCGGGCCGTCCCGCAGCGGCGAGAGTGCGAGCTCAACCTGGCCCCGAGCGCCCGTTGATCGCCCGCCAACGCCGACGATGGCGATGGAGGTAGGTGCGCGTGCCAGCTGCAGACGCTGCGCGAGCGAATCTGCCACGAGCGAAATCTCGGAGCCCTGGTCCACCAAGGCGCGTACGGCGTGCAGGACTCCGAACTTGTCGGCCACCCGAACGCGCGCGGTTGCGAGAAGCACCGCCGGTGCGGCTCTCGTGCTTCGGTTTGCTGAGAGCGACGATCTTGCGACCTCGGAGGTGTTGCCCGCGTGGTGGAGGAGCGAATGATGGCGTTCGCCGCACGACGAGCACGTCTTCTTTGACGAGCACTCGCTAGTCTTGTGCTTCCCGAGGCAGTTGAAGCACAGCTGGTTGGCTTCGATGTGCTTTCTTCTCTCTGACGCCGTCTTTGCTCTGAACGCGTCGCAGAACATGATGTAGTGCTCTTCGTGGCACATGGTACACCGCCCGCGCTTGCTCTCCGGCTTCCGGGCGTGAAGAACGCGCGGCGGACGCCCGGAACTCGCGACCGGCTTTGCGGGACTCGACTCCGCTTTACTCGGCGGCAACGACTCGAGCGTGTGCAGCCGTCGGTCTAAAAACTGGATCAGCTCCACGTACGACGGCGGTTCCGTCGTGTCGCTGATCGTGGTCTCCCATTCGCGGCGCGACCGGGAGTCTAGGAGATCTACGACGAGGTGCACGAACAAATCTTCCCCGCGCGTGATCGGTCGTCCGATGCTCTCGAGTGAGCCAACGGTACTGAGCACTCCGTGGTAGAGCTTTCGTAGGTCTGCACTTGACTCACCCCTCAGCCGCTGGATTGCCGTGAATCTCGCCAAGTATGACCGCACGAGCAGGCGCTTGTTCTCGTAATAGTCCGTTAACGATTTCCATGCGCGCTCAAAGTTCTCGTCGGTCGTCGGAAGGCTGCGGATTAACAGCTCTGCCTCTCCTTTCAGGCACGCCTTGAGGTAGTGCAGCTTCTCGACCGGGGCAGCGGAGGTGTCCTTCCCGATGAGCGAGTGGAAGAGGTCGCGGAATGACGGCCAGTCCTCGTAGAGCCCCGAAAACTGCGGGAGTTGGATCCTCGGCAGCGTGGTTCGCGCCGGATGCGACGGCGCCGATTGGAAGGCTGTGGTCTCGGTCATCTCCGCGGCTCTGAGGCGTCGAAGCGTGTCCAGGAACATGCCCTTCTGCGTCAGGTACGCCTCCTCAGCTAACGTTGGCATGTCCGTTTTCACGTATGTGCTTTCCGACAGGGCTTCCCAGTGTTCGAGCAGCTTGTCGTGCTGGAACTCGAACTTCGCCCAATTGGCCTCGAGGGCTTGAAGTCGCGCTTCCGCTAGCCCGATCGTTATGTTGGCGGTTCCCGACTTCCGCAAGTTCTCATATGCGCGGGAAATGCGCCCGTACAGGTCCGACTGCGAACGGACCGTTGGTTCTTTGTCCTTATTCATCTTGTCTTTTCAGATGAGTGACGTCCGGAAGAGCACAGACGGATTCACTGCAGTCGCTGCACTCACTCCACGCACAGGCACCGGATAGCAAGATCCGGCTCGAAGGACCAGCAAATGTGCGAGAGAAAAGTGGACGTGGGCGAGCGAAGCCCTGCGAGAATTTGAACACCGCAAGCGACGGTGTAAACGGCGCGAATTCCGCGAGCGACGGAATAAACGGCGCGTTTTAATTGCGAGAGATTAATCTCGAGCGACGAGAATCTCTTTTATTACTATCGAAAACTTCGCGTTTCGTAAGCGAGAGTACGAACTGGAAAAGCGAGCGACTTTTCTATCACGAGAGTTTAGACGATATAATAACACACTGTCACGGATGTAATTCACGATCGAGTGCGCCCGGTGGTTCCCCGAGAGAGCTTATATACAGCCGTTCTTTTGCTGCTTCCAGAATGTTCGATGTGTTTGTCTCTAACGATCGCGCCGGTTGTTGTTTGCGATGAGTCGGAAAATTAGAACTTGTTATTCGCATTTGTTATTAATTTCGGCTCTCTCGGGTGACCGCTGCGTGGCCCGCTTTGAACGGCACGAGCAATGTCATAGGCCTGACGCGATTTGCTGAGCGCCGCCGTTTGCGCGTGATTTGATTCGCGGCGGGCCGTGCGCCGCGCGAAATGGCCGCTAACGCGCCAATTTTCGAGCGCTCCAGTTGGAGACGCTTAATCTCAAACAAATCTGATTGCAGAAATAAGATAATATATAACACACAGTAAAAAAAGAAATGATATAATTGCTAAAAAATTACCTTTTTTTAAAAAAAGTGAAAAAAAGGCGTCAAGTGCACGCGCACAAGCGCCTTTCGCTATAAAAATACTCATATACAAAATAGTGTTATTTCAATTTGTTGTGAAAAATTCTTATACAAAATAGTGTTATCTTAATACAAAAACACTGTCATATCCAAACTAAAAAACTGTTTTACAAAATAGCTGTTTCAATATTCTACAAAAATAGTGATATAAAAATATTGCGCCAATTAATAAAAATTTATTTTACAAAATTCATTTATTATTATTTCTAATATTAAAAATTGCAATGTGATCAAAATAGTGGAACATATTTAAGTGAAAAAAATTTTTAATTCAAAAGACAAATTTAAATATAAAATAACTTTTCAATTAGAGAAAAACTTGGCGCTGTTAAATTCAAAATATAAATAACACGTTAATTAGATTAGCATATATTCAATTTAGCAGCGTCAAGTTTTTCTCTAATTGAAAAGTTATTTTATATTTAAATTTGTCTTTTGAATTAAAAATTTTTTTCACTTAAATATGTTCCACTATTTTGATCACATTGCAATTTTTAATATTAGAAATAATAATAAATGAATTTTGTAAAATAAATTTTTATTAATTGGCGCAATATTTTTATATCACTATTTTTGTAGAATATTGAAACAGCTATTTTGTAAAACAGTTTTTTAGTTTGGATATGACAGTGTTTTTGTATTAAGATAACACTATTTTGTATAAGAATTTTTCACAACAAATTGAAATAACACTATTTTGTATATGAGTATTTTTATAGCGAAAGGCGCTTGTGCGCGTGCACTTGGCGCCTTTTTTTCACTTTTTTTAAAAAAAGGTAATTTTTTAGCAATTATTAATCCAAACGCGCCGTGCGAAATACAAATGTACTTGCAACCACAAAACCAAAACGAGGCTTGCAAAAGTAGACATGTAATTGCGACAGAAACGATATGGATACCGTTGCAACAGCCACTTACTGGGCTATACTCAACTGTACGCGAACAATCAATAATAATTCAATGCGAAAATTATAACGAGATTAGAAAAGTAATTAAAGGAACAGGGCAAATTACCCTTCAAAATAAATGTAAATTAATAACAACAGAAATGACGATCCAACCAAAAGAAGTCATACAAGGTAGCGAAATAGAAACGTATTTACCGGAAATTAATATTACATTTATACGAGACAATACAGACGTACTAGACACGAAACAACAAAACATCGTACAGCATTCAGAATTAACGGAATTAAAAAATAAACTAAAGGATATAAACAACGATTTGCAAAATACTAACGACAAATTATTTACGAAAAAACAATTCGTATATCCTATGGCGACAAGCGGAATAACCACAATAATTATAATAATATTAATAATTTATATAATTATAAAAAATAAAAAGAAACATACGAAACGACCGTCAGTCAGGATATACGAAGAAGACGAACCACGTATATCCTACGGATTCCCAAAACCCATATTAAAACGTAGTTTAAGTACACGATTTTAGATAAGTATAGGAATAATAAGAAACGATTATACCTCATATTGTATACGGGAAAAATGTTGTACATTAGAATAAGAAAAAATAATTTTGTTTGTTTTGCGAAAAACGTCACTTTTACACCTCCGTTTTTCTTTTTTTTTTACGGGGGAGGGATGTTATAGCCCGAAAAGGCTATACACGAATTAATAGATATATAGTATTTTAGAGATATTATTTTATACGATAAGACATTGCTCAACGTGTAACGCGAATACAGATCACGTTACGAACGTTGACCGAGCGAAGCGCTGACAACGCGAGCCACGCGTGAAGCCCGAGCGACCGCGCAATCACTCATTACGAAAACGCGGAAATCAAGGCAAGCGAAATTAATGCATTGCGAAAATGCAAGCAAGGAAGTCCCTTGGTACTCCTTAGCTTGCATCCGGATCTTGCCGCAAAAATCGAGCGACACGACACATGGTCTTGTCGCTAACCGATCCCCTCCTGGGAAACCAAGGGGAGATAATAAAAAGACCCATCGCTAACGATCGGCGGGCAGTCTTGATCATCAATTAATATTACGCGGGCAGTCAATAACGCTTTACGGAAAACTATTACATTAACGCCACGCAGTCGGCAGAAAGAAATACGAAAGATCGAGAAGTGAGTCTCGCGACCGAAACTCGACTCCAGACACGCGCACGCCAAGATATCCGATATCGCGATACTCGACGCAAGTGACGTGCGGGGACTTTGTAATTAAGCCGAGATACAAATAAAATAGATATATATATATATTTATTCCAAATACAACGGTGTCCTTTCTATTAATAATAAACCCGTGAGTTACTCGGGCGGCGCCCGAATTTCCAAATTCCTTCCGGCAAACGATCCTATCTACCGTGCCTCTCCGGAGGCATAACACCTGTTTCGCGCTTAAGCAATTGAAGCAACGTTTATGCTGCTTAATGAGCTTTCGCCTTTGACTCGCATTCTTACTCACGAACGCAGGGCACACATTAATGAAGTGTCGAGCTGGACACAGCGAGCACTGCGATTGTGCGTTAGCGGATGCGGTTGCGGCATGAATTCGCGAGGCTGCGATTGGTTTTACACCGGTTTTAACGGCTGACCCGGGGGCGGCTGCCCTTAACGCGCGAGTGCAAGACTCAATAAATTCGCTTAAAGTTTCGCGAGACTGCGGGGCATCTTTTTTGCCGATGCTTAGTGCCCAAGCTTTGCGCGTTACCAGATCTAATTTTTGCACAACGATATGAACGACAATATCTTCCCAGAGTTCCTCCGGTTTTCGATCGAAGGCTTTCAATGATGCCATTGCGATATTCACTTTGTCGTTTAAAGTCTGCAGCTCGATGGCAGATTCGCGCGAGATAGACGATAAGCTGAGTAAGGTCGAGAGATGCTTGTTTATCGACCGCCTTTTGTCGTCGTACCGTTTGGTTAACGCTTGCCACGCTATTTCAAAATTAGCGGCCGTTACAGAAATATTCGCGATACATTCCTGCGCGCTACCTTTCAGACACGATGATAAAAAATGCATGCGAGCGAAATCATTTAGATCCGAATTTTCACGAATTAGTGTCGTAAATCGATCGCGAAATTGTTCCCATTCGTCGTAATTGCCGTCGAACGGAGGCAATTTGATGGGCGGAAGATGCGATAATGAAAACGCGGACGCGTCCACGGGCAGCCTCGTCGAGGACAGAGAGGGGTTTGCACTCACGGCCGGCTCCATTTCCTCCAAGATTTCCGACATGTGGTCCAAAGCGTTCTCATAGGCAGCGAAGGTTGAGTCGAAATGATTCTCCTTGTAGTAGCTAAGCGATGACCGGATTGCTTCCGGGACCTTCCGCGACACCTCTGCATGTCCATTGGAGAATTGAATCCAGATGTCCTTAAGCGTAGAGATCCTCGCGGGTACTTTAGCCGGAGTTAAGTTGCTCCGGCAGACTTTTTTGAAATTATCAAGAGAGCATTCAATTGTACGCTGCAGCTGCTGCTGATGTGCGATGTGCTCCGACATCGTGGATGTGTCAGAATATCACTCACTCGCGAACGTATCCTTCACACACGCTCCTATCCGGCTCGAAGGACCAATATGTTCGGGAGTCGACCTGGACGAGATCGCCCGAATCTTGAGAAACGCTCAGAGATGAGCGAGAAGCGATGTGTAACGCGAATCCGTAGATCCGCTGGAGGATAAGGAGATTTTCAGTAAATACTCGATTGCAGATTGTTTCAAGATTCGTTTAATTTTGAATAATAGGAGCGAGCGACGGCACGTATTTCGCGACTCCGACGGAAATCTTCGAAATGTCCTGTTAATGGCTGCCTTCGACGCGTATCGAAAATCTTGTAGAGCTTCTTGCTAGAGGCTCTCGCGAGAACGGATATCTTGCACGCGGACGCCGGATGTTGCTTGGCGCGAGGCAGAGGACATTCGCGGAACGGTTAACGCGCGTCGACTCTCAGACTCCAAACAATTAACAATCACAAACTCAATAAGTATAGAGCGTGTAGTAATACAGACAATGAGGCGTCTTTCGCACTGAGTTCGATGCTCGATCGTATGCTAGAATGTCGGTTGAGAATTTACAACGAGAATGACGAGAGCGCATACGACACGAGCGAGATTAACAACAGCAGCGCGAATGGTCTATGAGTACCGCGACACGACACGAGCGAGAATACGACACGAGATAATATCAAACGAGAAATTATGATACTAGAAATGATGATCGATTGCTATCGACCAGCTCGAATCGTCGTCAGCGGCAAACTGAATAACGACGGAAAAGAGTCGCGGTCGACCGATTTCCATAATAGGATATTTTCGGCGCCGAACGTTCGAGAATATAGGTGTTTGTCACACTTTTCTTTGTTATGATCACGCGATCACGCGCCGATCGGCTGATCGCGATGATGTTTATTCTCGCTCCTATTTTGATTGCGGCTCTTACCGTTCAGATTTGTCGGTTGAATTTACAGTTTAAATTTATCGATTAAATTCAACGTTTCAATCTTGAACAAATATGTAATTTAATTTTGTATTTTATGTTTTTCGTGCTAACAATAAGTTATCTTTTTAATCAACAACAGATCTTTTTCAATATTACTAATGATTTTTTGGGAAAAAGGCGTACACGTTGGCCAAGAGTGGATTTTTATCATTTATATTCTTTCTATTCTTTATTTCTTTAATTAATTTACATCTTTTATATATATAGAATAAATTATAATGTAATTATAAGATTTATTTTATTAGTAATTTTTATGTGTTTACGCGAGATCTAATAGACGAGCCAAGCCACGCTAACATCGAGGATCTCGAGAAAGCGTCAGCTATAGCTGATTGAACGACTGAAAGAAAGAAAGAGATAGCAGATTGTATGTCTGCGCTCGTCTACTGCCCGAAGCTAGCCGAGCGCCGAGCGCACACGTACACTGCTTTTTCTTTGTGTGCGTTATCCCCTCCCACGCTACGGCAACGGGCAGAGTCTCAAAACTGGCATCCCTGCTTCCGAGGTCCAATTCTGTCCGCCGCCCCATCGCAGGCCTCTTCCATTACTTGATCCAGCCAATTTGTCATGGCATTCACGTTTTCCAGGTCTTCATCGCTTGGTCCAAGGCCTCTCCAGGTTAGCACCGCGGAGAAAAGGTCTCCATCCATTCTCTTGCAATTCCACTTCCGAGATAACTTCCTATTCGGAAGTACAGAAGGTCTCCCCGAATGAATTTCGTAAGAAATATATAGGTGGTTCGATAAGGATTCGACTTCCTCTTTAACTCGCCAGTCTCTGATAAATTGAATTAGATCTGGTGAGAACCAAGTTAGATCCACGATTGAGCAGCCTTGAGGACGTGCGCAGGTTTGCCGCCGAAATTGATGATTCTAAGGTCTTTTTCGGCTACCCATCTGGTCAGGAGGAAGCTTCTTCTATCAGTGGATTTGGATCCCCATAGGTTTGCCTTAGCATTGAAGTCGCCTCCGAGAATAATTTTGTTTACTCGGTGGGACATGGCTTCCGAGAGTTCGTCTAGTAAGTTATTAAATTCTCGCAGATTTAAGCTAGAAGGGGCATAGATTGAGATCAGCAGGTAAGAACCATAGTACAATGCTATAAAACGGGAGCCAGTTTTGGCAACATCACATTTGACTCTCGTATGAATTGGGTCTACAAAGATTGCTGCTTTACCGTCTTTACTAGCATACCATAACTGGTATGGCTAACGCCATAGACGGAACATAATTTGGTTCGGAGATCAACAATATACCAGCACCGGTTTCCTTAGCATGATGCACCAGAAGATCTAGGGAGGGCTTACTCATGTTAACATTAGCTTGTATAAATTTAATTATCATTTATTTCCATTTGGCTTGACGCTGTCTCCATTCTGTGAGTTTGTCTAAAATTAGTCCTAGTTTTTTCAACCTTATGTTCCGCTGTACATAGATATGACCCTACTCTATGGTTAAGGTCCTTCTCTTCCGACGCGCAGATTTTGCAGGAGGGAGGACGATTGCAGTTTCGTGCTATGTGACCCGCTTCTCCGCATTTAAAGCAGAGACCGCTGTAATCTTCCCTGGCGGTACATGCTAATCTTACATGACCGTATCTTTAGCATTTGTAACATTGGACAGGTCCTTTTTCTAAGAGGTCCACTCTCGCAATTGACCAACCGATTCTAACATGCTTCCGGTTAGCTACTTCAATCGCGGAACTCAACGGGCATTGGACCCAAACCGTGAAAAGCCCATTGTTCATTTGTCTTATGGGACCGGTCTTGACGTCTTCCTCTTTACAATCTCCATTTTGTGCTACGACATATGACACTTCTTCAGCAGACACCGAATCATCCAAGCCAATCAGACGGATCTCCCCCTTAACCATGGGCCTAACTACTTTTGCTTGATCCCTAAGGATATCCTTTAATTTGTCCGCTAAGGCGTTTGCACGGTCTTGACATCAGGACCCAGGACCCTATAATCATGCCGCCATTCGCGGCTCTTCTTATTTTCGTAGCTTTAATTTTAAGTTCATCTAGGGATATATTTCCCCTAGCCTTTTTTAACATATCCGCATAGGTGAATCCCTCTTTTTGGCTGGTAACCGCCGCAGTTTTAGGTGGTCTCCTAGTTCCAACCTTATCCTTATCTTTACTGTTCTCAGCAATCGGTTTAGTGTTGTTTCCTGGGGTTCTAGTACCTCGTCTGGACCCAGAAGTACGATCTGAGTCCTGCTGACTTTCTCTAAGATTTCTCCTGGCTTTTGTCCTACCTACCACTTTGGACCATTCCTCTTTCTCCACAAAGTGTGAGGGTCCTGCAATGGCGCTCAAATCTTCTTCATCATTACCTAATTTTAAGTTACCCGTACTACCTTTTTTAGTTATACCTTCCTTGTCGTATCTAGGGGAAATTAATTGGATATTCTTAGTTTTTAGATAGACTTAATTTTTAGCCCAGATCTAAGGATACGCTGAGACAGTGGGTTATCTTTATGTAATTTAGTATCACTACCAGTCTCATTGTTCTCCAGCTTATTGCGCTTCCTTAACTCGGCCCTTTTTCTAACTAGTTCCTTAATTTGCTTACTAATATTGTCCCCTGTTTCTTTTGCTTCAGATCCAGCCATCTTCGAGGTTGTAGCCGCCGTCATCGAGTGATCTTCAGGGTTAGTGTCCATATATGGAAATCCCCGTTCATCTGTAGGTAGGTTCAATATATCTCTGGTATTCTCAACATTACGGTTGATATCTCCTCTTCCAGGTTTATCTATTAGGTCCTCTTCTACTTCCTTACCCAGTGCCTTTTTTAGCTTTCCCTGGGTAATATGTAGAGATTCCCTCGCCTTTCTTCTGTCCTCTTCTGCATCATCGAGCTTGTCCCTGAACTCAGAGACTTCCTTTTTGAGCTCCTCCATCATGGCTCTCATCTCTTCGGCTTCTCTCTCTCTTAATATATCCCTCAGTTTTAATTTTTCAATTTTAGCTGACAATTCTCTGTTTTTGATTTTGAGGTAAGCAGGATCCCCGGAAGCTTCAGATTTGAAGATTAAGATGTTAATTACGTCTTTTGCTCTTTCCAAATCTCTCCTCATCTTCCCGCTAATACCCCCTTGGAGGTTTTTACTTCTTGCCCTCATATTTTCGACTCTGTCCAGGCAGTTCAAACCGAGAGCCCCCACGTTAGTGGCCCCCATAATCCTAAGATCTTGCGGGGCAAAATCCTTATTAGTTTCCTCATCATCCGAAGAAATAATAATCCTATTTACCTTTTTTACCTTTCTCGTTTTTAGGGATTCTAAGGATTTTCTTTTATCGCTTTTGGATTCCGATTCAGAACTCCTTTCGGTCTCCGCAGACATCGACTCCAGGGATGAGTCTCTAATAATAGCCTCCGATGTGGAACTAGGAGATCGAGCTTTCCTTTTCCTTGATCGGAGTTTCCTCAGGTTGGTTATCTCTTTCTTACTGGCCGAATCATTGTTCTCCTCATCACTAGGAGTAATTACATCCGGGGATGTTTTAGCTTTCCTTTTGCTTTTGTTTTTAGGTTCCGGGGTTTTCCCTCTTCCAAAGCTTCTGTTTAATTCTTGCTGATGCATGATAAGTCCCTTTGGAGGAGAAGAACAATCAACGAAGGTCATTTCCAGCGGATCCTCAAATGTCTCGACGGTAACATTTTTAACTTCCACACCCGTCGGCAACTGTGGAGACAGCCCTTCGCTTAATGGAGACGAACGAGCCTCAGGGACCGTAGGGTTCGTCCGCCTGTCGCTGGAGGTCCGAATCTCCTGCGGCGGTAACTTTTCTTCTCTATTCATTTCCATATCCATAGTGTTTAATCCTTGGTTTGTTGTTCGGGGTGACCTTCCCCTAGGACGACTGGCTTCACTGCGCCTATGAGCTCGCCCTGCCCGTTCCAGAGTCAGAAAGCCGTCCGTAAACAAATCGTCCAAATTATCCAGTAACACAGCCAGAGTCGTCGTATTGTCCAATTTAGAAGAGGATGGAGACAAAGACCACCTTCCAGAATCCTCAAGCCCCTTACTCTTTGATACTTTTTCACTCTGCATACAGTCCTTACAATTTGGGTGCGTCAAAGGGGCGAACACCTCCCTAGTTCTTATACAATCCTCAGAAAGTTCATCTTTTGATATATATTTTTTAAATAGTTTATTTCATCCTGTAAAACCTCAATCTGTTCATCTTGTCTATTTACTTTAGCTAAAATATATTTTCGAGCCGAATTTAGCTTGTCAATAACCGTAGATAGGTCATTTACATGAGTGAGAATCGTCGAGTGAGTATCAATTGCCAGATGCATCCTCTTTGAAGAGAAAGTGTTCTCGTTACCCAGATCTAACAAGATTTCCAGGACTTTAATGATATCCTCCGGTGTATCGCTAATAATAGAAAGAGCCTTCTGATTCCCCAGATTGCATTTGTCCAAAGGTGTCTTCAAACTCACGGAAGCACTTGCAGGCTTACCATAAGATGAGTCAATATCCTCCTCTTCCTCCCTAGCTAGCCCTACATATGATGACGACGGGAGAGAGTCAGGGACCAGAACCCTCCTCCCGCCGAGATCTAAGGATTCCGATTTCCCCTGGTCTAGTACGCTTAAATTATATATTCTCTTATCCATATTTATTTATTTATTTATTTAAGTACTTGTTCTACCTTAATTAATGTCTTTATAAAGCCCCTTAAGGCACAATACCAAGTTTAACACTCTAATATATGTTTGCAACCTAGAATTATTCGTATTGGAGTCAATCTAGGGAATATCTTCAGAAATCCCCAAATATGACATCCGCGAAAATCGTTTGCAGGAGATCTGCGTATTTATAGGATATCAACCCATCCGTACACAATTCACGACATTAGATAATATATAGTTAAATCAGAGTTCATCTAGGGAATATCCCCAGAAAGTTCTTAGCGCATGTTTGTGGAGATCGTTCACGGATACTCCGCGCACTCCTCAACGCTAGTCGTGGCTTTCGTCCTCCACGCGCAATTAATCCAAGCGCTTTATTTTTAAACCATTGTATAATTCAATCCGCAAAAGTTCAAACCACACATATTTGTTTCTCGTATATGCAAGGCAGCAAAATTACTCAACCCTAGGTGGAAGTCCATTTCCTAGATGCACTACTTATTAACACAATTATATTTATAGTGTATATTATATTATATTGAATAGTTAGCATTTTCCAGGTTTTAATTCCTCCACCCAAGGTATCGCATTCTATTTACAGTGATCCATACGCATCCACCATCAGCGTCCGGCCAATCAGCGAGACGCATAAAGTCACTAGGCTTAGTCTAGTTATATATCTTGCGTATTCCGACAGATCCATAGTTCAGGCTAAAAATGCTTCCTGTGCTCAGATTCCTGACAGTTATCGACGCTGACCCGCCGCATTACCCGGCTCTTTTATTTATTTAAAGAAGTTCTCCGCGGATTTAATTTCATATATGCACTTATCAACTCTTAGCTAATACAAGGCTTAAATGGGTGATCCCGATTTCTAAGGGAGCATCAATAATTAGTTTGACCATAATCGGTCAGATTTAACCAATTGTCAGTCACCATCCCATGATAGCGCGCTGGTTATACTGCAATAAGTAGGACTAAAGCTATGTACATACCAAACGGGCTTCATCGGTCTCGTCCAAGGCTTTCCATCAGATCAGTTTTATGGGGAATAATAATTTCACTCAGTTATATATTTTTCTTTATTTACAGAATTTCTATCAGTAAGAATGATATCAGAATAAACTGTATATAAGGCTGACGACACAGGAATTTCACAGAGATTCAATAGTAATTCTCCCATCACCATCCTATCCGACAGTTTAAATAAATACATACCAACACCATATTTTGAGGGAGAATAAACTCCCCTCAGATTATCATCAGTCAGATGACCCGTGTGACTATTATATCGGCAAAATTATTCTCATTGGGTTTTTCTTTTTTTATTCAGCTTAGTAGCAACGATTAATTCAGGGTTGATTCGAAATCTGCACGCGACGAGTAGTGCGCCCGAGGGCACGGTCACACTCCATGAGTGCAACACCCCGCGTGCAGCCCTGGAACCCCCTTACACACCACCTCCTCGTTTAATATGATCGTAATTACTTGTATTTTAATAATTCCTTTGATTAATTAATCAATCAACCAATCTCAATTTTAATTTTAATCTAGTTACTCAATTACTCAATTAATCAATTTCATCATTTTAATTATCTATCAATTCTTTTTAAGTTTTCGCACTCCGATTAAGTCGCTATTAATGCTCTTTTTGCCTTAAAATTTTATGCCCTTATAGTGTATATGCCCTTATAGCGGATATGCCCTTATAGTAGATATTATATCTATACCCACGATCTATGACAAAGTATTTCTTATCTTAGTGGATGCTATTCTGCAAATCATATTCGCGTTTTCTAAATCATTACTTTATAAGCTATATCAACAATATTATCTCCACTGTTATAACAAAATACAGATAACTCAAACGATTTGTACAAATCCATCAAATACAGGCCAAATCTGTTGCTTAGTTTCTCTTTAGCAATCAGTCATATTTATGAGCATCTAATATGCATATTCACACATTTATACAACACAAACATTATATCTGCACACATATTGTATCATATTATAATACATAAATATTATATCCAGTACACGCCTATTCTAATGATACTTAATACATAGAATATCCCGCAATATCAGCGGGTTACCAAACGTTCACTCCGCATTTCAGCAGTATATCTTAATCTCAATCTTAGAATTATCATATGTTATGCTTCGACAGTCTTTCGCAATCTCTCGAGCGGATAAATTCTTATGGTGTTTAATTAGACCCCCTTTTTAGGAGTATTACTACTAAATTTTAAATTTCATTAATGTCAGCAGTCGATCAACAATTATCAATTAATATTGATTTATCCATTAATACGTGATATTAGTTCCGTTATAAACTTAAAATCAGTTATTACAATATACATCAGACAGATTTACCTAGCACGATTCACCTTAATGTACTTAGGATCACTAATTTATAATCCAACTGCCTCAACTTTTATCCCGCTGTTATTATATAAATGAAAAGATATATAACTCCACTCAAGAGACTTGCGCATCAAAACACTCCCGAGATACAAGCCAATTAATTCGCTTTAATTGCCATTCATATCCATAGGCGTTTACTTTTATTATTCCCACTTCAACATGCACATAAACATCATCGCAGTTCTTTGGAAGAGACACCGCATACACCCGTCACTCCGTGGTATCCAACGATTACACAGATCCAGACAAGAGATTCCTTCATCTCCATATTAGAGTGATGACTCTCGGATATTCTCTTATGTCCACCACGTCACAGGCTACAATGCTCTTCCTAGAAGCACACCTATACATCAATATATATATAGCACACAACATATGGATAATACAAAAGCACGTGACATGCCAAAATCCAAGAATGACAGCTAGACTATCAGCATCAATTTTGTTTCAGCAGTTTGTATCAAGTTAAACATTTAATACAAAGTTATTAAAGAATTCTTATACTTCCAAATGTATAGATCATATAATAATCAATTCAGCGATGGAGATCGTTACAAACCAGACACTTGAGCGAATTCAAGTAATGCTTAATTAATCATCCTTTTTGCGATAGTACCAGCAATCAGTAATAATTATATCAATTATTCTTTAATAGTTAATATCAGTTCTATCTTATTTTAAAATTAATGATTACTATGTAAATATTTCCATCAAACACTACAAGATTCAATCTCTGTTAACCGTAATATTAGCATATCTATAGGTATCAGCCATTTATCTCCATTATATATTAATATATAATGAGAGAACATATGGTTCCGCTCAAGAGTCTTATAAATTTTCCTTTAGTTAACGCATCCTCCATTTGCATTCTAATTTATAATTAGTTTGCTTTACCGGTCAATTTCTTCCCCAGACATCCAATATGCACAATCCACGAGCCAACCCAGACACAAATACAATTACAATTCTTTCCTAGGGAGATATACTGCATACATGCGTCTCCGCAATACTCGGTGAATGTGCAGACCAAGTATGGGGATTTCCTTCACCTCTTTTTATTATGGTGATGAATCTCGGGTGTATTCACCATCCCTCATATCCACCACGTTATAAATACCACACGGTGCCTAAAACACAAGCGGATTAATGGCATATACAGCCCACATAATGTAACTCCAATTAGCCCAGGGATACACAGCGCATAAGATACTCGATAGTGTTAGCGGAGTGCCTAGCATCCGTTTTACCTTTCAGCAATATAACTTTAACTCAATATTTATTTATCATGATCTTTAAAATAGAGTAATTAATAAAATCACTCACAGCACCTGCGTGTACACTTTATTGCAGACCATATGATCCCTTAGCTATCAGACGTTATCATCACACTTTGCCCATGCAGGTTAGGATTTCCACAGGCTTCCAAAGATTTCCATAGGTTTCTATACATTACCGGGAGCCCGCAGCCCGTTCCTGGGAAAAACATACCCAATTATATCCTTATTACTACTAACATTTAGCACCAAATAGCATCCGATGTATCCTCTTCGTGCAGCAGATTCGAGACATCGGAGACAACAATCAAACGTTGCATCCTTATGCGTACCTTCCGTATACGCTCTAGGTAGTCAGGCGATCACCAGGTTGCTGTTCTTTTATTAATACGAGGCTCAAAGCCTCGCCAAGCTCTTCTTCTTCTTCTTCTTCTTTGTTTGATTGGCTCCGCGTTAGGTTTGTACCCGCCACACGGCCAGAGTTCTTGCTTAAATGAGTATTGCTAAGGTATGGAGATCTGGATAGAATGCGTTATGCATGTGTGAGGAGAAGTTTTTGTTTGTTGGGGAGAAGGAGAGTCAGATTTGCAAGTTGTGCTTTTTAAGAAATGATATGATAGGAGTAATGATTTGAGGAGAGGGTGTTTTGAGAAGATGAAAGACGTTATAGGGAGGAGGCTTTTTGAGCTTTTTCTGAATAGAGAGAAGAAGAGAATTTCTGTGATTACTAAAGATAGGACAATACCACAGAATATGGTTAATGTCCTGAGTAGGAAACCCGCAGTCGCACGCTGGGGACGAGACAATATTACATCTAAATAGGCTGCTATTAAGACCGTAGTGATTGCTCCTGACCCTGCAGGCGACCACAATCTCCTCGCGGCTGAGATTCGTTCCGTAGAACCAAGGTTTAGTAGCGAAGGAAGGGAATAAGTCAAAATATTGCTTTCCTGTCAGTTGAGCGCGATTAAGTAGAAATTTGGAAGTGTCAGATTGAAGATAGTGATGACAAGTAGCGTAGAAGTCACTGAAGGGTATCGGGCAATGCAAGAGGTTGCCGAATCGGGTGGCTCTCTTAGCGAGGTGATCTGCAGTTTCATTTCCCAATATACCAACATGGGCTGGGATCCAGATGATGGTGATATTTATATTTTGCGACCTAGCTATCCGGAGTTTGTCTTTGATAGATAAAATTAAAAAGCTCTGTTTTCTGGAGAGTCTTGAGGAGATAGCTTCAACGACGCTGCGGGCGTCGGTGAAGATTGAAGCTTGAGAGATATTGTTTGAGAAAATATGTTCGATACAGTAAAGTAAAGCCATGGCTTCACCTGTATAGACTGACGCGAAAGAGTCAATTTTGTATAGGCGCTGTATGTTAAGGGATGGTCAGTAGAATGCGAAACCTACGTGCAGGTCAGAGTTGATTTTGGAAGCGTCAGTATAGAATACATCTTTGCCGTGAATGAAATGGCTGAAGTGTGGAAGGAAGAGGAGTTGTGGAATAGGTGCCTGGCGCAATTCGTCTACGAATGAAGCGGAAGTAAATTCAACGTTGGGTAGTAGATGGACGGATTCGTGGGCAAAGTGATAAACAGGAGGGCCCTCAAAGCAGGCAATCTTAGATCTGAATTTTTTGTATAAAAGGAAAACTTTGTATAATAGAAAGCAGTTGGGAACATTGTATCTGTCGTTTCTGATTAAGCTGATTTGAAACTCGTAAAGCTTGTCTATTACGATGTGTGAAGTGTCGGCTAAGGCTTTGAGGATATATTTAGAAGTAAGAAACGTGAATCTAGTCTTCAGAGGGCTGATACAAGTTTCAGACAGTACTACGTTGCAAGGAGTGGATTGGCGAAGACCGATACAGAATTTTAAAGCGCGACGTTGAACTTTTTCCAGCTTCTCCATAAGTCCCTTGTTATTGATAGGGAGAGCAAAACAGCCGTACTCCATGCTACCTCGTACCAGAGATTTGTAAATGTTGAGTAGGAGAGAGGGGCTTGCACCCCACCAGATACCCCGAAGAGAGCGGATAACGTTAGTTAGTTTAGAGCATTTGGTGACGAGAGCTTCAGCATGGATACGGCCATTGAGTTTAGAATCTAGGGTGATGCCTAGAAATTTGTAGGAAGACGATGATTTTATTGTCGACCCGCAAAGGTTAATAGAGTAAGAGAGAGGGCTTTTCCTATTCCTGGCAAAGACTACAAGTGCAGACTTGGTAGGGGAAATATCCAGACCTTTAGAATTAAGGAAGGAAGCTAGTCTATTTACTGAGGATTCGAGAAGTTGAAGAGAGCGAGGTAGATTAGAAGATCTGATAAAGACAGCTGTGTCGTCAACGAATTGAATAATGTTACATTCTTTGGATACGTAGTTTTTGCATTTAGCCACGTAGATATTGAAGAGCAAGGGGCTTAAAATGGAGCCTTGAGGTACTCCTTTGTAGGAAAGGTATGATTCTGTGATTTCACCGTTGATCACAAATTGAAGCTCTCTATAGTGGATGAGGTTGTAGATGAAGAGGCATATTTTGGGAGGAAGACCCAACTCAACCAAGTCATCTATGAGGATGCTGGGGATGACATTGTCGAATGCGACGGCAATGTCCAGGAAGACACATGCGGTGGCATGGCGAGAGATAAATCCATTGTAGATTTCAGTGGTGAGGATCCCTATATTATCCTGGCAGGATTTGGCTTTCCTGAAGCCGAATTGGTTATTAGGGAGGATGTGGTTTTTCTCAACCCACCAGTCCAGTCTAGAAAGAATAAGTTTTTCCATGAGCTTAAGGCAGCAAGAGGTTAAGGATATGGGACGGTATTTATTAGGAGAATTTTTTGGAATGAGGAATACTAAGGAGTGATGCCATGCATTTGGGAAGGTACCTTCTGTAAAGAGCTCGTTAAAGATATCGAGAAGGAAGGGAAAGTAGAAGTCAGGTAGTAGAGATATGTGATCGTATCCCAGCCTATCCAGGCCTGGGGATGAACGGACTTTGAGACTGCTTATCACTGTGGCAAATTCAGAGGAGGTGAAGGGCTCATCAAAGATTGAGCCCGAATAGACAGGATGGTCGTTGATAGATGGATAGAGTGCGTGAAGAGCAGAAGGAGGACATAGAGAATTAATGAGATCTCGAATACTTTCTGGCATCTCGTAATTGGATTTAGGTGGAGGAGGAGGAAGACCTAAATGTCTTTTCTTGAAGCGTTTGATCATGTTCCAAATGTAGGAGATGGGCGTTTGATTAGTCAATGATAAGCAGAATGATTTCCAGCCCTTTCTTTTTGCCGACTTTAATGTTCGTTTAGTAACGGCTTCTTGTTTTTTGAGCTCTATGAAATTTTGAAAAGAGGGGTTTCGCTTGTATTGCGCTAAAGCTCTTTTCCTTTCCGCTAGTGCTTCCTCACATTCTTCGTTCCACCAAGGAGCAGGAAGGGATGTGCGTTTGGGAGAGTGGGGAGAAGGAAAGGAAGAGGGAGCAGAGGAAGACAAAGAGGGGGAAGAGGGTGAGGATGCGGAGCCGAGTTGGGAGTTAGGGGGAAATTTTGGGGTTTCGTTTGGGAAGTTGGTCAAGGATATGGTTAGTGATAAGATCGTATTTTTGAACGGAGTTGAGAGAAGAAGAGTTAAGGGATTCTTGAAGGGAAGGGAATGAGGAGTGAAGCGAAGCTATAAATTGTTTTTTGTCTTGTTTTTTAAGTTTAATTTTGTGGGAGAAAAAGGAGCGTTTTTTGATCATCAGATTAATAGCGACGGAGATGGGGAAGTGATCGCTGGTCAGGGAGTCAGGTAGGACTTCCCAAGAGCAGCAATGGAGTAGGGAAGCGGAGGCGAAGGTGAGGTCAATAGCGGAGCGACTTTGATTCGGGCGAGACACGAAGGTAGGGGTACCATCGTTCAAGTACATGAAAGAGTGAGATAGAGCAGAATTCAAGAGACTAACCCCGTTGTGGTCAGAGCGTTCACATCCCCACTTGGTATGATGAGCATTAAAGTCTCCCAGGATGATAGTAGAGGTGAAGGCACCGTAAAATTGAAAGAGAGCGTCCCAGATACCTACAGGAAGGGAGCTTCGAGGATATCTATAAATAGAAACTATTAGTACAGAGCTATTGTTAAAAGGGATGATAACGGCTTGTGTATCTATGTAGCCTGGGATAGAGAAGTTGTTTTCTAAGAGCTTATAAGAAATTGAGTTCGATATAGCAAAGGCTAATCCGCCGGAATTACGAATGATGGTGTCATTTCTAATGATGTTATAGTTTCTTAGTGTAAGGTATTGGGAAGGATTGAGCCATGTTTCTGAGAGAGCTATTAAGTCATATTCATGCATGGAGGAGTGGAGAAGGTCAATTTTGTTCATAAAAGAATGACAGTTCCACTGTAGGATCTTGAGGGTGGAGCTATAGCGTGGAGGATTACATGTTTGCGGCGTGTGCATTGTAGAGTTGGTTTATTGAATTGTTTTCATTGAGAGCAGATTGGAGGAGAGAGGAAATGTCATCGTAGAGGCCGAAGGTTTTGAGAAAGGGAGCGAATTTTTCGACCAGGTTTATTAGTAGTTTAAGAAGCAAAGAGAGAGAGAATTGGAAATTTTGATTAGAGTCCGGGTAGTTAGGGGATGAAGGGGGCGATGCGGAAGAGGTTGGAGAGTAGGAGGCTGCGCCGTTAGGACTAACCTGCGGCATTCGACCGTTGGGAGCTATAAAAGAGCTAGAAGGAGGAAATGCGAAGTGGTTACCTGAAGCTGGAGATTTGAGAGTGTTAGGCGAGCGGAGAGGAGTGGTGGGGGGGTGTATCAGAGGGGGAGGTCTTTTGGAAAGGAGCGGAGAGGAGGAGTGACGAGGATGTGCAGGAGGGAGAGAGGGAGAGGAGGAGGATGAGGGAGTAGGGGGAAATTTAATTGTATCGGCAAAGGAGAAGGGGAAGGAAGTAGGAGATGAGGTTGGAATATTAGGGGAGGAGGCTGGGGAGAGTGGAGAATAGGGTTCATTTAGTACCGGAAAATTAGAGAAGTCGAACTGTGGATTAGTCCCGAGACTAGAGTTATTACTGCGGATGAGTCTTCTGGCTTCGATAAGAGGGATATTTTTGGTGGCGGCTAATTCCCTGATCTGTCTTTGGATGAGACGCTCTGGACAGGAGAGGTCTTTTGAGTTGTGAGGACCTTTGCAATTTGCACAAGTGGGAAGTGAATTTATTCTTGGGCAGGAAGAGCCTTCCTCGTGAGAGCGTTCCGCGCAATGAAAACATCTTGGATGGCCCTTGCATTGCGTACTTGTGTGGCCATAGCGAAGACATAAAGAGCAAATAGAAACCTTGGAGATAAAAGGGGTGACATCATACCTTACCATGCAGAAGAAAATGTATTTAGGAAGAATCTGTCCCTTAAATGTAATGCAGACCGTTTTGGATGGTATATAGCTCACTGATTCCGGCCCAGAGTCAGATAGAGTCAAAGCTCTTCTGTTAAGTCTCCTGACGCTGACTACCTCGTATGGGCAAACGATTTCTTTTTTGATTTCCTCTTCCGTGAATTCGAGAGGAATATTCCTGATGATACCTTGTCTAGATGTTCTGAAAGATGGAATGAATGCGATTAGATTTTTGGCTTTTAGAGCCGGATTCTTAATGAGGTCATTGGCTGCTTTACGAGACTTCATTTGCACAGAAATTTTTGAAAAGCCAATTTTCTTTATTTCGACAATGTCCTGTTTCGTGGACGCACTAAGAATTCGACCAACTGTCAAAGGGTGCAACGATATGTTTGAATTAGCTTCGGGTTGAACAAGGACATCGAAAGGTCCCTGACAATGGCTATCGTACCTGTTTTCCAACAGTGCTTCGTTAAGAGATGTAATGTTTGATGATTTTTTGGCTTTAGAGCCGATGACGGGTTCCGTAACAGAATTCAAATCTGAGCCGGTTTGGTCCGCGGTTCGCTTTCTTTTTGTGAGGTTAGACTCACCTGAAGACGTCGATTTGTTAGGGATGTTAGCAGTAGCAAGGAGACTGCCGTCCCCTACCTTGTCAGTAGCATCGCATGTAGAAAAATCCATTTCATTGTCCGAATCATAACCGTCGTTAGAAGGGGGAGGGTAAGGGGGGAAGGAACTGGTTAATGCGTTGAGAGTATCAACTGCTTTTCGAGTTTCGTCCGGGGAATTGACTGGGAGGGGAGGAGGAGGATCCGTAATATGTTGCGATGAAGACGTAGACGAAAGACCGCCAGGGTCGTGTGGCAGAGGCATGTTGAGTAAGATATTTCAGTAATCGGGAGCCAATTAAGATGGCGGCGAACAAAGCACCGCGTGCTACGCACTGCGATGTTAACTGTTTATGCGGCGCAGATGCACTTATGAGTATCGAAATAAAGATTCGAGCAAAGTATTTCTCTTTTTGATATAAAAGAGCTCTGAAAAGAGCTGATGGCAAACAAAAACTGCACATTCACTAACTACGTATCAATCAAGCAAAGCGCGAGCGCGAACACGTCTGACTGGTACCACGGTCGATGCCCCAATCGTGGATCTCCACTGGTTGATGCTATGTGTTGCATTTCTCTAATAAATTGATTAAGAGAATCTGTTTTCAAAGCTGCGGCAGTAGATCTTAAAGCAAAACTGCCTATACCTTTAATTAACAATTGCTTTGAATCTTCGTCTTTAAGATTAAGACTTCTCATTAACGCTAACTTGTCCATAGCGTATTCTTGAAAACTTTCCTTGGAAAAATTCCATCGTCTTGCATTTACCTTTTGTATAACTTCATCGAAGAGTACCTTTCTTCTAAAGCGATCTATAATTTCTTCTTTAAATGTAGACCAGGATTTGTTAATTGAACCAGGACTCATCTCAAACCATTTACGTGCTATCCTAGTTAGTTTGGTTGTAGACGCTGCTAACTTTATTGCCGGGGAAAGGCTATGTAGGTCTGATACACTCTCTATTTTTTCTATTCATAGATCTATTGATTCATCTTCTGTTCCGCCAAAATGAGGAATCTGTGAAGACAGGAATTTGACTGCATTGCCTGTCGCTGCAGAGAATTTTTCATTAATATCAAGATCACGTGGAGTAGAGACTGGTGAAACATAATGTGATTGTACATGAGCTGGTCTTTGACCCAGCGTTAAAGCCATTACCAGTTGGTTAATCATATCTTGTTGTCTTTGCTGGTTTCCTTCATAAACATGCAAAATTGCGGAAAACCTGGATTTGAATTTTGATCCTGATAATTATCGAATGTATTACCTTGTGTGGTATTTTCAACAAAAGTTTGAGCGGTTGTGGGGGGTAGTGCTTCTCCCCATGCTTCCTGCGGTTGTGAATCACTTGCTTCGCGTAAAGGACCATTTTTTTCCAAATGTATTAATATGAGATCAATACATCCTGCTCTTGTTTTAGGTATATCTGTATAACCGTAGTTGCGGACCTCTTGCTGCAATTGGGCTAACGAAAGCTTATTTAATTTGTTGCTATCCATCTTCTTTGTTGAACAGTATACACACCGAAAGTTAAAGTCAATATGGCGGGTTTTCGCGCCACACACTTGTTGCGCGTAACACAGAAGTGGCAGTGTCGAACGTGCTTATACGTGTTAGAATTACGCGGGAGTCGCGAAACTGATGCAATCCTTTGTTGCCGTCAATATGGCGGGAAAAATGTTTCATGCGTCGTAATAGAGTTTATGACGCAATTGTCTTATCAGCACAAATGAACTATTATTTCAATAGAACACACCAAAAAAAGAAAATCCAGCCGGAAACCGTAAGGAAAATCCCACTTCTGAAACTGTAAGGATCCACTGGAAGGTTATCCAGGATAAAGAGATCTCTTGAATGTCAGGATTAAGAGAGGCTTAAATAACGGGAGGTTTTCCAGCATGGATTATTAAAGAATTACAGCGTTTGTATGCTGTATAAATATATATGTATATTTGTAAAATACAATATAACATTGTTACGAATACGCGAACTCTTACTAGCGGTATCTAACCGAAAATAGATTAGAGCTCCTTAATGCGTAGAAGGCTTACCGCGTACTCCTGCGTACTCCCGTTCTTCCTTCGCGAGTCTTTCACTTGAACAGGCAGCGCCGATCGCCAGTTCCTCCTTAACCAATCGTAACGCTTTCACCATCGTGACGTCATTGCGTTCGCGCAGACGTCTGCCCGAATGCGCACGCAGACTTAAATAACTGGCGCGGGTAAGGTGTAATCTTACAGTACGCTTTCATTTATAAAAAAGTAAAGATGCAAAATTCTTCGTAATACTTGTGGATAGTTGGATCAGGTATATCTCATTTATATTAGAGAAAACTAAAACATTACAAAAGTAATTTATGTATATGTAAAAACAGAACAAAGCATCGCAATACATATATTTATAAAAAAAAGATGTGTGTATTCTATAATATGTTTATTATAAGATATGTGTGTGTGTATTTTATAGATTCAACTACCCAGAAGTATCAGGAAGAATTTTGCAGCTTTACTTTTTTATAAATGAAAGAGTGCTACGCTATATAATGTTGCACTCCGGAAAATTTAACGTCAAATACCTGTCAAAAACCAGTATGGATAACTGCGAATAGTAATATAGGCATACGTACACAAGAATCTAGTATATTTGAATGCATTTGTTAAAGGAGTGTCATCATATAGTTATTCGTCATGCATCATATGACTACAGACTACAGATAAGTATAAATAACATTGGTGAAATGCAGTCTGTGTGTAAAGTTAATGCATGTCTTATGAATAATTTATAAATATACATTTACTTTTCAGTGGAAGTAGAAGAATTTTTCAAGCTGTTGATAAGATTTTGACAAAGTCTGTGGCATCATGTTTATTGCAAATCAACATATTATAGTTAATTCTTATTTCGATGCGAATGCATTGCTTGAAATAGATTAAGCATGTTCTAGTATTGTTAATGAATATAATAGATTTGGTACGTTGTATTTTTCTATCTGTCGGAATGCTATTTGGTATATATATTTGACAGAAGAAATTTATTATTAAAACTGATATTATTGATTATTTTGTTCTTTTTAGTATTGAGACAAGGATTGGTTGCAATATGTTGGTTTGCAATAGACGTGTTGCCGCAGACTTTATCAAAATCTTAACAGCTTGAAAAATTTTTCTAGTTCCATTGAAAAATAAATGTATTTATAAATTTATTATAAAAATTTATAAATTTATTATAAAAATTTATAAATTATTAAAAAAAATAGATAATTATAGTTATTCGTCATGCATCATATGTAACTATAGATAGTATAAATAACATTGGTGAAATGCAGTCTGTGTAAAGTTAATGCATGTCTATGAATAATTGATAAATATACATTTATTTTTCAGTGGAAGTAGAAGAATTTTTCAAGCTGTTGATAAGATTTTGACAAAGCCTGTGGCATCATGTTTATTGCAAATCAACATATTGTAATTAATTCTTGTTTCGATGCGAATGCATTGCTTGAAATAGATGAAGCATGTTTCAGTATTGTTAATGAATATAATAGATCTGTTATATTGTATTTTTCCATCTGTCAGAATGCTATTTGGTATATATATTTGACAGAAGAAATTTATATTAAAACTGGTATTCATTATTTTGTTCTTTTTAGTATCGATACAAGGATTGGTTTACAATAGACATGTTGTCGCAGACTTTGTCAAAATCTGAACAGTTTGAAAAATTTTTCTAGGTCCATTGAAAAATAAATGTATTTATAAACTTATTATAAAAATTTATAAATTATTAAAAAAAATAGATAGAAATAGAAATAAAATATAAATAGAAATTTATAAGACTTAATTGCACACACAGACTGTGTTTCACCAATATTACTTACCTATAATTGCATAAATTCAAAATGTAAATAATACGTTAATTAGCATATGTTCAGTTTAGCAGCGCCAAGTTTTTCTCTAATTAAAAAGTTATTTTATACTGAAATTTCTTTTCTTAATAAAAAATTTCTTTCACTTAAATATGTTCCACTATTTTAATCACATTGCAATTTGATACAATTCTTAATATTAGAAATAATAATAAATAAATTTTGTAACATAAATTTTTATTATTTGGCGCAATATTTTTGTCATATATCACATTATTTTTGTAGAAAATTAAAACATCTATTTTGTGAAACAGTTTTTTAGTTTGGATGTGACAGTGTTTTTGTATTAAAATAATTAAAATAACACTATTTTGTATAAGAGTTCTTTTATAATAAAATACGCTTATGCGCGTGCACTTGGCGCTTTTTTTTCACTTTTTTTTTAAAAAAAGATAATTTTTTAGCAGTTATATACTTACATACATGCATGCTACAAATATCGCGTAATAATAAAAACAAATGCGCATCTTTATAAACAAATATTCTCTAACCAAATAAAAAAATTATTTTCATATTGATTAAAATTAATTCGATACATAAAACCATTATTTATAAATATTTTACGACAAAAATTAAATTTCTAAATTTTTGCTTTGGAAAAAGTTTATTTTCTATAAATATATGCAAGCTTATATAAATATGCAAATGTTTGGTAACATAAGAGGATAAAATATATCAAATTTTCTTTTCTCATTTATAAATTACTAAATATAACTATAAATAATAATAAATTGTCATAAAGATTATATGTATATATATATATATATATACAGGGTGGTCCTCGTAACGGTCGTCACGATTTTTAAGGCACTTACAATAATCTGACATAAAAAAGTCATAAACAGAAATTTATCAGTTTCTAACCGGCAACAAATTGCAATAATAAAAATTGACCAAACATTTTTTTTCCATAAAAAGCAAAGTCACCTTCAATTTTTTAAATGGAACTGCCAACTTTTTATTGCATATTCTTGTAGCTTATCTCGAGAGCTTTTCAAAACACTATAATAAAGTATTTTTTCATTAAGTACTTTTTGAGTTATTTTATATTTTAATCTGACATATTTTGATATAAAAATTAAAATATCTCGTAAAATATTTAGTTTTCGATAATCTTACCGTAACAATTTTATGTTCAGAATAATGAGACAAATCAATTAGTTTAAAAAAAAACGAATAATTGTTTAAAAAAATACATTATAAATAATTACATACTTTTTCTTAAAAACAATTATTTTTTTTTTACTAATTGATTTGTCTCATTATTCTGTACATAAAAGTATTACGGTAAGATTATCGAAAACTAAATATTTTACGAGATATTTTATTTTTTATATCAAAATATGTCAGCATAAAATATAAAATAACTCAAAAAGTACTTAATGAAAAAATACCTTATTATAGTGTTTTGAAAAGCTCTCGAGATAAGCTACAAGAATATGCAATAAAAAGTAGGCAGTTCCATTAAAAAAATTGAAGGTGACCTTGCTTTTTTATGGAAAAAAATGTTTGGTCAATTTTTATTATTGCAATTTGTTGCCGGTTAGAAACTGATAAATTTCTGTTTATGACATTTTTATGTCAGATTATTGTAAGTGCCTTAAAAATCGTGACGACCGTTACGAGGACCACCCTGTATATCATGCTCCTCGCATATTCGTTTACACGTTCATTCACGCTGCTCTCTCTCTCTCTCTCTCTTTCTCTCTCTCTCTCTCTCTCTCTCTCTCTCTCTCTCTCTCTCTTTCTTTCTCTTTCTCTGTTCGTTCTTTATTGTATTCTTTCTTTCCCATTATTATATTCTCTTATTTATTCGACGTTTATTCTTTTTATTCTCGTCTTTCTACATAATAATAATTATTAATTTAATCATTAATTTATTCATCTTTATTTTATAGAGTATAAATGAGATATTGTGTATCTTATAAATAGAAAAAGTATTTAATTATGTGTATTTTTGTATGTACATGTATTGTATTTAATTATAGTTAAATAGAAAAAGAAAATAACTTATTGTTGTGTATCTCATTTATGCTTTATAAAATATAAATAAATAAATAAATTTATTTATTTTCATGTAGAGAGACGAGAATAGAAAGAATAAAAGTTGAGCAAATAAAAGAATATAATAATGGGAATAAAAGAATACAATAATGAACGAGCAGAGAAAGAGAGAGAGAGAACGAATGAGGAGCAAGCGAGATAGCTAACATGAAAGACTTCCGAAGTTTCGCTCGCGAGGCTCGCTTTATCTATAATCTCTCGCGTTATATATCGTTACTGTAAAATTTTTGTTTTTCGCGCTTATTGATCCGAAAATAATTACAATGAATTAATGATATTTTACCGATTAAAATGATACCAAACACGATATAAATCGGATAATTTTTAATCAATTATGTAATTAAAATTATGATTACTTATTTCATTAAAAATAATCCGATTTATGTCATATTTAGTGTCATTTTAATCGCAAAAATGTTATTAATCCATTACAATTATTTGTAGATATATAAAATGCGAAATACAGAGATTTTATTTTCTATAATAAGATGACATATATACGTCAAAGATTACAGATAAAGGGAGTCTGGCGAGCGAGACTTCGGAACTCGTTGATGTTTGTCATCTCGCTTGCTCCTTCATTCTTTCTTGCTCTCGCTTTTGTCGATTCTTCAGCATCGGGGATCTTTCCTTATGTACAAAATATAAACATTTTATAAAATAAAAACTGAAACTTACATTTTGGATTTTATTAGTATGAATATAAATATAATGGATTAATAAGATTCTTGCGATTAAAATGATACCAAACATGACAAATTGAATTATTTTTAATCAATTATGTAATTATGATTACTTATTTCATTAAAAATTATATGATTTATGTCGTGTTTAATATCATTTTTATCGCAAGAATCTCATTAATCCATTATAATTATATTCATACTAATAACATCCAAAATGTAAGTTTCAGCTTTTATTTTATAAAATGTTTATATTTTGTACATAAGGAAAGATCCCCGATGCTGAAGAATCGACAAAAGCGAGAGCAAGAAAGAATGAAGGAGCAAGCGAGATGACAAACATCAAAGAGTTCCGAAGTCTCGCTCGCCAGGCTCCCTTTATCTGTAATCTTTGACGTATATATGTCATCTTATTATAGAAAATAAAATCTCTGTAAAAACTTGTGTTTATTTCAGTTTATATGTGTAGTATACGTAGGACTATTTCTGTAAACTAAGTTAAATATCCAGTTTTTCATTGTCAGACTATGTATAAATCTTGATTTTTACAAATTTTTGTTTGTTAATAACTTTTTAAACGAGCGACGATTAAATTAGAAGAAAAAGTTACACAGAATTATGTCCTTGATAACATATGTCAAGGTCAAGGTCATTGGGGCTGGGTCCCCTATGCGCTATATTTACCTTTATTTCTTTTATTATTATTTAAATAAAAACATTTTAACTAAGAAAACTGTTATACAAAGTAGTTGTTTTAATTTCCTAGAAAAATAATGATATCAAAAAATTATGCCAACTGAATAAAAATTTATTATAAAATTTTTTCATTTTATTATTTCCGTTATTAAGAAAAAATATATTTAATAAATCGCAATATAATTAAAGTAGTGGGGCGTATAGCTAAAATAGAATTATTTTATAATTAATTAAATGCATAATATACACACATCTAACGCTTTGGGATATATTTATTGAAGGAAAATTTCTCATAAACTCTGACAAGGAGAGGTCGCAGCTGACTCTTCACCGATTTTGATCTCTTTTTTTGTGGTGCATCTTCATTGAATATAGTTAAGCCCTGTAAGAGCTTTTCGTCCAATGCGCCTTGTAAGTAGTATTTTTTTATACTTGAAATTTGGAGAAATGGAGAAATTTTAATGTAGGTTGTAAGACATAAAGAAAGACACTTTATCGAACGGTGCCGTTGGCGCAGGGAGTAAGCGCGAGTACAGTAATAGCGAGAACCCAGGTTCGAAACCAACCTACGCTATTAACATTTTTTTACTTTTTTTTAATTATTTGATATGTACATATAATATGCATTATTTACTACATAGAAATAAATATTTGGCATATATTAGATAGGTACAAATCTTCTTATATATTTGCCTACATAAAATTACTGTGAAATAAATGAAATATTTTTACAGAGAAGTGTTAATACTTTTATTTTTAAAGATTTTTATACATTTTCTAAAATTTTCTTGAATGTCATATTTATTTATTTTTTTTGTTCACTGATGTCATATTTATTTATTTTTTTTTATTCACTGATATATTTATTTATTTCTTTATTCACTGATGTCATATTTATCATATTTTTATTTTATTAGACGACTTTATTATGTTATAGTTTGTCCGATTGCGATAATTTAATTATACTTTTAACTTGCGCTGAAGATAGCACAAAAACGGGCCGAAACGTACGCTCATTGTATTTTTGTTTTTATATCTATTTATAATGTTAATATTAATTAACATTAATTTCTCTTTATTCGTCTTTTATCTTGTGGAGCTTTTATTACTTGTAATTTAATAATATTAGTTATTTATTTATTATTATTATTATTATTATTATTGCATTATTCAAAAAAATTTAGCAAATGTATAAAAATCTTTAAAAATAAAAGTATTAACATTTCTCTGTAAAAATATTTCATTTATTTCACAGTAATTTTATGTAGGCTAATATATAAGAAGATTTATACCTATCTAATATATGCCAAATATTTATTTCTATGTAGTAAATAATGTATATTACATGTACATATCAAATAATTTAAAAAAAAGTAAAAAAATGTTAACAGCGTAGGTGGTTTCGAACCTGGGTTCTCGCTATTAGTGTACTCGCGCTTACTCCCTGCGCCAACGGCACTGTTCGATAAAGTGTCTTTCTTTATGTCTTACAACCTACATTAAAATTTCTCCAAATTTCTTCAAATTTCAAGTATAAAAAAATACTACTTACAAGGAGCATTGGACGAAAAGCTCTTACAGGGCTTAACTATATTCAATGAAGATTCACCACAAAAAAGGAGATCAAAATCGGTGAAGAGTTAACTGCGACCTCTCCTTGTAAGTCGCATAAAACAAATTTACACTAAAGCGAAGTATAAAAACTTGGCGTGCTCGGGTCGCATTAAGACATTTTATAAATATATACATTATTTTGATGTAATATATGTGAATGATAATATATATAGATAATATATATGTATTTATAAATTGAAATTTTAGTAGACTCGTAAATCATTATACACATGTTTACGAGCAGTCAGATAAAATTAATATATCTATTATATTTCTGAATTATAAAAAGCAACCCTTTTATTTCTTTGATTTCTATTGAACAATATCTATTTGTACATTCTTTTTTTAAAAAAAATTATTATCATTAAAATTAAAATATATTATTATATGCTTGTGCTATGTTATAAATTGTTTCATTAATCCGTCTTGTATCTTGATTATATATCAAAAATGAAAGATGTAAAAAGAAATCCAGTGTATTCAAATGCATTTGTCAAAGGATTGTCATCATATAGTTATTTGTCATGCATCATATGCAATTATAGGTATAAGTAATATTGGTGAAACATAGTCTGTGTGTGCGATTAAGTCTTATAAATTTCTATTTATATTTTATTTCTATTTCTATCTATTTTTTTTAATAATTTATAAATTTTTATAATAAATTTATAAATACATTTATTTTTCAATGGAACTAGAAAAATTTTTCAAACTGTTCAGATTTTGACAAAGTCTGCGACATGTCTATTGTAAACCAATCCTTGTATCGATACTAAAAAGAACAAAATAATGAATAATATCAGTTTTAATATAAATTTCTTCTGTCAAATATATATACCTAATAGCATTCTGACAGATGGAAAAATACAATATAACAGATCTATTATATTCATTAACAATACCACCGACGAGATATCATTAAAGACCGATGGTCCTATGGGATTTAGTGTGACTGGAAAAAAAGCTCGCTGCGCGTTATTTTAGTTCATCCAGTTATTGTTTTATTATCAAAAATGTATAGATCTTTTATATAACTGCCTCAAGAACAACAAAATAAACATTTTATTGTAAATTTACTGTTTTATTATCGACAATGCAAAGATTTACTTACCTACAATAGCGCGTGGCGAGTTTTTTTCCAGTAATATGCTAAATCCTATAAGACCATCGGTCTCTAATGATATCTTGTCGGTGTTTTCGATAATAAAATAATAACTGGATGAAGTAAAATAACCGTATGAATTAAATAATTCGTGTAATTATCTTCGTTTCAATCAAACGGCCGGTAGTGTCAACATTCTTCAATTACCTCCGGGCCCATCGGGCCCACTTGATGGTCACAAAATTTTACCCAGGGCTGACGGTCTCTAATAGTATCTCGTCGGTGACAATACTGAAACATGCTTCATCTATTTCAAGCAATGTATTCGCATCGAATCAAGAATTAACTACAATATGTTGATTTGCAATAAACATGATGCCACAGGCTTTGTCAAAATCTTATCAACAGCTTGAAAAATTCTTCTACTTCCACTGAAAAATAAATGTATATTTATAAATTATTCATAAGATATGCATTAACTTTACACAGACTGCACTTCACCAATGTTATTTATACTTATCTATAGTTACATATGATGCATGACGAATAAATATATTTATCTTTTTTTTTTAATAATTTATAAATTTTTATAATAAAATAAATACATTTATTTTTCAATGGAACTAGAAAAATTTTTCAATTTGTTAAGATTTTGATAAAGTCTGCGGCAACACGTCTATTGCAAACCAACATATTGCAACCAATCCTTGTCTCAATACTATTATAAAAAGAACAAAATAATCAATAATATCAATTTAAATAATAAATTTCTTCTGTCAAATATATATACCAAATAGCATTCCGACAGATAGAAAAATACAACGTAACAAATCTATTGTATTCATTAACAATACTAGAACATGCTTCATCTATTTCAAGCAATGCATTTGCATCGAAATAAGAATTAACTATAATATGTTGATTTGCAATAAACATGATGCCACAAGCTTTGTCAAAATCTTATCAACAGCTTGAAAAATTCTTCTACTTCCACTGAAAAATAAATGTATATTAATTGTCCGAATAAGTGAAAATCGGACATTTATCTGTCCGATTTTCTAAAAATCAGTTCAATATCTGAATTTCCCGGTACGGAAATCGCATCAGAAATTAAACTGATAAAAATAATTATAATATTATTAACCGCATTTTGCAGGCTTTATATACGCTCATGACAAAAATTTGAATACGGGTATAGACAGTGAATAGCGCGCCGCATAGCGGTAAGCAAGTAAACTATAACCTTAATACTAGTTACAAAAGGACTTTCTGAAAGATTTCAGAAATATTGCAAATGCAATAATTTAAAAACATGATGCAGGTACATTTCTGAAATATTTCGGATGAAAAGTTACAATTGAAATATTAATGAAATATTTCTGTACCATTTCCGAACATTACAGTATTTCAGCAATATTACATGCCGAGTGGGAAGACATGCATTAACTTTACACACAGACTGCATTTCACCAATGTTATTTATACTTATCTGTAGTCATATGATGCATGACGAATAACTATATGATGACACTCTTTTGACAAATGCATTCAAATATACTAGATTCTTGTGTGCGTATGCCTATATTACTGTTCGCAGTTATCCATACTGGTTTTTGACAGGTATTTGACGTTAAATTTTTCAGAGTGCAACATTATATAGCGTAGCACTCTTTCATTTATAAAAAAGTAAAACTGCAAAATTCTTCCTGATACTTCTGGATAGTTGAATCTATAGAATACACACACACACACACATATCTTATAATAAACATATTACAGAATACACACATCTCTTTCTTATAAATATATGTATTGCGATACTTTGTTCTGTTTTTACACATAGCATAAATTACTTTTGTAATGTTTTAGTTTTCTCTAATATAAATGAGATATACCTGATCCAACTATCCACAAGTATTACGAAGAATTTTGCATCTTCACTTTTTTATAAATGAAAGCATACGAACACTGCACTCGGCATTTTGCAAACTTAACCTATACCTGTCAAAAGCAAGTATGGATGCAAGCAGTAACATCACGAAGCGCCGTTAGCGCAATCTTTCGTCAAAGACGCCAACCGTACAAGAATACATTGCCATTATTGCATGTGTGTTGTGTACGTGTATATATACGTGTAAGGGTGCGAACCCATGCAGCGGAATAGCGTAACGCGGAACGAGAGCGGAACCAATCACGAGCGTTCCGCAGTTTTTGCAACGTGGATTTCAAGTCCTTACATCCCCATGGAGCGTAATGAGCACACCGCGGATCAATGCGCAATCAATCACGAGTCATTATTTCAAAAGAGTTAAAACCGCATTAAAACTTATTTAATTTATTTAACATTTTTAATCAATATGTCCAATAAGAACGCATTCATTTCAATATTTATGTACACGATAATAAAGAACGACCGATAAAAACAATATTTAAAAGTCATTTTAGAGACGTTCTGCTCGTTCTGCTTGCGCTCATTCCGCTCCATGGGGATATAGGGACTTGAAATCCACGTAACGAAAATGACGGAACTGTATGTATGTACACATATACTTTGTTAAATTGGCAGTGTAGACGAACGTGGTCAGTACAGAAACAGAGATAAATTATTAATTATTACAAGTTATTTCTTATTTTTGAGAGATAAAGGAAAATTTTGAAGTTAGTTTTTACTACCATGTGTATATGTATAAATGTGTATGTACATTACGCAATCTGCGAAACCTATTCCGCTAGAAACTACTGAAAACGGAACGAAATTGCGAAACGTTCGTGATTGGTTCCGCTTTCGTTCCGCATTACGCAATTCCGCTGCATGAGTTCGCACCCTAAGGCCGGATTCACACCTTGGCAGAAAAGCAGAAAGCAGAAAAGCAGAGGCCAATCAGAACTCGCGCTAAAAAAGCAGAATGTACTGCTTATTTTCAGCGCGAGTTCTGATTGGCTTCTGCTTTTCTAGCACGAGTTCTGATTGGCTTCTGCTTTTCTGCTTTCTGCTTTTCTGCCAAGGTGTGAATCCGGCCTAAGACTTAAGACGTAAGCGAATTGACCAATCACGATCGAACAGTAAGGCAGCCATATTTTAAGACGTAAGGCTGAAAAATTCCATAAGGATGAAATTCTTAAGTTTTAAGTCTTACGGTGAACCAATGACAAAGAAGTTACTAGACATTGATTACGTTCTTAGAACATATATACCTGGAAGGGGAATGATGGATTGAGCCTGTGTCCAAGTTGGGTGCGAGAGAGAACCACGTTTTAAGAAAAGAGAAAGGCAGATTGTAACCTTGGTCTGCAATGCGCAAGCGCGAATTAGCGAATAGCGTGAATAGCGTCATTGCTGTAGGAGGTTAGGGTTAGGAGATATCGGTGACATCGGTACGTAAAATTATTTTGAAAAAAAACTTATTTCATAGAAAAAGAAAATGCCAGGCCCATATTGTATCTTATGCGGTAAACGTGATAAATCGAGTGATATAAAGCAAAAAGATTTTATTAGACAGAAGTATTCAAAATTAGTACACTTTAAACATCAATAATATATCTCGAACGTTACTTGTTATTTTGTTTAATAAAGTTTATCATTATTTGTCACTGTATGTACATTAATTATCACCTATTCGATCATCGTCAATTGTATCCCAATTAAAAATTACATTTTTATTTTCAAATGGCGCAGTGAGCGTGACGTGCGTTTGCGCATTGCGAGCAAAGGTTGCAATCTACCTTTCTCTCTCGTACCCAACTTGGTCACAGATCTTTTCCACGAGAAGCATAGGCAATTCCCCTTCCAGGTATATATGTTCTAAGATTACGTTGCACTTCGATTTTCTCTTGAAGAAATAATAGTATTAATCGAATGTTATTTATTTTTTTTATATGCAAGAAATTTTCCTGAGGAAATTATTATTAAACGAAAAAGAAGTAAATTCTTTTTATATTAAATACAATGATCAGATAATTTAGATATCTCAGATGTTAAATGAAGTGTAAGGATCTGAGGAAGCTGGGTGCTTTTGATTTCCCGCGGAATAAATGCTCGGCTTGTTATCTTAGATATGTATGGGTTTTATTACTTCAATTCCCTGTACACGGGCTTGCTTCGAAGCTCCTCAATATGGTACTCGATCTTTCTCGAATACCTGGCCACGTGGTTTGCCGGCTTAACGTACTATGCTTATGTCGATCTCTCGTAAATCCTCAACTAATTAATTAACAAGCCAGAGGAGCCCGACCTGACCTCCGTCCGCGCTTTTAATCTTAAGCCCGACTTGGCTACTATTATTACTAATATAAAATCGACTAGCTTCGCACCTCACTTGCCTCTCTTTCTCTGATACCTTCTCTTAACCCGCTCTAAGACTTTCTAAGACGTACTGCCTTCCTCGAGGCACGCGGCTACCTCGTTTTATAGGCGTAATTAGAGATTCGATATTTATCGGATCTCATCGTGGCGCGTTCCTATTTGTCGCGCTCGGCAGTTCGATATCTCTCGAACCTGACTGATCTGCTTACCGGGTGTTCCGATTGAACACTCGTTAACGGGTGCTCCTAATCTTACCATCTATTCTAACGACCCTTACAGTTCGCCCAGCCTGATTTGTCGTTCGATCTCGAACGCTGTCGTACATTTATAATATCCCTTTACCTATCACCTTTCGAACAATTACAATTCTTATAACTAGTTAAATTCTTCAATAGACTTTGGTAGATACAATACTGATAAAATGTTTCAGTCTTCGTCACAGCCTTCGATCTCATTTTCTATTTCTATTTCGGTTGAATCAGGATTACTTCCCACTCGTACCCACGGTTTTAATTTGTCACTAGAGAGTATCGCGTTATATGGTTTTTGAGTTCGATTATACCCTTCTTTATCCGCGACTACGTATCGGTTCTTTTTAAGTACCGCTTTAATTACATATGGTCCTTTGTATTTTGGAAGTAATTTCTGATTCACCCCCCGCTTTATTGCTAAACTTCGTATCATTACAAGATCTCCTTCGCTATATAATGACGGCTTTTTGTGTCTTTTATCGTAATAAGTCTTATTGTACTCTTGCATTGTCTTATTCGCTAATTGTGCGTTATCACGCATCGCCGCTCGCTTTTCGCATATCTCGGCCTCAATTTCTGCTAGCTTATCTATAAATTCGCATAAATTTTTATCCTAATGGTTTCGCTGACTATACCCTAGTAATAGATTGCTCGGTGTCGTATTGACCGTTTTATTATAAGTATTGTTTAACACATATTGGACATCGTTCAAATTCGCTTTCCAATCTAACAGATTGTTGGTAGTTTTCGCAAGCGTGCTCTTTATGAATCGATTCACCCGCTCGACCTGTCCGTTCGCCCACGGCGAAGCGACCGCTATTTTCACACGTTTCATTTTACACTTAGCCACGAACTTTTCAAAGTCTTGAGACGTGAAGCAAGTGCCTCTATCACTAACCACTCGTTGCGGCACACCAAAAATATTAAATAAAAATGAGAGATTCTTTTCCACTTCTCTCGTGTTTGTTGTTTTCGTAGGCATTAACCAGACGTACTTCGTGAACGCGTCAATTACTACTAATATATATTTATAACCTTCTGGCGAAGTTTCCAACGGCCCGAAATGGTCCATGTGTAACTGTTTAATAAAGACCCGAGGAATGTCTGGTTTCGGGGGTGTCGGGCCGAACAGTCAATGATACACACACACAAAAAAATATGAGCCGCACTTCACAATTATTCTGGCGATGAGATCTCGCTTTATTCTAGTAATTACACTAAATCTTAATTCTAGGATCTTTAGCAATAGTTTTATAGTTTGTAATTGAGAACGACTGCGAAATCCGCCGAGGAATTAGAGAGAGGTTGCAAGAGAATATTACTTCGATTTACAACGTACCGCGTGCTTCGCAAGATAACTGCGTACAAGTCCCCGGTGTCCCGAGAAGGGATAGCGCACAACTCACGCGTGTATGATTCTTTAATTTGATGCTGTTAATTTCCGGTAGATGATAATGACCGTTTGAGGCAACCGAATTAGAGTTCACTTGAGCAGAGCCACGAGAATCTAAACCGAATATTCACAGAGCGAAAACTGTTCTAAAGGCAACGTGCGTCACGATAGACCGGTACTCACGGAATGATCGAGGATTTCCGGAAGGGTCGATATCGACGCAGGAGCGCGGATAAGGTCCTGAGAGCGTGCTTATGATTGGGTGATAACATTGCGCGAGACTAGTTAGATTGATAGGACAGGCTGCGGGATTGGGTCACGGCCGCGAACAAGAGGAAAAAGGAAGAGAGAGAGAATGCTAGAGAGAAGGACTAGAGTAAGTGAGATGCCGGTGCAAAGATTGAGAAAAGGGAGCGATATTTCCTGAACATTCCGCCCGCCTTCTACAACAGCGTTGAAGAATTATGATCTTGATGATGGTGAGGCCGGATCAGTAGTTGATTGTCTGTGAGTGAGGGTTGATCTGGTGTCATCGGAAGCACTGCTAACTTGGTGATAGGCCGCTTGAGTTCTGTGGTGGCCGTCTTGAGGGTGACCACTCTGCATAGACCGTCCGAACCAAGATGAAGTTGTGTGACCCGAGCAAGAGGCCATTTTGATGGAGGGAATCTCTCATCCGTGAGAAGTACGAGAGAGCCGACCTTGATTTGCGTGGAGGGATGATGCCATTTTGATATTGCAAGCTGACGTTGAAGACATTCAGCTGACCAACGCGACCAGAAGTGTTGGAGTTGCTGCTGAATGAGCTGCCACCGAGACAGCCTTGTGAGAGGCACTGAGGTGAGAGATGGCTCAGGAATTGTTGTTGGCGCTGCTCCGATGATGAAATGCCCGGGAGTGAGGGCTGCCAGGTCTTCCGGGTCATCTGACAGTGGGCACAATGGTCTAGAGTTGAGGACTGCCTCGATTTGGACCAGAAGAGTTGTAAGTTCTTCATAGGTTAGGGCAGTCTCGCCTATAGTCCGTCGTAGGTGATGCTTGACCGATTTGACTGCGGCCTCCCATTTACCGCCGAAGTGGGGGGCTGCCGGGGGATTAAAGACCCAAGTGGTGCCGTCATGAGTTAGTAGCTGAGCGAGTTCCGAGAATTCCTTTGATCCGGCGTTGAATAACCGCCTAAGAGATGTATCTGCCCCGAGAAAATTGGTTCCACAGTCGCTAAATAGAGTTTGGCAGATACCTCGCCGTCCCGTTAACCGCCGATATGCTGCGATGAACCCCTCTGTAGAGTAGTCTGTCACTGCCTCCAGATGAACCGCCGACGTTGAGAAGCAAACAAAGATGGCTAACCAGCCTTTGTGACACTTAGCCCCTCGTCCTCGCCAAGTTTTGAGAGTGAGAGGGCCGGCGTAATCAACCCCTGTGTTGAGGAAAGGATGGCGAAATGCGAGATGATGGCAGTTGACCCATGAGTTGCTGTGCCCTTACGCCACGTTGTCGAGCACACCGAATGCAGCGGAGAATGTGAGATCTTACTGGTGCTCGGCCACCAACGATCCAGTAAGCCTGGCGAAGATATGTCAAGGTTACCTGAGTTCCGCCGTGAAGAGTCCTTAGATGAGCGTCCGATATAATGAGTTGCGACAGATATGAATCCCGTGGCAAGATGGCTGGATGCTTGCATTCAGGGTCCAATTGAGAATGGTTGAGTCGGCATCCAACTCTGAGGAGGTCAGAATGATCGACAAGGCCGTGAGCTCGGAGAGAGAATGAGACCTTGACAAGTGTGCTCCGCTTGAGATGACTGTCAGATCCGATGAGAGGTACGCCGCTTGAACTGATCGAATCCCATATAGCCATGCGATTCCCAGGTCTACAGATGTGAGGGGGTGGCCAGAAAAGACTGTGGTATTCTTTTGAGTATAGCGCAACACCGTTGGCAAAGTGCAGTAATCTGAAAAAGCCAAATGAATGAAGAGAGTCGATAGAGAGGCCGCCAGAGATGGTGTTGCTTCGCCATTGAGGACTTGAGAAGAAGACCTGGCCGTTGTTCGAGTCGCCGCCGAATCTGGTTGAGACGCCATGATTGGCTGATGCTGAGAAGACTATACCCAATATGTGGTCGTTCCACCAAAGATGGTGCCGAGAGAGTAGAGCTGAAGAGAGACCACGAGATGCACAGTCTGCTGGATTTTCCATTGCCGGAGACAAACCGCCGTTGTCCTTGTGGAACTTATTCTTGAATTGCAGCCACTTGATTGCGAACAAAGACATTCCAGCGGGAAGGGTGACTGTTGATCCAGGTGAGCGATACCGAGGAGTCCATCCACATGAAGATTGGTATCTCAGCGAGTTCTAATGCCTGTTGAACATAGTTGATGAGACGAGAGAGTAAGCCGCCGCCGTAAGTTCCAGCCGAGGAATTGTGAGCCATTTGAGAGAGGCGACCTTGGCTTTGGCGCACGCCAGTGTGATGATTGGCTCTGTTGTGTGAGGAATGACCTTGATATAAACTCAGCCGCCATGGCGAGTTGCGAAGCATCCGAGAATCCATGAAGCTCGACCATGGCTGACGGCATGAGATACATCCACCGAGGAATCGCGGTGGAGGTCAGGTCAGACAACTCTGAAAGGAAGTGCGTCCGCCGATGTCGAAGTTGCGGCGAGAGGCAGTCATCCCAGCCGACCTTTTCCACAGTTCCTGGATGAGCACCTTAGCTCTGATGATTACCGGAGATAGGAATCCCAGAGGATCAAATATTTGCGCTACTTCTGAGAGTATAGTCCGTTTGGTGATAACGGGCCGGTTGGAGGCCTTGCACGAGAAGACGAACTGATCAGAGTAAGGATGCCATGTGAGTCCCAAAATTTTGCCTTGAGCGTCATCAAACGAGTGCGGCGTCGCGGCGGTGATGTCCGTAGGAAGAGCCTGGAGTAGTTCAGGATGATTGCTCTGCCACTTCGCCAGAGGAAAGCCGCCCGCCTTGCAGAGGTTCACTAGTTGGTGAGCGATGGAAGTCAGCTCTGGGAGAGTATCGGCACCTCCAAAGATGTCGTCAACATACCTGCCCTTGAGAAGAGGAGAGACCGCCAGGGGGTAGTTCCTACCTTCGTCTTCAACTAGTTGGAGGAGGACGCGAACAGCCAAGAAGGGAGCTGATCGGGTGCCATATGTGACCGTCGTGAGTTGGTACGGAATGATGTTGAGCTGATCATCTACCCAGAGGATCCGTTGGAGATCCCAATCGTCCGGATGAACTTGAATTTGGCGGAACATTTTGGTGATATCAGTGATAAAGATGTACCGGTGTCGTCGCACCCAGAGTAAGATATCTGAGATGTCTGCTTGGAGTTTTGCACCCGTGTGCAGAATATCGTTGAGAGAAGATCCCGTACTGGTGAGGCTGGATCCGTTAAACACCACTCGTAGTTTTGTGGTAATGCTGTCATCCTTGAGAACTCCATGGTGAGGGAGGTAGAACACCGGTGATGGCTCTGGAGAGGAAGGGGGAACCCTGACCATGTGCTGGAGCTCTTCGTACTCCAGAATGAATGATGAGTACAGATTATGATAGATAGAGTCCGTTGAGAGGCGCCGTAGTGTTCGCTGCAAGCAACGTTGGGCAGTTGACCGTGACTCCCCTAGTTGACTTGCCTGTAATTTGAGAGGGAGCCGTACGACATAACGCCCCGCACGATTTCGTGAATGCGTGGCCTTGAATTGAGTTTCACACTCCTCTTCGTCAGGGTTGAGCTGAGTGGTGGAGGATGAAGGGACCTCTTCTTGTATCCAGAACTTCGTGAGAAGGTCGTGAAGCTCATGATCCACTGCGACATGATGAGAACTATGAACTGAGGCAGTAGGTGCCGAGGTCGGGCCGAGAACAATCCATCCGAAAATAGTGCGTTGAGCGATGGGTTCCTCCTCAGATCTTTTGATGATGTCGGGCTGGATGAACAGCCCGTAGGAGTCAGCACCGAGGATCAAGTCTATAGGTCCGGGGGTGAGGAAATCTGGATCCGTCAGCTGGAGCCCGTGAAGGTGAGGCCAACTATATTCTGCTGTCGCCATGGACGGGAGTGATGTTGTTAGATTCTTGAGGATGTAGGCAGTAACGTTGATGGATTGCGAAGAGTAAATTGAGTGAAGGGTGAGCGGAACGACACCCCGAGTTCGCTCCGACTGAGATCCTTTAATACCGATGATAGGGATAGAGGCGTGCCGTCGAGGTATCTGGAGAGTTGTGATGAGTTGCTGGACGATGAGGTGGACCAAGAGATGATCCCAGTGTTGAACAGGAGCTCCGAGAGACTTCAAGGCATTGAGCGCTTCCGTTGTGGTGTTGAGAAGAGTGTTGTGCTCCTTGGCCGACCGCTGTGAGATGGTCTTGGTGCGGAATAATCGATCCACCTGAGCCGAAATGAGAAGTCGCTTATTTTCATACCGATTAACGCGAAGGTCCCAGGCTGACGCAAACGCGTCCTCAGAAACCGGCAAATTGGAGATTAGCCGAGCGGCTTCGCCGAAGAGACTAGTCCGGAGGTAGTGCATTTTCTCCACGTTTGATATATCCGCATTCCGTCCAACCAAGGAGGAGAAGAGATCATGAAAGGGCCTCCACGCTGAGAAGTCACCGGAGAATTGTGGAAGAGTGATCTCCGGAAGATGACGTCGCGCTGATGTCTGCCCGCCAATTGAGAGGTTGGCTAGCTGTGAGCCCGACAGAGGGTGAGTCCGTTCCTTTTCTTCAATCTGCATGAGCAATGCGGCTTTGGCGTCGGCATAATATAGGAGACACTGATCGTACATCCTTTTCTTGAAATAATCATGATCCAGGAGGAGCTCCGCTTTGGATTCCACCATCCGTTCGTGAGTGGCTTCAAACTTTTGCCAGTTGTTATCGATGAGGGCGAGTTTCACCTTGAGCATTTGGAGTTGAAGAGTGGGGAAGGTCGGTTCCTTACACTCGAGAGCCACCGACTTGATGTACGTGTGCCGATTCATTTGCAGAGAGATTTTCGCTTCGAGGTTGGACATGATGATGGATGAAATCGCCGTTACCGATGAAAACGCCAATGGAAGCGACCCACGAGAGAGAAAGAGAAGTTCCGACAGACGATGAGAATATCCGAAAATGCGAGAGAGAGGTCCGTATACCGCGCACGAGCTCATAATGTCCGAGTGAGAGAGAAGGCGCTAACGATTATAGAGACCGGTGACCGGTCGTCGTATATTCACAAGATGGCCGAAGACCGTCAAAGGAGCGAGAGAGAACGCCGTATACGTAGCGAGGATCCGTAGTCGAGCGCCCTAATCCGTCCGGGCGTCGCCGGACACGCACGAGTAACCGAGCGCGACGGATGTCAGAGAGAGAGAGAGAGTGAGAGTGCACTACGGGCGGCGACGATCGCTTGCCGAGCGCCCGAATCCGTCCGGGCGTCGCCGGACACGCACGAGTAACCGAGCGCGACGGATGTCAGAGAGAGAGAGTGAGAGCGCACTACGGGCGGCGACGATCGCTTGCCGAGCGCCCGAGTCCGTCCGAGCGTCGCCGAACACGCACGAAGAGGATCGTTCTCGAACTTTCGCCGGTAGCACGTGGAAGCACACACGATTTTCTTAATCCGCACACAGAGTTCACCTTGAGATGTTTGTTACCGCACCCACCGATCCGGCTTGAGTAAACAGAAAAGAGATGCCAACAATATCACGTGACCAGCTCTGTGATTGGTTGACACGATTCTGCTTAGGAACAGAAATTAGTGGCCGCGTTTAGAAAACAACAGTTGTACAACGTTATTAGGGCCCGGGCACATAAGTGCCGGTCTACAATAGGTGATTTAAGCCCTAAGCCTTAAGAAATTGATCAATCACAATGAAGTATGAGGAGAATACTCGACTGTGATTAGTCAATTTCTTAAGGCTTAGGGCTTAAATCACCTATTGTAGACCGGCACTAAAGAAACTTAAGCAGTAAGACTTAAGACTTAAGAATTTCAACCATACGGAATTTTCAGCGTAGCTTACGTTTCAATATGGCTGCCTTACTGTTCGACCGTGATTGGTCAATTCGCTTCCGTCTTAAGTCTTACTGCTTAAGTTTTTTTATGTGCCACGGCTCTTAGATTTTCATATATATGTAACGCGGTCACCTCGCTCGACGCTCGGATCGGCTCGTCGGTGTCCGGGTTCGAGAGGAGGGGAGATTCAAGCTTGCGTAGACACAGTATAGGTAGAAAAGATAGTTTATTGCAGGTGAAATATATACAGAGTAGCGTGCAGGGCCGGGCGGTGTTAGGCGGCGTGCGCTTGGTGGCAAACGGGCGTTAGGACGCGAGTGCAGCGAGGAGTGCAAGCGCGAAGCGGTCGGCGTGCAGCGGCGTGCAGCGTGAAGCGGATTCGACTTAACTATTCCTTTATTTACAAGCGCGTTAGCTTAGTATCTACGGTGACGCTATTTACAAGCGGGTCGATCGCGACGCGGTTATCCCGGTCGGGCTTGTTTCTAGCGATTTATAATTACGGCGCGATTCGCGGACTTATTCTTAACCGGACTTATTGCTAGCAGGCTTATGATTACGGCGGATTTCGCAGGCGCGGACTTATAGCTAACCGGACTTATTTCTAGCAGGCTTACAATTACAGCGCGGTATATACAGGTACTTATTACTACGGTTAGGCTAGGCGGCTGGGTATTGCCGGCAGGCCCGAGTGTCACGTCGAGCTCCGCCTGCAACGGAAACCGGAAAACCCGGCGGGGCTGAGAAAACCTCAGCCCGGGCTGGTGCGAGGAACCGGAAAACCCGGCAGGGCTGAGAAAACCTCAGCCCGGAAGGTACGGGGAACCGGAAAACCCGGCAGGGCTGAGAAAACCTCAGCCCGGAAGGTCGAGAGAGCCAGAAAGCCTGGCAGGTTAAGAAAACCTTAGCCCCAAGCGGTAGTGATCAGGTCGGTGTCAGGAGCAGGATGTCGGGACAGGATCTGGTCCCGATGTCTCGGCCGGCCGGGCTTATATACCCGGCCGGCGCCCCCACTATCCGTTGTCGGTCCGCTGGTGGGAGTCGGTTCGCCGAGGCGTGAGCGCGATAGCACGAGTGACGTGCGTGCGAGCGAGATAGCACGTACGGCGTGCGTGCGAGCGAGATAGCACGCGTGGCGTACGTGCAAGCGAGATAGCACGCATGGCGGGCGTACGAGCGAGATAGTACGCGTGGCGTACGTGCAAACGAGATAGCACGCATGGCGGGCGTACGAGTGAGATAGTACGCGTGGCGTACGTGCAAACAAGCGGCATGCGTGCGAGCGAGATAGTACGAGTAGCGTATGCGCAAGCAGGATAGGTATAGTAGGAAGAGACAGCGAGGCATGCCAGGTTATTTATCTATCTATATTAGGAACATAATTACATTATATACAGTAGTGACGACTCTGTCGTTACATATATTATATATTATATATTATATATTATATGAAGATGTAATATAGATAAATCTAGTCACGTTGCTCAACTGTTGTTTTTTTCTGAACGCACCTAGTATGATTGGCTGACACTAAAAATCTGAGCTAGTCACGTGACCCTATTAGCGTCTCTCTCTCTCCTACTGTCGAGGATCTCTTAAGGCCGTATTACTCTACGTTGCGGGCTCGGTTGCGGTTGGGATTACGGTTGACAATTGCGGATTAACCAATCAGCCGGCAAGCTGCTTTGCTCTGATTGGTCCGTAACCCGTAGTGTATTACGGGCTTTAAGCCCATATCAAACTACGTATTGAAGATTGAAATTTGACCAATCAGGATACAAGGAACTAAAATTTCCTTGTCCTGATTGGTATAATTTCAATCTCAATGCATAGTCTGATACGGGCTTAATGCAAGCCATAAAAATAAAACCTGAATATGATATTCTATAGTTGATCGATATGTCTACAATCGATAAATGTATCGAAGCTTAAAGCCTATTCAAATAAATTTGTATAGATGCTATGCATATACACGAAAAATCAACCAACTTGTAGTATGAATTTTATACTTTTATAGGATCGATCTCTGGTCTCAAGAATCGATTCACTGGATTAATCGAAGCTGTAAGATCGATCTAAAAAATCGAAAATCGGATACAAAAGAATCGATTTTTCAAAAGATCGATTCAAGATCGCCTATCCCTAGATGGCCGCTCTCAGCAGGGTTGCCAGATTAGGCGATTTATCGCCATTTGGGCGATCTCGCCGACGAAATGGCGACCGGAAAATCTAAGAAATCGCCTGTCGCCTAAATGGGCTATCTGAAATCTCACTTTGATGATTTTGGGCTCCTCCAATTTACAATAGCTTTTTTCTAGTTTTCATAAATCTAGTCACGAGACATGTCTTCTACTGCTAAGTTACTATGGCTGCGTTCGGCATACGGTCTTTCTGGAGATTTTTGTCTTTTTGACCAAACTTGATCTAGATAACACGCTATCTATGCCAATGTAAAGTGTTGAAGAGTGAAGATTGCAAAGGAAGAACCATAGACATAATATGTCTAGACCGAGTGTCGAGGAGTGGAGGCCGAGGTGCACGTAGAAAAGGACATACACTCTGTTTCGTGCTCTTTGCGTTCTCTCGCTCGCGCATAGCATAATGTTGTCTCTCGCTATGCACGAGCGAGACAACGCAAGGAGCACGAAACAGAGAGTGTATGTCCTTTTTTATGTGCACCTCGGCCTCCACTCCACGACACTCGGTCTAGATATATTATGTCTATGGTTCTTTCTTTGCAATCTTCAACATACACATTATTTGAAATTATTTGGACAAAATTGTGCTACGACTTATATTATTGTGTACTTGCATAAGCTAAGTCTCGGTATATAATGGGAAAGTTTGGCAAATACGAGAAGAAGTATAAAGTATCATGGCAAGCCTTGCCGGAATTTAATGGTATACCGAAAATATATATGATACTTTAACCTATAATTTTGCGACATATGTACTAATACCGATTAAATTTTTCAATATTCACTATTTACTGATAGCAAGTTACTGAACCGCTACAGGATTAATGCCCGGTTTCTTCACTTCCCGATAACTTTATCTAGCAGATATCTCGCAGAATCGACGAATCAAATCATCCAACAGACATCTTTATCTGGAAGATAGCTATCGGGAGGTGTGAAGAAACCGGGCATAAGACAGTCACTTATATTAGAATCCCTATAAAAATAACCCCACACCGCATGCCTGATTGCCATTTTCAGTCATGTATCGGAAACGCACCGTCGTCTTTACCGCGTAATTCAAATATACAATATAGCTCACTCCAATAGCTCGCTGTTATATGCAACAATACAGTTGAATGCAAATCGTTTAAAAGATTATTTGTATATACCCACTCGGCATGTAATATTGCTGAAATACTGTAATGTTCGGAAATGGTACAGAAATATTTCATTAATATTTCAATTGTAACTTTTCATCCGAAATATTTCAGAAATGTACCTGCATCATGTTTTTAAATTATTGCATTTGCAATATTTCTGAAATCTTTCAGAAAGTCCTTTTATAACTAGTATTAAGGTTATAGTATACTTGCCTACCGCTATGTGGCGCGCTATTCACTGTCTATACCTGTATTCAAATTTCTGTCATGAGCGTATATAAAGCCTGCAAAATGCGGTTAATAATATTATAATTATTTTTATCAGTTTAATTTCTGATGCGATTTCCGTACCGGGAAATTCAGATATTGAACTGATTTTTAGAAAATCGGACAGATAAATGTCCGATTTTCACTTATTCGGACAATTTCTGTCCGAATCAGTGAAAATCGTTCGTTATTATCTGCTTAAAATATAAAACAGAAATTAACTTCCATATAAATAAAATCTTTAATTTTATAAATTAAATTATTTAAAAATATTACCGAAATATTGCTGAAATCTTTTAGCAAGGTTGCATTTGAAATGATTGCGGACATTGAAACATTGCAGAAATGTTGCAGAAGCGGTCGTGAAATATTTTTGTAATATTGTTGAAAGGTGTAATATTTCAAATGGAATATTGCAGCAATGTATCAGAAATATTACATGCCGAGTGGGTATGTGAATAGCGAGCTTTTAGATTGTAATTATTTTATAGGATGGCTACAGCGCAACAATGATCCTAACAATGCAAATAAGGAAGCATATTGCAATATTTGCAAGACAGGATTACGTGCTCAAAAGAATGATCTCGAGAAGCACAGTAAGACGAAGATGCATCGAGACAACGCAGCAACCATCATCAAACAAAAGAAACTGAATACTTGTGGTATTGACGTTGTTGCAAACGAAAATAAGGCAATGGATCTCAAACTGGCAGTATATGTAGCTACACACAGTGCAGTACGTAGTATAGATCATTTAAGCGATCTGCTTGTACAGCTCGGGAAGAAGAGTACTTTAGAATCATTACGTATGCACCGCACCAAGTGCTCTAAGTTGATATCTAATGTTATTTCGCCGGCGTTGTTGATTGAGCTAGTCGAAGATGTAGGGAATGAGCCATATTCACTAATTGTTGACGAGTCGACTGACATATCAGTAAAAAAATATATGGCGGTATGCATAAGGTACTTCAGTTTGATGCAGAAGGATATTGTGATACAATTTCTTGGCATAATAACGCTAACTGAGACGACTGCGGTCGCTTTATATGATAGTTTCGTCAATTATTTAAATGAAATCAACTTGCCTGTGAAAAATTTAATAGGCATAGGCACGGATGGTGCCAATAACTTGTGTGGAAAAAATCATTCTTTATTCACACTTCTGAAGGAAAGAGTTCCATTGCCACAGCTTCAGAACGTACGATGTATTTGCCATTCGCTTCACTTATGTAGTTCAAAAGCATCGGAAGTATTGCCTTTATCTCTCGAGTTTCTTGTGCGAGAAACGAGAAATTGGTTCGCGAATAGCCCGTTGAGACGTGCTCACTATGCAGATTTATTCAACTTGATCAATGATGATAATAAAGTACTTCTTAATCTCGTACAATTATCTATAACCCGATGGCTAGCATGGGAAGGAGCCGTAAAGCGGATATTGTATCAATGGATAGAGCTGAAAACGCATTTTGAAATAATAATAGCCGGAAAAGAGAAATGTTATACCGCGAGAACATTGTACAGCATGTTTAACGATTCGGCAAATCATCTGTATCTAATCTTCTTGAAATCGATTTTGTATAAAATTAACGAAACAAATGTTTTATTTCAAAGTACGCAACAAGAGATTACAAAGGTGTATGAAGCTTTGACGGCGCTCGTACTGTCAGTTGCTACTCGCATTATTAAACCGTTATTCATGGCAAATGCGATTAAGACCGAGGCGAAATTCAATTGCATCGAAGAAGCATTGAATAACGAGATGGCTCTGCAATCATTTTACAATGTGGATTTCGGGATCGAGTTTAAGAATGCGGCTACAGCGTACAACTTAAACCCCGAAAAGTTGGACGATGTCAAAGGTCGGTGCTATCAGTATTTGATTACTCTACTGACAGAGCTTCTAAAACGAATTCCAAGCAACATGTCAATCATGAAGACATTGACGAAATTGTGCCTGAAATCAGTATTGAACAGGATAAAAAAAGCAATCATTTTACAATGTGGATTTCGGGATCGAGTTTAAGAATGCGGCTACAGCGTACAACTTAAACCCCGAAAAGTTGGACGATGTCAAAGGTCGGTGCTATCAGTATTTGATTACTCTACTGACAGAGCTTCTAAAAGGAATTCCAAGCAACATGTCAATCATGAAGACATCGACGAAATTGTGCCTGAAATCAGTATTGAACAGGATAAAAAAAGTCTCTATCGAAGACTTGCCGATAGCTTTACTTGACATTCAGACCGATCTTTCCGAGGTAGAGAGTCAATTGCGAAAACTTCCCTTCATCGATTGGTCATCACATTTTGCGGATCAAGTTATGGAAAGTTCTACTGCATTTTGGTCTAACGTTCGTGTATATAAAGATGCTAGCGGTTCTCAACCATTCGAGAAATTGGCCAAATTTGCATTGAAAATTTTATCACTACCATTTAGCAATGCAGTAGTCGAACGAGTGTTTTCAGTGATGAATGCTACTAAAACAAAATCGCGAAACAAAATAAATTTCACGATGCTTGATGCCATCTTGAGAATACGAACACATTTTCACGCAAGAAAGATTTGTTGCCAAAGATTTGTGCCATCTAAAATTATGTACGCGAAATTCACCTCGAAAATGTACGATATTAAGCTGCCGATAATTGAAAATACTTCAGGAAATTCAATTGCAAATGAGCCAGAAGATTGCCTGAGTGAGACAATAACATTGTTTGCACAGGATGACATCGTATAATATGAAATGTATATACTTTCATTATAAATCGTACCAAAGATATTGTACTAAAGATTAGAATATACGAAGATTAAGTACCTGATAAAATTATAAAGATTTTTCTATCTGTAAATATCTATCTATAAACATCTATCTTTAAATATCTATACATTTCATTCCATAAAATAATTTTTATAAATATTTATATTTTAGTCGTAATCGTAAAACCGTAAGCAAATCGACCAATCACAATCAAACATTCTAGAACGTAATAAGAATGTTTGAACTGTGATTGGTTGATTTGCTTACGGCCTTACGGTTACGACTAAAATTTGTTCACGTGCAATGGTCTTGAGGTTTGTTATTTATGGGCTTCGCAATGGTATATATTCCTTATAGTACGTTTTTATACGCGTGACAGCGACAAGCGACACAAAACGAATTTCTCGGATCTGATTGGTCGGTATACAAGATGGCGATTTTGGGCTACTTCGCACGAGAATTTCGGCTACTTCCCACCCATAATATCTGGCAACCCTGGCTCTCAGGCTTCTCTCTGCTATAAGCATAGACATAGTATATCTAGACCGAGTGTTGAGGAGTGGGAGCCGAAGTGCACGTAGAACAGGACATACTCTGTTTCGTGCCCCTTGCGTTCTCTCTCGCTCGCACGTAGCATGACGAAAGAGAGCGCTATGCTCTTTACCCCCACTCCTTAAATAAAGGCAAACGCTCGGTCTAGATCATAGACATAGTATATCTAGACCGAGTGTTGCGGAGTGGGGGCCGATGTGCACGTAGAAAAGGACATACTCTGTTTCGTGCCCCTTGCGTTCTCTCTCGCTCGCACAGAGCATAGCGCTCTCTTTCGTCATGCTACGTGCGAGCGAGAGAGAACGCAAGGGGCACGAAACAGAGTATGTCCTTTTCTACGTGGACATTGGCCCCCACTCCTTAAATAAAGGCAAACGCACGGTCTAGATATACTATGTCTATGGTTCTGGCCGTATTGACCCTCGACCGAGGGCAGGTGCCAATTAAAGAAAGAAGAAGAGAAGAAGAAGAAGTCTCTCAGGCCTCAGGCTTCTCTCTGGTCTTAAGGATCGGCAGGAGTGACGGCCAAACTCCGAATTGATATTGGAGACCTCGCGCGGTGACAATGCGAAACTCCGACTTCAGGATTACCAATCTGACAATGAGAAATAAATTCTCGATCTCTATGTAGAGGTGTATGTCTATATACGTACACACACGATTGAATTGCTCGCGTGGACGCACCGTGGAGAGGAAAGATAGAAAAGGATCAACGATCACGTTATCCTTGTTCCTCTAGCGTATCGCTTTATAGCCGAGATACGGCCTGAAAATGTTTTTTGGCCTCTCGTGGCAAAAAACAGTAATGCAACTAGGCTAACAAGCGTCCACTTTTTGTAAATTTTATATTTGTTTATGCACATTTATGCGTATATATGTATCAATAATATCTAAAAATTATATATATATGATTAAAAATTGTATGACGATAAATAATAACAGTAAAATAATAACTCACAGAGTGAACTAATATACAATATGTAAAACACGGGCACTTATTAGACTTGGCAATTTATTGCTTTTTTACTTGTTGCTTTTTCATCGATACTTTATGTATTGTCAGCATGATAGAGCGACAAGGAGAGAACGATTGTTTATTCTTGGCTTACATTATCTTTCAGTAATTGCAAATTTATAGACCGACAAGTATGCTATCTTGATTTCTTTTCGATTATATCGATATTATCGTGTAAAAATATCTGCTACATAAATACTGATAATATGACAGCATTTACAAGAAATATGTGATGGCTCAGTGCAAGAGTGTTCAATCTATCACGCAGTAAACTCAAGTTCAATTCCACAGACATCTTAACAAAATATTTTTATATTTTTTGTTATATAAACGTTATTACATTTTGTGTGAGAATTATATTTAGAATAATTATTAAAATTTTGAAAATATGTTGACCATTTTGTAATTGTACATGTGTATAAAAAATTTATTTTATGTATTTAATATATCTTGTAATAAACCAATAATAGCTAGGAGAGAAAAGCTATTATTATTTTATTTAATTATTATTAATATATTATTAATATATTAATATATATTAATATTAAGATATTTTCAAAATTTTCAAATTTTGTTTTCAATATAATTTTCAAAACATAAAATGTAATAACAAAACACATATAAAAATTTTTTTGAGTGGTTTTTATCTGTGGAATTGAACTTGAGTGTACTGCATGATAGACTGAATATTTTGCACTTCGTCATTACATGTATTATTTATATATATGCTTTCATATACCAGTACTCGTATGTGCTTACGCGATATCGGTACAATCGAAGAAAGATAATATAATTGTCTATGAATATATAATATAATTGTCTACGATTAAGACTGTTAAAAGATAATGTAATGTCAAACAAGAATTGACAATCATGCTATTTCTCTATCCCGCTAATATAATAAACGAAATATCGATAGTAACAAAGCAACAAATCTCACAAAGTCTAACAGGCACCCGTGTCTTACATATTGTATATTTATTCACTCTGTTATCTATATTATTATTGATCATCATACAATATTTAATTGCACGTATAATTTTAACTATAATTTAAACATATATATGCATATATGTATATACGCAAATATAAAACTCTCAAAGAATGGGCGCCCGTTAGTCATGTTGCATTACTGCTTTCTGCCACGAGAGGCCAGAAAGCATTTTCAGGTTGTATCTCGACCGTAAAGCGATACGTTAGAAGAACAAGGACAGCACGCGATTGTCGCTCCTTGTCTAGATTTATCTCTCAACGATCGCATCCGTGTGCTCAACGTATCGGTGTTTGTGCCTTCACGGATACTACACACATACACGATGAAAGAGAGACAAAGACGGGCGCAATCATCTCTCTTTGTCAAGCAGTCAGTATGTTACCACGGAAATTTCCCCATGAGCTGCTCCTTAGATACACATCTAGTGAGATCCGCTTATTCCGTATTTTACATCGAAGAAGTCATATTACTTCATGAAACTTTTTTTAATAAATTCTTTATATAATTATGCAGTCCTGTACAGAGCCGAATTTTGCATTTTGGCTCTTAAAAATTTATAATAAATGAAATACAGCTCATGGCCAACTGCACCTAATCCGCCATGAGCTGTACCTAGTATGTACCTTTCTTGTCAACTTATAAAATATTATTTTAACTCTTTTTTTTCAAAAAAATAGCTCTGTACAGGACTGCGGATGATCTTACTGATTACAAATATCACAGGTTTAACATGATTCTCTTTATTTTTTGGCCGTAATACGGGAGAAGCGAATTCGTAATTCACGGCTTCCCGCGAGAGGTCTCTACTGTCTCTCCTGCCGACCCTTAAGGGTCGGCAGGAGTGACGGACAAACTCCGAATTGATATTGGAGACCTCGCGCGGTGACAATGCGAAACTCCGACCTCAGGATTACCAATCTGAGAAATAAATTCTCGATCTCTATGTAGAGGTGTATGTCTATATACGTACACACACGATTGAATTGCTCGCGTGGACGCACTGTGGAGAGGAAAGATAGAAAAGGATCAACGATCACGTTATCCTTGTTCCTCTAGCGTATCGCTTTATAGCCGAGATACGGCCTGAAAATGCTTTTTGGCCTCTCGTGGCAAAAAACAGTAATGCAACTAGGCTAACAAGCGCCCACTTTTTGTAAATTTTATATTTGTTTATGCACATTTATGCGTATATATGTATCAATAATATCTAAAAATTATATATATGATTAAAAATTGTATGACGATAAATAATAACAGTAAAATAATAACTCACAGAGTGAACTAATATACAATATGTAAAACACGGGCACTTATTAGACTTGGCAATTTATTGCTTTTTTACTTGTTGCTTTTTCATCGATACTTTATGTATTGTCAGCATGATAGAGCGACAAGGAGAGAACGATTGTTAATTCTTGGCTTACATTATCTTTCAGTAATTGCAAATTTATAGACCGACAAGTATGCTATCTTGATTTCTTATCGATTATATCGATATTATCGTGTAAAAATATCTGCTACATAAATACTGATAATATGAAAGCATTTACAAGAAATATGTGATGGCTCAGTGCAAGAGTGTTCAATCTATCACGCAGTAAACTCAAGTTCAATTCCACAGACATCTTAACAAAATATTTTTATATTTTTTGTTATATAAACGTTATTACATTTTGTGTGAGAATTATATTTAGAATAATTATTAAAATTTTGAAAATATGTTGACCATTTTGTAATTGTACATGTGTATAAAAAATTTATTTTATGTATTTAATATATCTTGTAATAAACCAATAATAGCTAGGAGAGAAAAGCTATTATTATTTTATTTAATTATTATTAATATATTATTAATATATTAATATATATTAATATTAAGATATTTTCAAAATTTTCAAATTTTGTTTTCAATATAATTCTCAAAACATAAAATGTAATAACAAAACACATATAAAAATTTTTTTGAGATATCTGTGGAATTGAACTTGAGTGTACTGCGTGATAGACTGAATATTTTGCACTTCGTCATTACATGTATTATTTATATATATGCTTTCATATACCAGTACTCGTATGTGCTTATGCGATATCGGTACAATCGAAGAAAGATAATATAATTGTCTATGAATATATAATATAATTGTCTACGATTAAGACTGTTAAAAGATAATGTAATGTCAAACAAGAATTGACAATCATGTGTTACGTCTCGATAATGCGCTTTTCTTACTATACCTCAGTTAGTGAGAAAAGTATAGCTCTCTATTTTTATAGGGCAACCTGCTTCCACCGGCTATACCCCAGGGACGCCGAGAGCTAGGACTGATCTGGTGGATTCTAGGGGAATGACGTTAGGCACGGAACTAACCTTTACTAGAGTGATTTTACTGGGTGTTAGATATAGGAATATACGCATGCGCAAATATTCATGTGTGATTCAATAGTAAAGTAATGCTTTAAATAATAAGAGTAGAGAAATAATTGAAGAAAAATATTATAATAAGAGAAGAAATTAGGAGAAAATATCAACTATTTATAAGAATTGGAATTAGGTGGAATTAAAATGGTTTTATTAAGGGGTCGGGTTTTTAGTTATGGAAAAGAGGTTTTTGATTAATATCAATACTAGATCTTACTGTTTCATACGATCCTAAATTTTAATTCAAAGGGGAGGTCTAAGGTATGGGAAAAATGTTGATCGAGGGGATTCTTCGATGCTTGATAACGATGGAAATTCTGGAAAGAGGGTAGAGCGTCACCGGGGAAATAAACCTCGGCAACCGGGTTTCAAGGGTTGGCGTCAATCAAGGGCTTACTATGAGCTCGATAGACGACAGTCGTCAAGGGCACAATGTGCTCGACAACGATGGAAATTTGGGAAAGAGGGTAGAGCGTCGCCAGGGCAATAATGCTCGGCAACCGGGTTTTAAGGGTTGACGTTAATCAAGGGCTTACTATGAGCTCGATAGACGACAGTCGTCAAGGGCACAATGTGCTCGACAACGATGGAAATTCGGGAAAAGGGTGGAGTGTCGCCAGGGCAATAATGCTCGGCAACCGGGTTTTAAGGGTTGACGTCAATCAAGGGCTTACTATGAGCTCGATAGACGACAGTCGTCAAGGGCACAATGTGCTCGACAACGATGGAAATTCGGGAAAAGGGTGGAGTGTCGCCAGGGCAATAATGCTCGGCAACCGGGTTTCAAGGGTTGGACCGCGTCCGGGTGACAACAGCAGAATAGCCGCTAAGCAAAATCTAAATTCGGCTAGTATTGATAATAATAATAGTAAGAATAATAAGGATGTTTCAAGTGATTGCAGGAAGGTAGAATGTGGATTATTAAAGTTGACTGACTGGGAAACTGTCAGCAACGTGCAAATGCTTGACAGGGATTTCTTTTATTGTTAAAAGTGACGGAATAGGAACTGAGGTAGTTGTTTGGGGCAAATGGACTGTCACTCAATTGTTGAAATAAACTTGAGAATATAAGGGGTGTTAGTAATTGTGGGTACTTACTGCGTTGTAGCAAGTAATCTTTCTTTCAGCTCAATGTACTTTATACTTGCTTAAAGCCTTTCCTTTCTCATATACATACCTCGGTCGTGGATGAGATAGGCTAGGTTGACGTAGACAGGTGTATGTTCAAAGTTTTTATTCTTGACTTATACAGATTGAGCTTATGAATCTATCTGACTGACTGATTGAAAATGAAAGACACGCGGTTGCGTCTGAGAGACTGAGACTAAGACGGTAAGAGACAAAGAGAATATTACTGTATAATGAAAGACACGCATATAGTTGGCGAGACTGACACTACTACTACTGGCTTGACGATGAAAATCTGCATCTTATATACTATTGAGAACCAAGAGCGTTGCGAGCCGTGTGGGGATCGTTCTGAGAATTTAGTTTACGTTCTGGAAATTCATTACGGTGAAGATTTTCTATGGAAATCTGTGGCGAAAATATTTCTAAGTATTGCCCATCGATTAGCGGTAAATCCTTATCGATTGTTTATGTCTTGGCGTCTTCATCGCGGATCTATTGGAGCCGCCATGGATCTGCACGCCTGCTTATCGCTCGCTGTCTCGGATAGTTTTGCAATAGTATAATACAAGAAACTATAGTATAATATGAAAAAACTATAGTATAGTACGGGAAACTATAGTATAAACTATAAGGTAATATGAAAAAGTTATATTAATATTATTAGCTTTATGGAGTCACTTGTTAAATTTGTTTCATGTCTGGTAATTAATTTGGAAATTCAAGTTTTAGTATTTCATGGTTAAAAGGAGTTATTCCAGATAAATTGTTATCATGTACTATGTAATCCGTGACTCCATAAATGTAAGTTTCTTAGATCTATATATTATTCGCAATCGCATGGTTAAAGCTACTACCAAGCATATTAATTCATAGTGTAGTGATATAGTATAATAACGTTTTCTTTGTGGAAACGTTTTATAATAATTTGTTTTTAACTAGTTATTATGAAGTTATCAAATTATTGTTATAATTAAATTTTGAATAATATTGAAAGTTGATAATTATTAGGAAGGAATGTAAGAAAAATGTTTTAACAAATTATTATTGCGCGCATTTTACGATTCCATAAAGAGTGGTGCGCATATTCCTTATTTTATTTATTTTAATCCTATTCTTTGTATTCTTAAAGATGAAGTGCTAGTATCGCTGATTATATTAAAGCTCAATCGCGGGCCTCTTCTTAAAGTAATCGCCGGTCAGTTCTAGAAAGTCACTACTGCGCAGCTGCCTAGTTCTAAATAAAGCCTTCTGATTGGTCGGTTCAAGGAACCTTCAATTCCTTGCGCAATCGATTATTACTACTAAAGGAACTAAAATATAGTTAATTTCTATGTTAAATGACCATATGGAACTAGAACAATAAGCAATTAGTAAAATTGATTAATAATGGAAATAAGGGCAAATGGTTAAATAATTGTTCTATATTCCATAGGCATAATGCAGAAATAGATGCGGTACTTAATTATTAGTTGAAATATGGTTTTGAAAAATGACGGGACGTCACACATGCTATTTCTCTATCCCGCTAATATGATAAACGAAATATCGATAGTAACAAAGCAACAAATCTCACAAAGTCTAACAGGCACCCGTGTCTTACATATTGTATATTTATTCACTCTGTTATCTATATTATTATTGATCATCATACAATATTTAATTGCACGTATAATTTTAACTATAATTTAAACATATATATGCATATATGTATATACGTAAATATAAAATTCTCAAAGAATGGGCGCCCGTTAGCCATGTTGCATTACTGCTTTCTGCCACGAGAGGCCAGAAAGCATTTTCAGGTTGTATCTCGACCGTAAAGCGATACGTTAGAAGAACAAGGACAGCACGCGATTGTCGCTCCTTGTCTAGATTTATCTCTCAACGATCGCATCCGTGTGCTCAACGTATCGGTGTTTGTGCCTTCACGGATACTACACACATACACGATGAAAGAGAGACAAAGATGGCGCAATCATCTCTCTTTGTCTACCGATCAGTGTACTACCAGAGAGAAGCCTGAGAGAGGCAATGCCGGCGATTTTCGTGGGATGCTTTTTCTAGGCCGTAGAGCAGCGCCGTGCATCCACTTTTAGGAATTGGAAACACTTACCCACATCCACTTTTCGGCACTGTCGGTCAAATCTCCATATGGTTCATGTCCGTGCTACATCCACTTTTCGATACTGTCGGTCATTTGGTTCATATCCGTGCTACATCCACTTTTCGATCTTTTCGATAGTGGTAGTACACTGATCGCTTGACAAAGAGAGATGATTGCGCCGTCTTTGTCTCTCTTTCATCGCGTATGTGTGTAGTATCTGTGAAGGCACAAACACCGATACGTTGAGCACACGGATGTGATCGTTGACAGATAAATCTAGACAAGGAGCGACAATCGCGTGCTGTCCTTGTTCTTCTAACGTATCGCTTTACGGTCGAGATACAACCTGAAAATGCTTTCTGGCCTCTCGTGGCAGAAAGCAGTAATGCAACAAGATTAACGGGCGCCTATTTTTGAGAATTTTATATTTGTATATATGCATATGTGCATATATATGTTTAAATTATACGTGCAATTAAATATTGTATGTTGATCAATAATAATAGTAGAATAATAGGTAACAGAGTGAACAAATACACAAGATGTAAGACAAAGGGTGCCTGTTAGACTTGGTAACTTGTTGCTTCGTTACTATATAATATCGATGATACTTCGTATATCATATCAACGGGATAGAGAAATAGCACGATTGTCAATCCTTGTTTGACATTATTTTGTTAATGCAATTTACAAAAAAAAGACAAATACAAAAGTTATGTATTTATTAATTATAATATAATAGTGAATAATAAATAGCATTAAAAATATATTGATATTAATATATATTTTTGTACAATAATATAAAACTAGATATAACAAAATAAATTAATTTATAGAAATATAAAACATGATTAGTAGTAGAAAAAGTAAACAATAACTTACTTAACATAAACAATAACTAACTCTGAAATAAAATTGTATATAAGATTTTAATATAAACTGTAATATAGGTTCATAATTAAATTCTTTATATGAATATATAAAACGTAATATTTATTATATATTATATTTCTATATATTTTTATATATTATATTTTTATTTTAAATTTATATATGTATATATGCAATTATGCGTATAACAATTTACATATTAAAACAAAATGTCATACATTATATGCTACAATTTAAAGATAAATGAATCAAATGTAAAAAGAGATTAGATGTACATGTTAGATATCAAAAAAAATAATATTAATATCCCGTTTTGCTAATAAAACACCAACAATTTTTTTTATAATATAAATATAAAAATAAAGGAAGTATGAAATACATATATATATAAAATAAACTTTTTTATTCCCAAAATCAGATATCAGTTTCACCAAAAGAATATTCAAAAATGTTTATTTTTAAAAAACGTTTTCTCTCTTTGCTATAAATCAAGTTTACAAAAAATTTTATTTGAGAAGTTTTTTATTTAACTTATACTTTTTATAATTTTTTCATGTTTATCTAACATGTACATCTAATCTCTTTTTACATTTGATTCATTTATCTTTAAATTGTAGCATATAATGTATGACATTTTGTTTTAATATGTAAATTGTTATACGCATAATTGCATATATACATATATAAATTTAAAATAAAAATATAATATATAAAAATATATAGAAATATAATATATAATAAATATTACGTTTTATATATTCATATAAAGAATTTAATTATGAACCTATATTACAGTTTATATTAAAATCTTATATACAATTTTATTTCAGAGTTAGTTATTGTTTATGTTAAGTAAGTTATTGTTTACTTTTTCTACTACTAATCATGTTTTATATTTCTATAAATTAATTTATTTTGTTATATCTAGTTTTATATTATTGTACAAAAATATATATTAATATCAATATATTTTTAATGCTATTTATTATTCACTATTATATTATAATTAATAAATACATAACTTTTGTATTTGTCTTTTTTTTGTAAATTGCATTAACAAAATAATGTCAAACAAGGATTGACAATCGTGCTATTTCTCTATCCCGTTGATATGATATACGAAGTATCATCGATATTATATAGTAACGAAGCAACAAGTTACCAAGTCTAACAGGCACCCTTTGTCTTACATCTTGTGTATTTGTTCACTCTGTTACCTATTATTCTACTATTATTATTGATCAACATACAATATTTAATTGCACGTATAATTTAAACATATATATGCACATATGTATATATACAAATATAAAATTCTCAAAAAATAGGCGCCCGTTAATCTTGTTGCATTACTGCTTTCTGCCACGAGAGGCCAGAAAGCATTTTCAGGTTGTATCTCGACCGTAAAGCGATACGTTAGAAGAACAAGGACAGCACGCGATTGTCGCTCCTTGTCTAGATTTATCTGTCAACGATCACATCCGCTCAACGTATCGGTGTTTGTGCCTTCACAGATACTACACACATACGCGATGAAAGAGAGACAAAGACGGCGCAATCATCTCTCTCTGTCAAGCGATCAGTGTACTACCACTATCGAAAAGATCGAAAAGTGGATGTAGCACGGATATGAACCAAATGACCAACAGTATCGAAAAGTGGATGTAGCACGGACATGAACCATATGGAGATTTGACCGACAGTGCCGAAAAGTGGATGTGGGTAAGTGTTTCCAATTCCTAAAAGTGGATGCACGGCGCTGCTCTACGGCCTAGAAAAAGCGTCCCACGAAAATCGCCGGCATTGCCTCTCTCAGGCTTCTCTCTGGTACTACTAGAAAAATGTCCCCATTAGCTGCTCCTTGCATATCGCTCTAGTGATATCCGTTTTTTTCGTATGTAGCCTCGAAGAAGTCATATTTCTTCCTCTAACTTTTTTTGCTATATTCTTTGCAAAGCTTAGATTGGCGCTACAGAGCCGGATTTTGCATTTTGGCTCTCAAAAAATTTATAATTAATAAAATACAGTTCATGGCCAACTGCACCTAATCCGCCATGAGCTGTACCAGAGCTGTACCTTATTTATCAATTTATGAAATATTATTTTAACTCTTTTTTCCAAAAAATCGCTCTGTAGAGACAATCTTACGATCCTACTGATTACGAATATTGCTGTTAGAATTTAATTTTCTTTGTATTTTGGCCGTAATACGAAAAAAACGTATCCGTAGTTCACGGCTTCCCGCGAGAGGTCTCTACTGTCTCTCCTGCCGACCCTTAACACAGAGTTTAAAATATCTCCATAATTACATGATTAGTAAAATTGTTATATTTTCATTGTGGTACTGCGTCCTTTAGCGGACAGAAATCTATAAAAGAAAAAAGGAAGAAAATTATTATATTGTTATCAAGTAATATTTTCACGGAAGACTCGAAGATAAAAGGTCGAAGATATGGATTTAAACGGCTGTTCGTTAACGTGCACTGTCACGATGGAGTGGTTAAACTCTCAAGGATCTATTTTAAGGAAGGCAACTCACAGAACGGCATTACTGCGCCTGATTCGTAATAATCAGCGTGAGATGCTCGTCGAAGTACAGACAGGAAAGGCGAATGTATCCACAAAATTACCCTTGAAAAGTATATCCGTTTTTAACAAATTTATGACAGAAGGAAAAGCATCCATAAAATTTAAGGAACAAAATTGTACATTGTTCTTATCGAATGCACCTTCCTCTCAATTGATAAACTTTTTGAAGACTGTGTTCATCAAGATGACAGGTCAAGAAGGAAAGGTGGATCCTCTGAAGGAAAAGCTCTTCGCAAATATACAACATGGTGGTGCTGAAGATGTTAGTCCAGCTACTAGCGCAGAGATCAACAGAGCAAAGGAGAAAGCTACGGCTATATCGCGTGCAACAATAACTACTCCTTCACCGAGCATTGTCAGGAAGCGGAAATATTTTCACGATGGCACTTCTAAAGTACCAGCAGCAAAAAAATTATATGATAATCCTATCGCTGGAGAATTAACTGAAGAACAAATTAAAGTTTTGAATGCGGTACTCGGTGGAAAGAATGTGTTTTTCACTGGAAGCGCAGGCACTGGCAAGTCGTTTCTCTTGAAGAAGATAATATCGACTCTTCCTCCGGATGTAACAATGGCTACAGCAAGTACTGGAGTAGCAGCCTGTCATATAGGTGGAATCACGTTACATCAGTTTGCTGGTATCGGTTTGGGTACTGGTACCAAGGAGAGATGTTTTCAGTTAGCTTCTCGCCCATCTGTAATTTCGATATGGAGAAAGACTAAACATTTAGTTATAGATGAAATTTCTATGGTAGACGGTGAGTTTTTTGATAAGATTGAGGCAGTGGCGAGACATGTACGTAGGACAGAAAAACCTTTTGGAGGAATACAGTTAATTTTGTGCGGTGACTTTTTTCAGTTACCTCCTGTATCTAAAATCAATGACGGAGCAAAATTCTGTTTTCAAAGTGAAGCTTGGCAACAATGTATTCACTTTAACTTTGAATTACGAACAGTTCATAGACAAAAAGATGAAGCATTTGTAAAAGTATTAAATAGCATTAGGATAGGTAGAGTTACAGATGATATCGAAAATACTTTGAAAGAAACGGCAAAACAACATATTGAAAGTAATGGAGTTTTAGCAACTAGATTATGTTCGCATGTCAAGGAAGCTGATGAAATTAATGAATTCCAATTGAATGAACTTAAGGGTGAAACTAAAGTATATACAGCATTAGATTCTGAGAATTCTATGACTAATATATTGGATCAACAGGTGCCTGTACCTGGAAAATTAGTATTGAAAATTGGGGCTCAAGTTATGTTGCTAAAAAATATAAATATTAATAGTGGATTGGTAAATGGAGCTCGAGGTGTTGTTATCAATTTTAAAAATGATATACCAATAATTCAATTGCGTTCTGGAGCTCATTACGAGGCGAAAATGGAGAAATGGACTATCAAAAGCACTTCTGGTGCTCTTGTACACAGAAAACAAATCCCGTTAAAATTAGCATGGGCTTTTTCAATTCACAAAAGTCAAGGTTTAACTTTAGACTGTGTAGAAATGTGCCTCTCGAGGGTATTTGATGCGGGACAATCTTATGTAGCGTTATCAAGAGCTCAGAGTTTACAGAGTTTACGCGTTTTAGATTTTAATAGTCAACAGGTGTGGGCTAATACAACTGTACTTGAATTTTATAAAAAGTTCAGGAGAAATTTGCAAGAGATAGAGATAATTCCTTTAGGCAAGAAAAGTAAAATTAAATTAAAGACAAATGAAAGATGATACATTTTTTTTTCTTTCTATGTATAAATATGTACAATTCGTGTGTGGAAGTAACTTTCGACATGCAAGAAGAATTATAATATACAACTATTTAATTTCATTATAGAAAGTAAAAGTTTTATTTTTATATATATAATTGATACGGTATCGTTTCAAGTTTTTCTTTTCTTTTCCTTTTTTCTTTTTTACAAGTATTGGAATTCATACTGATATTTATGTGGACAACGTTAATAATGTTAATCATCGACGGTTATTTCGATGGATGGTATATATCGCCATGTATGCCCGGCATGTGCAAATTCTGAATAAAGTATCGGAGAAGTTGGAGCGGATTCTTTACTATTGCATTGAATATCTATTTTATATTGACCAGCAGTAAAAAATACTACTCGACACTCGTGGTAGGCTCTGCCATATTCCTGCAACTATAATATTATTCATTTATGATAATGGAGAACAAGACGCGCGTATACATACAACGCGCGCGAAAAAGAAATTGCATTTATAAAAATTGTAACTTACAATAGGTAACATGACTTTATTTGTCCCAGCTATAGATAACCTAGTTTCTAATTGATAATTATTAACTCCGTTATGATGATCCTGATAGAAATTAATAGACAATGTAAGATCGCTCAGCGGATGTTCCAAAGCGTTGCACACTCCTACGCCAACACTGATACATTCACCTAAAGCGCACGATAGTTCATCTTGTGCTTTCACAATAGTATCATTGATACTTATTTCTAAAAAAAAACATTTTTTTTTTTCATTTCATTAATTCTAATTTCATAATCTTAATTTTATATATAGATTATGTGTATGTGTGTAAGCAATATATACGAACCCCATTGTAAAGGACTCATTCTAACTAGGTCTAACATATCCTGAGTTAGGGTAATACCAGATAAGGTTGCTTTTCCCGTTGACTCGGTACCTAGTAATTGCCAACGTAAATCAACTAATGAGGCTATATGTTCGGCGCATATTTTTTGGAGTTCACTGGTATCACCAGCACCTTTTAACTATAAGCAAACAAAATGTATAATGGTAGTAATATTATATCACAATGTATTTTTAAATAAGTATCGTATCTTTTATTACCATAGACAATTTATTGAGTGGACATCGGTCAACTGGAACGGGAATTCTACATGGTTCTTTACCTTCCATGTATATACATTTATTTTGTGTATAATGTAATTCCATTTCGTGATTTGTCATATTTGTCACATCCAATACGAGATAAAATTGCAATGATCTAAAAATTATTACAAGGAGATTTTTTTACTGATAAAAACTAAAACCTATGATTTTTTGTAAGAGAGAGATATAAACTATACGAATAAATATTTAAAAAATATGCTTGCATTTTGACTTACGTTTCGGCCGGTAATACATCCCAATTGGTAATTTGCACACTGGCTAGCATCTCAATAGTTACGAAAACGGACGAAGTTCTGCAATAACCAGCTGTTAAGCCTGCACCTCCTGAATATTTTATTCTTAATTGACCTTCGATAACATTAGATGCATGTAAAGGTACTGCAAGTTTTGATATACGTGAGCTCATTAAGGAAGAATGGCCAGAATGTGAACTTATTCCTGATCTGAAGGAGGAAGTCAGTTCGGATTGTCTTTTTATATGATGAGACGGAGAACTTAATCTAGATGGTAGAGAACTATGGCCTGAATATGACATTAAACTGTTTGGTTGACTAAGACATGTACTACTAGTAATATCTGAAAAATAAGTTATCATTAAAATAAGAAACAAGAAGGGAATACACTTTAAAATCTGAAGATTATTAAGGATTTACCATTTCTAATAGAAGATGCTACAAAATCTGTTGCTGCAAAGAGATATAAAGTAATACTCGCACTGTTGCCAGATTGTAAAGGTAGTTGTGTCATTAAATTCTCTTCGCTCCATTTAAAAATTTTACTTTCAGTTACAGCATCTAAAGTAGATTGTACCGACAGTTCAACCATTTCAATGGGAACTTGTCCAATATTCGTTATTGTTATAGTACATTCAGCGCTATAAGCAAAACTATGTTTACCAATCTTGCATAAAAATAATAGCATCAATGGAAGAATTTTTTGTTATAATAAAGGCGAACCTTTCACCACCATAAAGTGAGATACTCGCGCTGGTAACTATATTGTCGCCCGAGCTGAAACTGGCAGTTTGAGGCAAACTAGTCGCGACATCGATTCTTGGTAAGGCCGGAATGACTTCGACCGTATATTGAGGGTGTAACATGCCTTCCATATGTCTCAATCTACAGTTAGATTTAACTCCTAATGTGTGTGTACTAAAGCCGAGTATCTCTAAATCACCAATTTCCTTGGGCCTGCCTGCTAACGTAACTGCAATTGGCCCAGATTCAGCAGGTAGGCTAATACTTTCTGGTATTGATTCAAATACTACACCATTTGTCAAGAGTCTCATATTAGACACATGCAATTCAAACGGTAAAGGATTTATGAGCTGCATTGATACTTCACAAACGTCTCCTTCTACCCATAAATAATCTGTTGTAACAGAAAGCTTGATGTAGAGAGACGGAAGCAAATCATATTAAATTATTAATGTTCGCCATCATTATACATACCAACTTTACTTTTTGAAGTATTTTTGCGCTCCAGCGATCCAAAATTAATTGGCGTAAATAAAAATGGACCATGATCTTCCTTTATTCTTTCTATTTTTTGAGGTTGTAAATGTGGCTGCATGTTTTTCAGAATAAACGATTTCGTCTTTGGTATATTTAATAAATTAGCCGGTGGTATAACAGTACCAGAATCTAAAACCTGTTATAAATTATTGGTATTGTTTATTTTATATGAGTAAATTAATCAATATCTTTCTTTGGTATTATTTGTATCATTATAGTCTTCGTAACATACAAGGGGAACTGGTGCACCCTCGCACTGTTGAGATACATTTTGAAGTTGTAATGCAATATCTTTTCGTTCAATAGATGTTAAATGATTGTACATCGTTTGAAGCAGAAATGTTAGATGCCTTGTAGCAAGTGCTGGGTTACCCATTCGATTTGCAGCAGCAACAAGTTCATTTATTATTTGAATCTGTATAGCTGGCCATCCTCTTTGTCCATCTGTGAGAGTAGAACATGTTGAAAAAGTTATTAAGATCCACGAAAATAAATAATAATAAAAAATTTTATTGACACACACACATATATATATATATATATATATATATATATATATATATATATATATATATACATACACATGTATACACATAAAATTTAAAAACAATATTTTAATACATTTTTGCATTTAAAACAAAAAATATGATAAAAATAGTGTGTAATCAGGAGAATAAAAGTTTTTAGAATAAAAAAGTTTTAGGAAATTTATTGATGACCACCAACACATGCATAATAATTGTAGCCTAATAACCTGGTGACATATCAACGGGATCCAAGGATAATTTAAATCCGGATGTAGCTTGTAACATTAAGTTATAACATTGCTGCCAGTCTGGATTAGGATTATTTTGTGATACATGTCGAGTGGCAGCTAATCGTAAACAAAATGAAGCTTTTCTATCAAAACGAAAGCTTGTATATAAATCTGACAATGTAGTGAATCGATCAATCTGAAACGTTTTATCTATGTAATAACTTTATACCTTTTATATCTTGGAAGTGTATGCAACTTGTATAATGTTATCATTACGTACTTTTTCTTGTTCACTAAGAGGCAAATTAATCAATACAACATTATTTAGATACGATGCAGCCTGTAAGGTACAGTTCTGCTCTATTGAGATCCTCGTAGCTTTGAAACTAGCTTCAGTTTCAATTATACCAGCATATTGATATTTACTGTAATGTACAATGGCTTCGCGATATTTCTTAGATATCTCATCTGGTAATAAAATATGTGGCATGCTAGCCTTCACTATTTCTATACTAGGCGGAGATGGCAAAACTGTGGCGATAGCTTGTGATCCTCGTCTACAAATTATTATTAGATTTATTATATTCTAAAATCAAGTTTTGCGATAAAACAGGAAATACCTAAACACGAATTTTAATTTTGTTAAGCATTAACAAATAGAAAGAGAAAGATAGTTTTATTTTTCGAAAAGATTGTGTAATTTTGTTTAAAGATTAGTCATACCTGTGCTTGTTTGGACTTCCTTCCTGTAGAGAGGAATTTCTTTGCAATGGAAGACTTCGACACATGTTAGGATAAAGAACTAAGACTGAAGCAGCGCAAAGACCTTCGTACGCAGCTCCCAACCACAGCCAATCATTGACTGCTTGTAAAATGTTGGCTGCAGAATTATAATTATTCAATGCATCAGCTGGTAGTCCAGCTTGAAGACACAAATCTCCTAAATGCTTTGTCATACGGCCAACGCATCTTTTTTTATTATTTCTAGATTCGAGATCTAGTCCTATAAAATCTTTCTTCTCGAATGGAGCTAATAGAAGAGAGACACGGTCTATCTTTTCCCTAGAACGCTCCAATCTTTTCGATTCCAAGATCCAGAATAGGAAATTAAGATATTCAGCTGTTTGTGTTTCCAGATCGGGACATGTTTCGTCTGCATAGAACACTGCCCGCGTTTTAAAATTGTTAGGCGTAGTACAGCCTGGTGGTGGCTCATGACGACCATTCGATTCGAGTGGACCAAAGAGGATAGCTCGCGAATCATATAAAGTGTTGCTGTATTTTACCTTCAAGGTCTCATGCACTCTACATAGCTCGTTCAACTCTGTCTGATTATCGTACTTGCCGAACGTGATCAGACCTAATAATCTTCTATGAGTTTGAAAGTCCCCCCAATCATTGTTCTCCACGGGATGTTCTCTGACAAATCTGGCTAGAATCTCCCGGGTGCCGCCACTGGAATCAGATACGGAAAATCTGCTGCCAGCTTTAATGATCCTTTCGCATAACCTACTGACTGTCTTTGGCTTGATTTGTGTACCGATGGGTCTCAATAGCAACAGCAAAGCAGCATGATCATGGGCGGTTTGCTCGTAATCGGGATGAGACATTTTGTTGTCGGGCACCGGACTCGACAAGATAACGCTGATGGCCGAGCGCATTTATGCCATTAATTTGTTCGAAGGTACCCGATTAGTACCTAGGCACTCCAGCTGATTCTGTCATTTGTCTCTGTCGTCAGGTCAGGCATAACGAAAAACATGTGCGCGACGTCTTGTTTATACCCGCGTCAAAAATAAAAATTTTTCTTTCATAACCACACATCAATGATTAATCTCATCAACGGTGAACGGCTTAGCACATAAGGTCTTATAAACACACATAAGGGCCTTATAAACACACTTAAAGGGTGCTGTTCTCAGCTCTGTGTATATACGAACGACTATGAACTTTGATTGACGTTGACGAATGTAGTATTTATCAGCTGATAGCTGATAGTTATATACGTCACATGACACTGACGTGTTAGCTGTCACGTGACCGCTAAATCAAATGGATTCGTTCGTAACGACAGCGGTGATTTAAACGAAGCATTTTCTTTAGCCCGGATCTACAATAGGTGTATAGTAAGTCTCGAAGTCTCAAGCCATAAGAAATTGATCAATCACAGTCAAATGTGAGGAAAATATATATATATATATATATATATATATATATATATATATATATATATATACAGGGTAGGCCATTTTAATGTATTCACTAAAATATTTTAAGGTAAATATAGCGAAAAGGGGACCCAGCCCCAATGACCTTGACCTTGATATATGTTGTCAAGGACATAATTCTGAATAACTTTTTCTTCTAATTTAATCGTCGCTCGTTGCTTATTAAAAAGTTATTAACAAAAAAAGTTTGAAATATACCAAAGTACATGCACGGACAGGAAGCGCGCGCGCGCACACACACACACACACACACACACACACACACACACGGGGGGGGGGGGTGCAAGGGAGGCCTTCGGCCCCCCTCTCGCACCCACCCCGCCGGTAGGCAGGGTAGATTTCGCTTTACAACTTACAAAGTATATGCTACATTGTAAAGCGAGATCCACCCTGCCTACCGGCGGGGCGGGTGCGGGAGGGGGGCCGAAGGCCCCCTTGCACTCCCCCGTGTGTGTGTGTGTGTGTATGTGTATCAGTGCGCGCGCGTGCTTCCTGTCTATGCATGTACTTTGGTATAATTCAAACTTTTTTTGTTAATAACTTTTTAATAAGCAACGAGCGATGATTAAATTAGAAGAAAAAGTTACTCAGAATTATGTCCTTGACAACATATATCAAGGTCAAGGTCATTGGGGCTGGGTCCTCTTTTCGCTATATTTACCTATTTTAAAATCTATAAGTTTAAGACAAAAATGTTTTAGACAAAAGTTGTATGGTTTCGAGGGGGTCACATGATAAAAATATGGACTTGACTTTGAGTGACTTTTTCAAGGTGAGGTCAATGTGATCGATGTTTTCTTAAATGGAACCCCCCATTTTTTATTACACATTCTTGTAGCTTATCTCGAGAGCTTTTCAAAACACTATAATAAAGTATTTTTTTGTTAAGTACTTTTTGAGTTATTTTATATCTTAATCTGACATATTTTGATATAAAAAATAAAATATCTCGTAAAATATTTAGTTTTCGATAATCTTACCGTAATACTTTTATGTACAGAATAATGAGACAAATCAATTAGTAAAAAAAAAATTGTTTTTAAGAAAAAGTATGTAATTATTTACAATGTATTTTTTTAAACAATTATTTGTTTTTTTCTTTACACTAATTGATTTGTCTCATTATCCTGTACATAAAAATATTACAGTAAGATTATCGAAAACTAAATATTTTACGAGATATTTTATTTTTTATATCAAAATATGTCAGATTAAAATATAAAATAACTCAAAAAGTACTTAACAAAAAAATACTTTATTATAGTGTTTTGAAAAGCTCTCGAGATAAGCTACAAGAATATCCAATAAAAATGAGGGGTTCCATTTAAGAAAACATCGATCACATTGACTTGGCCTTGAAAAGGTCATTCAAGGTCAAGTCCATATTTTCATCATGTGTCCCCCTGTGAATCATACAACTTTTGTCTAAAATATTTTTGTCTTAAACTTATAGATTTTAAGATATTTCAGTGGATACATTAAAATGGCCTACCCTGTATATATATACAGGGTGTCTAGTAAAGATTGTGCCAACGCTCGTGAGCGGGTAGAGCACAATAAACTAAACAGAAAAGTCCTGTAACACTTTTTTCACCACCAAGCTCCCAGCCAGCGACCTACATAGTAATTAAACTTACGATACATGAAAAAAATCAGCTTAATTTGCTCTTTTATAATATACATTTTTTATAATTTGCTCCATTTTACTTTTTTTATAAATAAATGATAAAGTTAATAAGAATGAAAACGTCAATATAAACAAAAATCGTTACAATTTAAAGGTTCTCAAGGTACAAAATAATTGCTTCTTTTTTATTCGAATTTGCTCTACCTTCAAAAATTAATTATCTACAGTATTTATTAAGAAAAAATTGATAATTGTTTTATACATTTTGCCGGATGTCAAGATATTGTGCTCATGCGCACAAGTATTTAGTGCCTGCAACAGAAACCGAGCGCGCCATTTCTCAAATTATTCATTTTTCTTTAATACATTTAAGAAATATTAACAATGAAAAAAAATGATTGAAATCAAATGGTAAATTGTAAACTTTCTGTTTTGTTATAGTATGTGTGTAATTCATTCAGCTATATTCAATACTCCTTTACATATCATTTATTCAAAACAAGTAAATATTTATTTAGTTTGAAAAAGATTTCTTACATCAAATAAATATTTTTTCAAGTCAATGTTATTAATGTCAAATGAATGATGTGTGGAAAAGTGATAAATATTTAAGTTGATTTCAATCATTTTTTTTCAATGTTAATATTTCTTTAATGAATTAAAGAAAAATAAATAATTTGAAAAATGGCGCGCTCGGTTTCTGTTGCGCAGACGCTAAATACTTTTGCGCATGCGCACAATGTCTTGACATCTCGCAAAATGTATAAAACAATTATTAATTTTTTTCTTAATAAATACTGTAGATCAGTGCTCGGATTTAGTTGCACATTTCGGCCCGATTCCGTGGCTCACGCCTATTGCCCCCCACTCACCGCTCGTGCGTTAGCGACGAGTCGCCAGATACGCGTAACTAAGGAGCGCGACGTTTTGTCTCAGGAGCGTCCGTATATAAGAATGCCCAAATATAATAATAAGACAATACTTTTCTATAAATAAAAGTTTTTCTTCAATATTTTATATCAATGAAATATAAAATATTGAAGAAAAACTTTTAATTTTGAGAATTTTCGCGGTGCATTTAGAAAAGTATTGTCTTACTATTCTATTTGGACATTCTTATATACGGACGCTCCTGAGACAAAGCGTCGCGCTCCTTAGTTACGCGTATCTGGCGACTCGTCGCTAACGCACGAGCGGTGAGTGGGGGCAATAGGCGTGAGCCACGGAATCGGCCCGAAAAGGGCGACTATCTCCGAGCACTGCTGTAGATAATAAATTTTTAAAGGTGGAGCAAATTCAAATAAACAAGAAGCAATTTTTCTGTACCTTGAGAACCTTTAAGTTGTAATGATTTTTGTTTATATTGATGTTTACATTGTTATTAACTTTATCATTTATTTATAAAAAAAGTATAATGGAGCAAATTATAAAAAATGTATATTATGAAAGAGCAAATTAAGCTGATTTTTTTCATGTATCGTAAGTTTAATTATTATGTAGATCGCTGGCTGGGAGTTTATTATTGAGTAAAATCTGGTCAATCAGCGCCGACTTTTAACCGGACGCACGTAAGCCGCCCGCCGTCCGCCTGGTAATGTGCGCCGCCGTAGCGACGGAGCGCTCACGCACACTACCAGGCGCGCGGCTAAAAGTCGGCGCTGATTGGCAGACTTTACTCAATAATAACTGCTTTATTAAGCGTTATAGAAAAAAATATTACAGGACTTTTCTGTTCAGTTTACTGTGCTCTACCCGCTCACGAGCGTTGGCACAATCTTTACTAGACACCATGTATATATAATGAAAAAAAAAAATTAACAAAAACATTATCAGCACAATGGATGACAAGCACAAAGGTGAAAGAAAAATATGGCTAAAGAAAGATTGAGAGATGCATGTAACATAGCAATATGCGCTTCTATTACATAAGCAGAAATGAAAAGTGAAGTAATTCAGTGACGGATTAATATTTAAAAAAAAAAGTTTGAGATATTATTGTATGTATATTTAGAATTCTCGTAATGTATAACCTACATTTGAACATTTTGAAGTATTTGGCAAAGATGATTCATATATGGTCATAAATCATGATATTACGTGATATGGTATGATATATTATAATTACTGATGTCATTTTATTTTTTATAAAATGCCAGTAAAGATTGATTACTATGTATGTAATATATAGCAATATATATATATATATATATATATATATATATAAACTTATCTATAATAAGTCTTATCTCTTATCTTTCTTATCTACACACACACACACACACACACATATATATATATATATATATATATATATATATATATACACATATATACACACATATATATATATATATATATATATACAGGGTGTCCCAGATCATTGGGGACAATACTCGTGTGCAAATAGAGCGGACCAAACTGAGTCGAAAAGTCCTCTATCATATTTTTTTATAACGTTTAATAAAGGAGTTATTATTGAATAAAGTCTGGTCAATCAGCGCCAACCTTTAGCCGGGCGCACATCGGTGAGCCGTGCGACGTGAAGTGTGTGCTGCCGCATACTACCAGGCGCGCGGCTCACCGACGTGCGCCCGGCTAAAGATCGGCGCTGATTGGCCAGATTTTACTCAATAATAACTCCTTTATTAAGCATTATAAAAAGATATGATAGAGGACTTTTCGACTCAGTTTGGTCTGCTCTATCTGCACACGAGTATTGTCCCCAATGATCTGGGACACCCTGTATATATATATATGCTATATATATAATTGTTGCTTTATTTATATTTTGGTATTAAGTCATATAATCTATAAAATCTTAACATATTATGTATATACATTCATATCATTTGTTATTTGAAGAATAAGAATGATTATATAAAAATCTGATCTTCAATTCCTTATAAAAATTGAAGCACAATAAGTACTTTCATCTATATTTAGTTTTTTTAAATGTCAATTAATTTTATTCATCTTATTCCATGATAATATCTATGGCAACCAAGATTTGGTGAATTCGACACGAATCTGCCTTGTCTTGTCGATTGATCCAACACTGTGCTGTGTAGCGGCAGTGTAATATACGGTACATTCGGAAATAGGACCCGTGTGTATACGAGCGTCGTCCTATCTTCGTTCAACTTTTAGTAAATAACAAAGATAGAACGACGCTCGTGTGCACACGGGTGACGTTTCCGAACGCAGCAATAGTGGGAGAAAAAGAATAGAGAGCGGCTCCGGACTGTTTATACCGTAGGTAGTGCGCAGTGGTAAAAGCCTTCATGCGCATAGGCCGTGGTGAACATACAACATACAACAGGTGTCCCGCAATTGGCTCTTCTGCGATACCGGTTTGGTTCTCCATTTTGCTCCCTCCATCTGTTTACTACTCTTCGCCTTTCACTCCGGGACGAGTGAACAGAGATACAGCCGAGCGTGGACGCGAACGTGTGCTGTACCCAAGTGTGCGGATCGGCGTAATATGATGTCGGAGACCGTGGTGACGATGGATGGTTCCAGCAACAACGCCAGCAATAATCCGCGGCAGATACCGACGGTGAAGACGGAACCGGGTCAACCGAACCCCCTAGCTGGCATCAAGCTGAATGTGGCTTATTTCAAGACCATACCCGGTATCCTCAAGTTAGCGCAGCTGGTAAGTACGCGTCTTATTTTTTGCTGTTTATTTGACCGTGTATAAGGGTCGAGAGATAAAAGAGCTAGACGTTCCCGTGCTAATTGCGTACCAAACTGGTATATATCTAGTTTGATAATAAATTTATGCTCCAATAATAAATTTGAAGTTGTTTATTAAAGTTTTCGGAACATTGGAAAAGAGTATAATGCTGTAGCATTGTGACCTTTGGTGTTTCATCATTTCTTTTTCGCGATAGAATAAAACGCAGATCACACATACACAATATATAAATATCATAGTGAATAAACTGTAGTAATTTTTTTTTATTTTGCGGTGCTTAAAAACAGTCATAAAAAGCTATAGTGGAATTTAAGATTGATAATATCTATTGCAATATTAATGAGCTTTAAAATATTATCTCGATTATAGAGAAAATGTATAGCGCGATACTACAATAATATATTATTTCAAACGTTTTCACACACAAGTATTTTGTAGAATTATGTAAAATAAAAATTAAATTTTTTTATTGATAAAATTACGCATGTGTAACCGGAAAACTTGTGACTAATATGAAAAATATCCATTCAACAATCTTTTCAAAATACATATTATAAAAAGATATGTGTGCATAATTCTCTGAGAGATATGAGATCTATTAATTGTTTGAGAATAATAATCTAGTAATGTAGGGAATGCAGAATAGTTTTTATATATAACGATATGTTACCATATTGTGATTACTCTGTTTTTATATATTTCTTAATTCATAGTTTATACTTAATTCAAGTATATAGACTTTCTATTTTTAGCTTAGATTTAGTTTACGATAGACTTGATGCTTATCACGTAATGGTTAATAATAGAAACTTTAGGGTCACTTGTTGTATATTTTTGTAACACCCTGTAGCAATCTTCGATACACTCATAAATATGTCATAAAATAGTCAAAAAGCCAGAAAACTGACGACTTTACGATTAATTGTACATCCTCTTTCATTTTCAAGTTATATAAACATAAAATACATATATGAGATATATAATTAAAAATGTATATATACAGGGTGTCCCAAAGCACCCTTGACAACACTCGTGAGCAAGTAGAGCACAGTAAACTGAACATAAAAGTCCTGTAACATTTTTTTTTATAACGCTTAATAAAGGAGTTATTATTGAATAACGTCTGGCCAATCAGCATCGACCTTTAGCCGCGCGCCTGGTAGTGTGCGTGAGCGTTCCGTCGCTACGGCGACGCACACTAACAGACGGGCGGCTCACTGACGTGCGTCCGGCTAAAAGTCGGCGCTGATTGACCAGACTTTATTCAATAATAACTCCTTTATTAAGCGTTATAGAAAAAAATGGTACAGGACTTTTCTGTTCAGTTTACTGTGCTCTACCTGCTCACGAGCGTTGTCAAGGGTGCTTTGGGACACCCTGTATATACAGGGTGTCCGGTAAAGATTGTGCCAACGCTCGTGAGCGGCTAGAGCACAGTAAACTGAACAGAAAAGTCCTGTAATATTTTTTTATATAACGCTTAATAAAGGAGTTATTATTGAGTAAAATCTGGTCAATTAGCGCCGATTTTTAGCTGGACGCACGTCGGTGAGCTGCCCGCCTGATAGTATGCGGCGGCGCACACTCACAGCGCGGGGCTCACTGACGTGCGCCCGGCTAAAGGTTGGCGCTGATTGGCCAGACTTTACTCAATAATAATTACATACATACATACATGTATATATATATATATATATATATATATATATATATATATATATATATATATATATATATATATACAGGGTGTCCGGTAAAGATTGTGCCAACGCTCGTAAGCGGGTAGAGCACAGTAATCTGAACAGAAAAGTCCTGTAACATTTATATATATATATATATATATATATATATATATATATATATATCTTATATATATATATATATATCTTTATATATATATATATATATATATATATATATATCTTTTTATATGTATTTTGATGATTATAAACACCTATAACTATTATACTCTGTATTTAATGTTGCCAATTGGCAACATTTCATTATTAAGCACATAAAATTCAATATTAGAACGCTCGATGAAAGAGTTTCTCGCTTTTGTTTTCGCAGATTTTCTATCTTTGTTGTTCCATTTTGAAATATCATCAAGCATCAAATCATCATAAAAATATCGTTCCGTGTTCTTCTTTATAGCATTTTGCAATTACCGATTGACAACAATTTAAACGAACGAGGAAAAAGATTTTATGAATGATTTTTTCGGTTATTTATATTCAAAGAGATTTTATCTTGCACATGGATGAAATAATGTTACGTAACGCTACATCTATACGTTATCGTTTATTTCATTCGCAATTTTATGCTTCTGTGGTGATTGTGTAAAAAAAGATTCAACTGATTATTATATCGCAATACATAGAGAATTCACATCGGGAAACGATATTCTGTCTCGCAATCTTTTCGACATTTTAATATTTATAGTCCTGTTTCTCTCTCTCTCTCTCCCTCTCCTTTCTCTCTCTCTCTCCCCCTCTCTTCCCTCCCTCCCTCTCCCTCCCTCCTCCTCCCTCTCCCCCCTCTCTCTCTCCCTCTCCCTCTCTCTTTTTCTTGTATATGCCAAATATTTTCGATATCTTTATATGTAGAGAATTTTCTTCTCTACGTAATTGATGCACTTTGCTGAAATAAAATTGGTCCGTATATAATAAAAAGGATAGGAAGAATAAATAAATATAAGATTATTTATTGCCGATAAGAGAAAAGTTGAAGGTTAATGTTTTTATGACTGTATATGTGTGTTTTTTAGCCAATTTAAAGATTAAGCTATATCATTTAATCATTAGCGTACAGATTTTATTGACTATAATATTCTATGTTCTATGATTCAAATTTCTTTAATCTTGTTACTGTAACATTTATTAAAAGATTAACGATGTTTAATGCTTTCACTCATTTTTAGAATTGAAATAATATCGTTTGCACTTAAGCGTCACTCCAATAGCAAAAATATGCCAAGGATTAGTCGCACACCGCCTACTTACCGTACGAACGTATATTAAATATATGGTCGGAAATGTCGTGACGTTTGATAAATGTTTTACGTTTTTAGCCTTTATAACAATTGAAATAGAAAAAATTTCTTCGATTCGTTCAATTGGGACCCCACGATACTTTCTATGAGGAAATTTAACTTTCTCCTCGATCTGAATATTTGTCTTCAACCGCAATGATTACGGAAAATAATTACCGCCCAATAAAACTGCGATTTGAAAGATCAAAAATACTCAACAGATATACAGGGTGAGTCTTTTTAATATTAACAGGCAAATATCTCAAAACCTGTAAGTTTGAGAAGGAAACTTTTTAGACAAAAGTTATTTGGTTCTGAAGGGGAAAGAAGATAGGAATATTAATTAGATATTGGGTGGCATTGTTAAGGTCATATCAAGATCACATTGAATTTTTTAAATTGAAACCTCTATTTTTTATTGCATATTCTTATAGCCCTTGTCGAAGCCTTTTCAAAACACTATAATAAAGTATTTTTTTATTAATTATTTTTCGAGTTATTTTATATCTTAATCTGACATATTTTGATATAAAAAATAAAATATCTCGTAAAATATTTAGTTTTTGATAATCTTATCGTAATACTTTTATGTACAGAATAATGAGACAAATCAATTGGTATAAAAAAATAATTGTTTTTAAGAAAAAGTATGTAATTATTTACAATGTATTTTTTAACAATTATTTGTTTTTTTTTTACGCTAATTGATTTGTCTCATTATTCTGTACATAAAAGTATTACGGTAAGATTATCGAAAACTAAATATTTTACGAGATATTTTATTTTTTATATCAAAATATGTCAAATTAAGATATAAAATAACTCAAAAAGTATTTAATGAAAACATACTTTATTATAGAATTTTGAAAAGGTCTCGACAAGGGCTATAAGAATATGCAATAAAAAATAGAGATTTCAATTTAAAAAATTCAATGTGACCTTTATATGACCTTAACAATGCTACCCAAGGTCTAACTAATATTCTTATCTCTTTTCCTCCTCAGAACCAAATAACTTTTGTCTAAAAAGTTTCCTTCTAAAACTTACAGGTTTTGAAATATTTGCCTGTTAAGATTAAAAAGACTCACCCTGTATATATATATATATATATATATATATGTATATATATAAATATATCTCTCTCTCTCTGCGTTTATGTTGTGTGTCTGTGTGTATGTGTGATGCTCATCAACCATTGGCTTCATAGAATTCGCATTCCCTCTGCGCATCATTCTTATTGTGATGCATTTTATTTACGAAATTTACGAAATATACGACTTCCAAGCCAACTTTGTTTTATTCTGAATTTCTGAAGAGATGCTCTGCATATCTGTGAGACACACAAAATATTATTTGTACATAATAATTTATAAAATGTTATCCCAAAGTTTCCAAAATGTTTCTGCAGAAAAAGTTGCCTCACTCAAAGTCCCTTGCGATCTTCAAAATAGCTTTCTTGAGAGCACAATATAAGAAAGTACATCCTAATGTTTCTCCCATAATTAGAAGCCATCCTGGAAATTGTTTTGTGTCAACGTATTCATCATTTTCTGTCATCCAGAAGAATCATTTATTTAGATCTGCTTTATATATTACCACCATATTTTTGGTTTTCAAAGACATATCTTTCACATCTTCTTACTTGCCTGATTTAGACCGTTGTAACTTTTTCCTCTTCTCCAAGATAAAAATCAAGTTGAAAGGAAAAGATTTAATGATATCGTAAAGGAGATTTAAATTAAATCGCAGAAAAATAAACACATTGACACAAAAGGACTTCTAGATTTCCGATCATGATAGAAACTTGATGAAATCGTATATATTCAACGCGACTATTTTAAAAATGACAATTAGGACTTTGGATGAAAGACAACTTTTTCGTTCAGATACATTTGGAAAACTTTTTAGTAGCATCATATATAGGAAAAAATTGATTTAATTTTTGTCATTCACAAAAACGTACTAAAAAATATTGAATTTGCTTTCATATACACAAAATATATTATTATGATTGCTATGATATATCATAGCAATCATAGTAATATATTACACACACACACACACGCGCGCGCGCGCACACACTCTCTCTCTCTCTCTTCCTCTTTCTCTCTCCAAACTTATATTTATTAAAAGTATCAAGTAAAAAAGGAGGAGAAAGAAAGAGCTAAAATAGATAATATTTTGTGGCACTTCTCCAATAAATCTGAAAGTCTGGAAGTACATATGCACTACATGTACACGCATCATCATAGCGTCGTGTGGCTGGCTAGTTTATACCGTTGAATACTTGCAGTGTGGCATAACCGCGTAACGGTATTTCTCTTACGGAGCAGTTAACAAAACACTATCTTTGTCAGATAGAAAAGATGGCTTCTGATATTACAACATTATATTAGTTGATTCATCCGAAATCAGATTAACATTGCAAAGTTTTTTTTTATGTGATTAATTCGTAAAAATAAAATGTATAGTTTTTTAAATATTTTTATTATAAATTACTCTACGTAAAAAAAAAGAATATATATATATACATATATAATATCCATGTTTTTATTATTCATTACATATTTTTATTACTTCACACACAATAATAGACTAAAAACAAAACGAATATCTTTAATTTGCACAAAAAATATGAAAATTATATTGAAGAAATATTCTTTAAAATTGTTGCAAATTGTTTTGTCTTTCTCAATTTGAATTAATGTTTGGTAAAAAGCACAATGCTTACGCAAAAAATTGTTAATACATTACTACAGCATGACTGATATGTATGTACGATTTACATATATCATGTAAAACTTTGTTACAAAACATTTAGATATTTTAATTTGAATACATTCTTTTATCATCAGAAATATACATGTGTCTGTGTGTGTGTACTATCTTATTGTTAGCTCTGATACCATTAGAGAAGATCAGATTGGTGAGCAATATTTGACTTTTAGACTATGTATCTTTATATTCCTTTCGCCTTAAGTACAAGGTTGCATATTATTTACGATCAATAAAAGTATGAAGGAATATATATTGATCTGACGCGAAATAATTCTTATAATAACGTACGTGGCTTTACACAGCTGACGACACTTGTGCCGGGAACAATGAAAAAAATAGTAACGAATGCATTCGAAACTTGCAAATTCCTACTATTGAACTATAATTGTGACAACAATTGAACTAGAATTACGACGTATTGTATATAAGACGTTGTATATGTAACAAAATTTTATTTCTTAATATTAAATTTAATATTAAATGTTTTTGACTTTAATATTAAATGTTAATATTTAATGTATTAAGTTTCTAATATTTAATCAACTAAGTCTAAATAACTTTTAAAGTTAGACACAATATAGAATGTTATTTTACTTTGTAATTGGTTAAAATATCACATGTTGTGTATATGTCGTGATGTAAAATGTTACACTGATTTTTATTTGCCGTTTACGCTGTTTAAGCATTATTGCATTATTAAAAGTATTTGTAAAATTGTTTTCTTTTGTCTCATTAGTGAGTCCAATTATCCAACGAGAATGTTCTAATTGATAATAAGAACGTAGAATAATATAGATTTGATTTATTTTTATTCTTTTCTTTCGTATCTTTTGCCAAATTCTTCTCCCATTAATCACGTGTTCTAAACGAAAAATCCATATTAATTTTTATTTTGTCATCGATATATCCATCGTTACTTTATTATTTCACATTGAATATATTACTAATCACATTGATTATATCTGAGAATGTTGAGTGGCTAATTAATAGCGCGTCGTATGCGTAAACCTCTGTTTAATGTATAGAGGTAAAGAAAATTTTCATAGTCATGATTGAAAAAGATTTAAAGTATTTAATGTGGTGTACTTTTTAAGAGAGATTCAAGAGAGAATATAAGCACATTATATCCCTCAGAGAGTTAATTTTATTTTAATGAAAATTTAACTTATGTTAGAGTTTATCGTAATATTTAATTTTGAATATAAAAGAGGAATTATAACATATAATGGCGCCTTTAATCAAATATTTCCCAATATTCGGTTTTAAGATTGATTAAAGTCAAACTCTATACTAGTAAAGATCTAAGAAATGTTTGAAATTGAGAACTACACACAACAAAAAATTATTTTCTTGAAATCTTTGAAACTTTCTTATAAAATCTTTATACAAATTACATTCTTAAAAATCGCGAGCATAGCGTCCCCCATTGAAAATAAAAAATATCATAACAATTATTTTCATTATTTTCTAATTAATTTCTAAGAGTATAAATAGCTAATAAGAGTTAACTAAGGGAAACAAAATGTTAAAAATTTCTTCCAAAAATCGTGTAAAAAAATGAAGCGATAAGAAAGAACTAGATATGCAATCGTATATTTGGAACCACGAAAAGGTCAACAACGCAGTAATATCGAATTTTTGTCCCGAGAGAAACGACAGTGGTTTTTGGCGAGAAAGAACCGGTTTTCGCTAACAGGCGATTGGGTGTGTAACGAACGAGAGCTTGAACAGCGGTGAATTCGATGTTACACCTTCCTATGCTAGATTGCACACGATGACCATACATGTTCATCCAGACGACCGGTACCATACAGAGAGCGTCCCACATACTCAGTAACATCAGCGCCGCGCCGACATTGCTATGACAACAATATCGGAATGTCTCATTGAGGATGTGTCCTTTAACTCTTCGACCATCTTGCCACATAAGTTTGACAAACACGTCGCTACCAGATGTCCGCGTGTTACACCAAGCCGAAAGTTCTATCGATTATTATTAAGGTTCGAAGTTGTAAAACCAAAAATGAAAAAGTTCTGGCCACTTTTAGCAGAAGATGAGGTGCCAGCTCTGAAATTCAAAAATTGTTCGAAAATATTTAGAGGCCGTAACTATTATTAAAATCTATCAGGAACTGTAAAACTCTTTGAAAACTATAAGATACGATGATTTAAATGGCATTTTTCGCATTTTGCGGTGCCACGGGAAGTTGGCATCTCATATCTTCAAAATGCAATTTTTTTAGGTTTTTCACCGGAACTATTTCTAAAACCTATCAGGAACTGTAGAAATATTTGGGGTGCAAATAGAACTCTTGATAAAACTTTCGATTTTTGAATATGAGGTGCTAACTTCACACCGGCAACTATCGAGTCTAAATTGATTTAATTTTTTGGTAAACCTTGATATTAGCGCCGACCTCACCGATTTCAATGACCTTGACATATGTTGTCAAGGACATGGCTCTGAGTAACTCGCAAAAAATTTTAGCCGTCGCTCGTTGTTTATTACAAAGTTATTAACAATTGAAGATAGTGACCGACCGATGCTTGCAATATAAGACTGTATATATTTCGGCATGAATATAAGCTCGCAACACTTTTCCATCCACACAAGAATTGTGGGGTAGACCTCGCTTCCTGTTGTAAAATATATGTGTAGACACAGTGGGTTCCACCCCCCCCCCTACGGGGGGGGGGGCTCCACTTCCGGAAGATATAACCTAACCCAAATCTATTTCTGATTTAAAACTAGAATTTGGGTTAGGTTATATTTTTCGGAAGTGGAGCCCTCCCGTAGAGGGAGCGGAATCCACTGCGTCCATGCATACACTTTCCCACCCACACAAGAATTGTGGGGTGAACCTCGCTTCGCGTTGTAAAGTATATGCGTGGACGCAATGGGTTCTGCACGGGAGGGGTTCTACTTCTAGAAGATATAACCTAATCCAAATCTATTTCTGATTTAAAATTAAAATTTGGTTTAATCCTAAAGCCCCTCCCCCATACAATTACTTAAATATATAATTAATAACTTAAATATACAATTAAATACTTAAATATATAACGCTCATGCATGGAGAAATTCAGATTATCGCATTTAATACGTGTTCTTATCATATCATTTAATTGTTAATAACTTTGTAATAAACAACGAGCGACGGCTAAAATTTTTTGCAAGTTACTTAGAGTCATGTCCTTGACAACATATGTCAAGGTCATTGAAATCGGTGAGGTCGGTGCTAATATCAAGGTTTATCAATTTTTTAAATATTTATACTCGATAGCTTTTCGTGGACTGTTGCAAGCAAATAGTAGCTAAAATTAAATACATATATCTAGAAGTATAGTTCTACATAAAAAAACCATCTACATACATTTAAATAATCCTAAAATATTTAGATGTATGCGCAATACTTTGAAAAGTTTTTGTTTACTAATTAAAATACACACTTAAAATACGACACTAAACCACAGATTTTAGAACTTTTATTTTTCTTAACAAAATTTATATCGTTAAAATATGCAGTGTTTTATAAATAAAGTTATAATTGGCTGTGTGTATGAAATTTGCACGATCCAATCGTAGACTCGTTTATTATGGAAAGTGAAATTGTGAAATTATATAATATCGCAGAAAGAAACATATCCATGCGCTCGAATGCATAGAATAGGTGTAAATAATCCTTGACGTTTATCCTCGACATTAGTGATCTCTTTAGTACTATTTAATATGCAATGTGTAATCGGAACAATTGTGTTACTTGCACGTCGCTTTACTATTGAAAATTAGTTAATTTAGAGAATTTAATTGATAATAGCAAGTGCATAAAAAATTATATATCGCATAAACAGTCAATAAAAATAATTTACAAAACACAGTAATTTGCACTTTTAAGCTTTTTTTTTTAATTTCTTCGTTTCTTTTGCTTCTAATTTCCGTGGATGTGCCTTGTAGATAAAAAGAGAAAACTTTTATATTTCTGACATAACATAATAAACAATATTAGATTGCAATCACACACATTGATAATATATTCATCAAGTTTAATTGCCATAGAGCTTACGTAGTTGTTACGAGCTTAATAATTATCGTTCACAAATTAGGTCGCCGAATCCTTAGACTATAATAATTAATACCTAGGACCATCATGGAATTGCATGCGAAATAGAAGCAAATTCATATATTAATCTTGCTAGCATAATAATGCTGTATAATGTGTGTGTATCATCAATATACTTATGTCATATCTATTCACGGATCCGTGCGCGCATAAGTGGAAATATAAGATGCAAATTCAACACGCAATAAAAATGAATGACTTTTTCTCGTCGTCAATACGATACAAATAACACCATATATAATTAACACCATTATAATTAACACATCAATATTGATAAAAAGAAATTGCAACTTTTAAACATCTTCTTTATAAATTCTAAATCATTCTTTACATAATGTTTCAAAAACAGTTCCGCGATGTCAAGAGTTAGTTTAGCAAAATGTGTTAAACTTGAACTATTTAATATTTTAAATAAAATTAAATTATATATACATATATATACAGGGTGTCCCATTTTAAAAGTTCCACCCTCATAACTTTTCAGGATCAACGTTTGAAGGAAAATGTTTGAAACAAAAGTTGTATGGTATCGAGGGGGAAATCTTGTGGAAGTGAACATTTTTTTTTAGGTGGAGACGCTTAGGAGATTTGAAGATCATCTTCATTTTTGTAAGTGGAACCCCCATTTTTTATTGCATATTCTTGTAGCTTATCTCGAGAGCTTTCCAAAACACTATAATAAAGTATTTTTTCATTAAGTATTTTTTGAGTTATTTTATATTTTAATCTGACATATTTTGATATGAAAAATAAAATATCTCGTAAAATATTTAGTTTTCGATAATCTTACCGTAATACTTTTATGTACAGAATAATGAGACAAATCAATTAGTGTAAAGAAAAAACAAATAATTGTTTAAAAAAATACATTGTAAATAATTACATACTTTTTCTTAAAAACAATTATTTTTTTTATGCTAATTGATTTATCTCATTATTCTGTATATAAAAGTATTACGGTAAGATTATCGAAAACTAAATATTTTACGAGATATTTTATTTTTTCTATCAAAATATGTCAGATTAAAATAACTCAAAAAGTACTTAATGAAAAAATACTTTATTATAGTGTTTTGGAAAGCTCTCGACATAAGCTATAAGAATATGCAATAAAAAATAGGGGTTTCCATTTAAGAAAACATCGACCACATTGACCTCACCTTGAAAAGACCACTTAAGGTCAAATCCATATTTTTATCATGGGGCCCCCCGAAACCATGCAACTTTTGTCTGAAACATTTTTTGATATCTCACTTCGTTTCCGAAAAATATGCCCGCGTCACTATAAATGCCGCACCCTGTATATATTGTATGTACGTATATATATACAGGGTGTCCGATAATTTTTGACACACCCGAAGTGTGAAGATAGATTGGGTCAAAGTGAAAAGAAAAGTCCTGTACTATTTTGCGATTTTCGTAATAGTTATTGAGAAATTAATTAAAAAAGATCGGCCAATTCGCGCAAGTATTACCGTGCGATGAGAAAGAACGGCCTGATATGGGCGGCATTGATATGTGGTTGCTAGGATGCGAGAATCCATCATTATGTACCGCTCGTACGTAACTATTGTCATTTGTGGAGCGCTCCTCCCAAAACTTTGTCGCGCGCCTATTTTCGGGTTGTCTCTTCTCGTTGCGCGCTTATACTCGCGCGAATTGGTCGATCTTTTTTAATTAATTTCTCAATAATTATTACGAAAATCGCAAAATGGTACAGGACTTTTCGTCTCAGTTTTTGGTAAGGAATAACGCTATATACTTAGTGGGCGGTCATTGCATATAGTGTATATTATTTTTTCGAAAAAATCCCTCTCTAAAAAAAGCATGTTATTGACATTGTTGCCTCTTTTCCGCGATGCTGATTAGTTCTCTCGCTGTGCTTAGTGCTTACTTCACTAAGTAGCTGTCATTATAGAGATCGTATATTTTGATAGTTTGTAGAGATTACGTATTACGTATTTATTATACGACACGTGCATATAATTCATTTACATAATAACTTTGCAAGCAAAAATAATTACGTTACATTGGAATAAATTTGATGTTTTTTAAATGATTTGATCCAATTTCAAAGTACTTCGATTATTTTTTGTGGACATAGTTATGTAACTTGTTTATTACTCATATTTGACGTTTTGTATAACTAGAACAACACAGGCACGCGCTACGCGCGCGCTTTTATTTACGGACATTTTTCAATTTTTAATAAATTATACAATTAAAAATGTGATTTTATATTTACATACACGTTTTTACGCGCATACACAAACACATACATACAAGACACACACATGTATGTACATACATATACATATGTTCATACATATGTTTAATGCGACCCGGGTACGCCAAGTTTTTATACTTTGCTTTGATGTAAGTTTGTTTTATTAGAGTTTATGAGAAATTTTCTTTCAATAAATATATCCCAAAGCGTTAGATGTGTATATATTGTGCATTTAGTTAATTATAAAATAACTCTTATTTGAGCTATACGCCCTACTTTATTTATATTGCGATTTATTAAATATTATTTTTCTTAATATTGGAAATAAAAAAATAAAAAAATTTTATAACATAAATTTTTTTCTCTTGGCCCAATTTTTTACATCATTATTTTTGTAGAATATATTTGTACAACTTTTTTTGTTAAAATATTTTTATAAATTTTTATTTTCAATAATTTATAATAACATTTTAGTTCACATGGATAACATTCTTTATTTTATTCATCATACGCAAAGTATAAAAACTTGGCGTACCCGGGTCGCATTAAACATATGTATGTACATATGTATATGTATGTACATACGTGTGTGTGTGTTGTATGTATGTGTTTGTGTATTCGCGTAAAAACGTGTATGTAAATATAAAATCACATTTTTAATTGTATAATTTATTAAAAATTGAAAAATGTCCGTAAATAAAAGCGCGCGCGTAGCGCGCGCCTGTGTTGTTCTAGTTAAATATATATAATTAATTTTATTTTAAGTTTGCATAAACTTAAAAATTTATTACTTCTCATTATCGAAATCAATGCAATAATCTTTATTTCACATGAATAAACCGTCTTGGCAAAAGCGCCAAAAAAATGCACGCCGATGTAATAATTTACGTCATCAATAATTAGATGAGATAACATGTGAATCATTTTGATCCAAGGTTATTGTTCCAACATTCTAAAAATATTTGTGGCCTTGAAAAGGACCATAAACATAATCTATTTATTTTACTTTCAGTTGTTGCTTTGGTGATATCAATTAGAAAAAGGTTCTCTTATTAAGTAAGTTGTATTCAAAATAGCGATATTTAGATATGCATAATTATTATAAAATCTTTAGTGAAATAGTAAAATAGCGTACACACGCTCACACGCACGCTATGCGCGCGTCATCCCTGATTCATACGTAACCTAGAGCGCTCACTCGTTAGCTTAAAGTTGCTCTAATTTAAAAAGTAGTGTTCAGACGCAATTTTGTAGAGAAAGAAATTGTTTCTTCTGGCACGGACAATCACGCTGTGCATTCCGTGTCCGCGAATTCTGGGACACCCTCTATATTACGCAGTAGATTATGTAGATGTAGAGTTACATTTCCAGAAAAACATTCATGCCTTTGATGTCGGCTTTTATCATTTCCGGCCTCGCCTTTTCTTGTTTAATTATGAGTATGATATATGAAAGAAGCTTCCATATGTGTGTGTGTTCAGGAAGAGAAATTTGTGTAACAAATATTTATACTCTTTTAATAGAAAGATAACATTTAATTATATATTTATGTTACGCTCATACATGATGTTATACACATCGGAACACATCGGAAGAAATTTCAATTGCAAGTTTTATGATGGGACAACTTTTTTTATGTCGAGAACTTTCAGAGATATCTGATTTCGCATACATTTAATGTGTTCGAAATTGAAAAATTTTTTATTTTTTTAAATTAAGAAATTAAGTTGGAATTAAAACTAAATCAAGTAGATAATGAATGTATACAGATAACAAAATTTTATTTTATGGACATTTTTATAAATGGAAATATATTTTAGTAGAAATTTTTTTGGTAAATATAGCGAATAGGGGACCCAGCCCCAATGACCTTGACCTTGACATATGTTGTCAAGGACATAATTCTGAGTAACCTTTTCTTCTAATTTAATCGTCGCTCGTTGCTTATTAAGAAGTTATTAACAAAAAAAGTTTGAAATATACCAAAGTACATGCACGGACAGGAAGCACGCGCGCGCGCGCGCGCACACACACACACACACACGGGGGGGCGGGTGCAAGGGGGGCCTTCGGCCCCCCTCCCGCACCCGCCCCGCCGGTAGGCAGGGTGCTCGCTTTACAATGTAGCATGTACTTTGTAAGTTGTAAAGCGAGGTCCACCCTGCCTACCGGCGGGGTGGGTGCGGGAGGGGGGCCGAAGGCCCCCCTTGCACCCCCCGTGTATGTGTGGGTGTGTGTGCGCGCGCGCGCGCGCGCGTGCTTCCTGTCCGTGCATGTACTTTGGTATATTCCAAACTTTTTTTGTTAATAACTTTTTAATAAGCAACGAGCGACGATTAAATTAGAAGAAAAAGTTATTCAGAATTATGTCCTTGACAACATATGTCAAGGTCAAGGTCATTGGAGTTGGGTCCTCTATTCGCTATATTTACCCTTATATTTTATTTTTGAACACCCTATATATGTAAAAACTTGTGTTTATTTCAGTTTATATGTGTAGTATAAGTAGGACTATTTCTGTAAACTAACTTAAATATTTAGTTTTTCATTGTCAGACTAGGTATAAATCTTGATTTTTACAAATTTTTGTTTGTTAATAACTTTTTAATAAGCAACGAGCGACGATTAAATTAGAAGAAAAAGTTACTCAGAATTATGTCCTTGATAACATATGTCAAGGTCAAGGTCATTGGGGCTGGGTCCCCTATTCGCTATATTTACCAAAAATCTTATCAAGAACACACAAGTGTTACACAATGTCATATTAACAGAGAATCATCATTGTTTCGAGAAATAAGCGTAGATTAGTTTTGATGAAAAAGTTTAAGTGATTCATAGACGGAAAATAAATTAAATCTGGAAAATATTCTAAAGCATGATAAATCGTAATTAATTATAGTACATAGTTCAACGAACTATGAATGCGCCTTTTTTCCGGTTACAGCAGGAAACAGTTTCGACTCTGTACAGTTGTTATGGGAATCCGTGGCGAGACCAACTTGATTTTACTGTTATTGAGACGAAAAGGTTTCATGGACAATTAAATTTTAAACTTTTTATTTTAGAAATTTATAAATTATTTTATATTTAAATCCATACGCATAAAAATGCACGCGCGTACGCATGCACGCACGCATACACTTTTTTAGATACATAAATAAATATGTAGAAATAGCATTGCAATGCGATTCATGCCCGTTTTCATACATTTATAACTATTTTTTATAACTATTTTTGTAGTTATTCGTCGCAGCAATCACAATTATTAATATTAGTAAATTTTTAGTATTTATTCTGAAATTATATAAATTTATGCAGATGTTTTTGTGAAAAAGGATAGTTTTGAAATGGGATTTATAGCGCAAGTTATAAATTTAATATTTATTTTAACAAGCTAAAATTGCAATTGTTCTTTTTTCGTTTTTTTGATTAAGATTGATTATTTATTTCCGCACAATATTACTATACATAATGCATCGATCTATTTCAGTGCTCGGATTTAGTTGCACATTTCGGCCCGATTCCGTGGCTCACGCCTATTGCCCCCCACTCACCGCTCATACGTTAACGACGAGTCGCCAGATACGCGTAACTAAGGAGCGCGACGCTTTGTCTCAGGAGCGTCCGTATATAAGAATGTCCAAATAGAATAGTAAGACAATACTTTTCTAAATGCACCGCGAAAATTCTCAAAATTAAAAGTTTTTCTTCAATATTTTATATTTCATTGATATAAAATATTGAAGAAAAACTTTTATTTATAGAAAAGTATTGTCTTATTATTATATTTGGGCATTCTTATATACGGACGCTCCTGAGACAAAACGTCGCGCTCCTTAGTTACGCGTATCTGGCGACTCGTCGCTAACGCACGAGCGGTGAGTGGGGGGCAATAGGCGTGAGCCACGGAATCGGGCCGAAATGTGCAACTAAATCCGAGCACTGATCTATTTGAATGGTTAATTCAGGTCAGGGTAATGCTTGTGCGTTACTCCCCTATGGATAATCAACTCTTGTTAGCGATGGAAAGCCATCGTGTGGAAAATATTGTATAAGTTGAGATTCGAAAAGTGTTTCGATTAATGAAGATGCTAATAGTGTTATGAAATACAAAAATAATTTCGTGATAATTCTGCTATATTGATTAAACAATCTGTTTCACCAGTATTTATATTATCAATGTAAAGAATATCATGCATTAGCATTTCCATAATTTTTTTTTACAATCTTTCACGTGTTTAATACATAATAAAGATATTTTCTAATACTAGCGTTAATATGATTGTGACACCATGCTCTCGTAATTCTTACATTGTGCAGAAGTGCTTATAGCGTTAAGCTGTCGTGTTTCAATATTTATATTTTAAATTGTTTTATGTGCCTACATTTGACAATAAGAAAGGGTTCAAGATTAAAGTTATCTCAATGGAGAAACTAGTTAATATTATTACAATTTTATTTTGCGAAAATATTATCAATTTCTAAGCGAAAGTTGCTCATTTTTTCTCTAGAAAGATTATACAGCGTGTCTGGTAAAGATTGTGTCAACGCTCGTGAGCGGGTAGAGCACAGTAAACTGAACAGAAAAGTCCTGTAATATTTTTTTCTATAACGCTTAATAAAGGAGTTATTATTGAATAACGTCTGGCCAATCAGCGTCGACCTTTAGCCGCGCGCCTGGTAGTGTGCGTGAGCGTTCCGTCGCTACGGCGACGCACACTAACAGACGGGCGGCTCACTGACGTGCGTCCGGCTAAAAGTCGGCGCTGATTGACCAGACTTTATTCAATAATAACTCCTTTATTAAGCGTTATAGAAAAAAATGGTACAGGACTTTTCTGTTAAGTTTACTGTGCTCTACCTGCTCACGAGCGTTGTCAAGGGTGCTTTGGGACACCCTGTATATATAATCTTCCATCGTCTTTCATAAAAATTGAACTTGGAAACCACAAGAAATGGCGTTGTTTGATCGATATCGTGAGCCATTTGTGGCTAACCTGCCCTCAGAATGATTATTACATGTTGTCGTTACGAGCCATAAGAATAATGTTGAGGAAAGTGGTCAAATGCCGATCTCCGAGTTGGATTCTACACGACGAAAAGATCGAAAATGTGCAGCACATTAGCCTCGCTCCCGAAGTTCAGCGAGAATTGGGTTGTTTGGTCGGCGAGCATGTATTTCTGGAATATCCTTGGGCCTATGTGCCGCGAGAAACTGTTTTGAGATTTGCCAATGTAACGGGCTCATCGCTGGAATCATATCGAGACAAGATTGAAGCTTATAGTAGCGATACTTTCCTCATGGGTTATTCATCAACTCGATTGATTGCTCGCGACTTTGTCATCTGCTTGACGGAAGATGCAAAGTCAGCGATAGTGGAAAGAAACGCCGACGTCAGCAAGAGAATCCTGAGTAAAATTATCCACAAAATCAGGAAGACCGGCAGATCCTGGAAGTCGCTCGGAAGTGAGACAGCGTTAGATGGGAGTTTGATCAGAAATACGAGAGAATTTTTCGAGATGCAAATATGCTTTCCAATCAAGTCTTTGGGCTTAAATCGAAACCTCTGTGATAGATTTTCAGAGAAATCTTGGAATAGTTACGTAGAATTAATTCCATACGAGGAATTCGAGAATATCGAAAAGAAATGCATTTCTAGAATGATCCAAACGCACTTTGAGCCTCGAGAAATCCAAGTGCAAACTTATCCCGGTTATCCCAAGAACGCCTGGACTCAATATGTCTACGAAGATACTCTAAGGCCGGATATCGATAATGGTGAATTTGGAAAGAAGGAAAAAGGGTCAACTGAGGAGAAATCGGAGGAGTTGGAAGAGAAGAGAGAGAGCGAGGGGTCTAAAGAGATGTTTGATGTCAAAATGGAAAAGAAGCCAGTGGAGAGCAAAAGTTTATTGGCGCTCTTCTTGGAAGATCATGCGCAAGTAATGATTGATGCCGTATGCTATAACACGGTCGTAAACGTACACATAGACGATATCGAGACACTTGCACAGCAAAAGTTTGAAATAATTCGGCTGCGGGATGAGATCACTTACGTAGACCGATCCTCCCTCGTCGATTTACGCTTGACGATAGGCAAGGTTATCTCCGACGTTTCCTGGCATCCGTGTCTCATCGATTATGTGGCTATTTCCTACGTTACCGTACCGTTGCAGGAAGTTATCCGTTTCTCGTCGGATATCGAGTATAACATTATGTCAAAAACGGAGCCAATAGTATTGTTGTGGTCTCTCACGGACTCTCTTCGGCCACGACTGTTATTGCGATGCGACCAGGAAATTTACTGTATCTCCTTTTGCCCGACGAACGGTGACTTTGTAATCGGCGGTTCCGCATCGGGACAAGTAGTTGTTTGGAATATTCACGAACAAATAGAAAATCGAGCAGACATCAAGCTCGAGTTTTGCATTCAAGATGTTGTAGCGATAATGTCTGATCGAAATTATTCACACGAACTGCCAATTCGTCAAATACAATGGCTTCCTGATAATTACAGGATAGAACCATCCGGAAAACTAACGAAACTATCCACTTGTACGAGTTGTCAGTTTATGACGATTTCCGAGGATGGTACCGTTGCTATTTGGGATCTTTTGAGATACTCCATTATCTCCCAGCTGAAACCAAGTGATTGCAAGATTCTTGATGAATTTTTTCGACCGACATATCGCTTGAATGTTCGACCTTATAACGATCCATTTTTCACACCTCTTTACTTGTGTCTTCCATCAGTCTGCATTTTTCAAGAAGGCGGTAAGCGTTATGATGAGTTGGATTTCACGGGTAAAGATGACACAAAGAGATTATGGATTGGTACGACGCAGGGACACTTCGTTTGTTGCACCTGGGAGAGCCAGATGTTTGACGTGGAAACATCCGGTGTAGACGAGTGCAAGCTTCTAGATTGCACTTTTGCACACGATGGTCCTGTTGCAGCGATTCTACGATCGCCGCATTTTTCGGACATTCTGCTGACGATGGGCGGTCACATTTTTGCTATTTGGAAAGACGATCACTTAAACTTTCCAGTGTTCAGACGAAAATCCGATTGGGCGTATACCGCATGTTGCTGGAGTAATCATCCAGGAATTTTCCTAATGGGTACTAGTCTGGGCGATCTGGAAATTTGGGATATCGAAAGGAAGGCAAACAAACCAGTGCTCATGCAAACTATTTCCAGAAAGCCGATAACTCTTTTGTCACTTCGGGGATTGTGTAAACAAGACTTCAAACTAATCGGCGCTGGTGATTGCAACAGCGTCTTTCGTATTTTTGAGGAACCAGCGGAGATTAAAGATGACATACTTAAAAAAGTGGACTGGTTCGAAGAATATATATGGAGAGAAGTAAGAAGAAAAAAAATGTTTTCTTCGTGGCAGAAAGATTTTCTCCAAAACGATGCGACCATCGTTGCTAGAAGGCAAGCAAGAGCGGACGAGGAACGCAGGTTAAAACTCGAAATGACAAGGATAAAACTTCACAGAGAACATGAGGAACGATTAAGATTGGAAGCTGAAGAGAAAATACGTAAAATGCCAAAATCTAAAGATATTATGTGGAAACTGCGACAGCAAGAAAGGATGAAAAAGGTTCTTTTAGAGAAGAAGAAATTTGTATCACAAGAATTAGAAGAAAAAAGATCGCCGCTGATTCGTTTAACTGAAGAGAGAAATATCAAAATGAACAAAGGAAGGAACAAAGTTGCATTTCGAGACAAATATTTTGATGATCTTGTTTCTCTCGAGTTCTCTGATTACGATCACAATTTGAAAGAAAGAGGCCAAAACTCAAAACAAAGACATGAAATAGTAGAAGATGAAAAAATAATTAATATATATTTGCAAGAGTTTAATAAAATCAGGGATGAGATGCATGGCATAATAGCGAAGAAACCATTTTAAAATTTGATTGAAATACTTGCATAAAGAAAAGGAAGAAAAGGTTATACAAAATGTAAAGAATTCGTAAATGCAAATGCAAAGCTTGCAAAATTCTCTTAAGAGAAGTGATTTCAAGTTTGCCTAATGATAATTAAGATTGTATGAATTGATAAGATAAGATACAATAATTCGACGAGTAGCCGAAAAATATTCTAGGGGATGGCAAATTGCATATAACTTATTATATATAACTAATTGTATACATATATTGTGCAATAAATATAAAATGTGTGTATTAATATATATATATATATATATATATATATATATACATATAACGTGATTAAATTAATTAATGTATTGTTTAATTTAATTAATGTCAAGACGGCATTAATGTTTTAGAAAATAATATTATATAGAATATAATAGTTATATAATATACACGGTCGAACAATTAAGTTTCGACACTCGCTTCGCATTTCCGAATGTTTGATCCGTTTGTGCTGCCATTTTAGGGGGTTATTCACAACTCAATACTCAACACGTGGTGCAAGTTTTAAATTATTTGGTTCAATAGTTAATGAGATACAGTTACGCAAAGTTGTGTTACAAAATTTTGTTTAAAAATCGGTGTAATGAAGGAACGCTTGACAACGCGCCAACATTAAATTCTGCATTAAATTAGTGAAGTCTCCAACAGAAACATTACATTACAAATGATTCAGCAAGCCTAGTCCTCTGAAGCAAGCTCTTTCAAAATCTGATTCACGTTTTGTTTTATGCATATGTATCTTCGAAACGTTACTCTTATGCATAGCTAACTCTCCTTAGGCTTGTTGAATCATTTGTAAAGTTTCTGTTGGAGACTTCTCTAATTTAACGCAGAATTTAATGTTGGCGCGTTGTCAAGTGTTCCTTCCATTACACCGATTTTTAAATAAAATTTTGTAACACTACTTTGCGTGAGTGTATTTCATCAACTATTGAACCAAATAATTTAAAACTTGCACTACATGTGGAGTATTAAGTTGTGAATAACCCCCTAAAATGGCAACACAAACGGATCAAACGTTCGGAAATGCGAAGCGAGTCTCGAAACTTAATTGTTCGACCGTGTAGAATAAACGAATAAAATATCGAAAAAACATAAAGCATTAATGTATATACAAAAAAAAATAAATTAAATTTTCTATAAATTAAAGAAACAAATTATTCCGTGCAAAATAAATTTATTTTAGATTTGTTTTGTTAATTCAATCTAATTAAGTCAATTTAGCTACACAATGCAGCATAAACAGAGTAAAAACAATCTTGTAATAAACTAATGAAGGATAGTCTTTTTTTTATGTAAACAAATATGTGTACAATAAATATAAAATAAATTAAAATTTTTTTTTAGCTGTTTTCGTGTATTTTATTTTAATTCTAAAATTTTGTAGAAATATTTTATTGTTATCAAAACAAATTTTAATATTACAGGTACATTCATTGTATAATTATTTATTTTACATATATATAATATTAATCGAAAAATTTGAATATGTGGAAGTTGAATACCATTAACTGGATGCAGATGCTAATCTTCATTATTTAAATATAAAAACTGTTTTGTTGGTATTACGATTATTAAGAATATTTATTTCGTTAAATTTGTTACGCAAAGTGGATAATGGAAAGCATGTGATACATTTTCCAGGGTCTGGGCATGATATGTATGGCATGCGCATCTCCTGCGTATATAGGTGCGACGCACTGGTTTCTATTTGTTGCGGTAATGTCCTTTATATCTACACTCATATGGTGCGCTGTGTATTTTCTGTCCCTTCGGGAAGTACTTAAGGTGCCCATCAACTGGATCTTAACTGTAAGTGAAAATCGCGAAAAAAAGTTATAAAATTGCGCAAAATGTGCATCTTCGAAGTTTTTCTTTACTTAGTGTTCTATTGTGTATATTATATTTTATTTTATTCAAAAAGATTTAATATTTAAAAATTCATTTATTTGACTTCTAGAAATAAATTAGAAATAAATAATTTGATCTTTTAAGAATTTCTGAGAATAATGATGTATTGATTTTTTAAAGGTGTGTACGCAAAACATTTAGACTAAGAGCTAGCGACATTTTTGCTTACGGTATTTATACTAAGCTCTTCTGGTAATGAGAGACTCGTTTTGACATAGAGAAGGGATCGACGAGTCTGGCAGCTGGGCAGAGGTATGCGTAGCAACACTTTACCCCCAAACATCATAAAAAAATTGTATCAAAATTGTTATTTATTCTCGTCTGTCCTTTTGCTATATTGCATTTTATGAAGTTTTATGGTCATAAATGATAATATCAGACGTATTGTGGGATGTTAAATTGGCTAGAGAATTTTTTTTCATCGAAAATTAGGGTACTAGAATTTTACAATAGCAGAACAATATTTTTATTTATATAAACCAGGCTGTATTTTATATATTATTTCAATCACACTTTCAGGATACTATTAAAATAAATCCCAGATCAATATTGTGGTATTAACTGTATGCTGACAGATTGAAAAAATCAATGCCATGAGCGCGAGCATAGTATTAACTCTTGTGGCTGACGTCGTTGATGAATATTCCATCTTATATTTTTTGTTGTATAACACCTGAATCGAATAAATTAAAATTATTAGAAATATATATCGAATATGTATATCAATAGTTGAAAAAAAATACATACGAAAAATTTTATTCAGCATCGTTTTCATATACTGTAGAGTCTTCCTTAATATCTTCATCTTTTTCATCTGAATTTTCGACATCATTTCCATCGACATCTCTGTCTATAGCAATATCGTCTTCTGTTAATTAGAATAAAGTCGAAAAAATGATTGGAATAGAGTCGAGAACATATTTGAGTATAGTGAGAGAAAAAATGATTACCATCAAAAGTATTTTTATCATCGAATTTGCAGCATTGAATAGTCATCATTTACCGATGCTGGTAATTGATCGCCTTTGAACCAAGTAAAAGTATACTGTCCTTGGATTTCTGTCCAACCGTGGTCTTGGGGAAGCAAATTTATTGATGTTTTTAGATGCGCATTTCTCCATAAAGTCGTTATGAAGTGTGCTCGAAGCACACTATACTATTCAATGCTGTAAATTCGAAGATGAAAATACTTCTGATGGTAATAATTTTTTCTCTCACTATATTATATGTTATATGTTCTCGACTCTATTCTAATCATTTTTTCGACTTTATTTTAATTAACAGACGGCGATATTATTATGGACAGAGATGTCAATGGAAATGATGTCGAAAATTCAGATGAAAAAGATGAAGATATTGAGGAAGACTCTACAGTATACGAAGACGATGCTGAATAAAATTTTTCGTATGTATTTTTTTTCAACTATTGATATATATATATTTCTAATAATTTTAATTTATTCGATTCAGGTGTTATACAACAAAAAATACAAGATGAAATATTCATCAACGATGTCAGCCACAAGAGTTAATAATATGCTCGCGCTCATGGCATTAATTTTTTCAATCTGTCAGTATACAGTTAATACCACAATATTGATCTAGGATTTATTTTAATAGTATTCTGAAAATGTGATTGAAATAATATATAAAATACAGCCTGGTTTATATAAATAAAAATATTGTTCTGCTATTGTAAAATTCTAGTACCCTAATTTTCGATGAAAAAAAAATCTCTAGCCAATTTAATACCCCACAATACGTTTGGCATTATTATTTATGGCCATAAAACTCCATAAAATGCAATATAGCAAAAGGACAGACGAGTATAAATAACAATTTTGATACAGTTTTTTATGATGTTTGGGGGTAAAGTGTTGCTACGCATACCTCTGCCTAATTGCCAGACTCATCGATCCCTTCTCCATACGTCAAAACAAGCCTCTTATTACCAGAAGAGCTTATAATTAGTATAAATACGTAAGTAAAAATGTCGCTAGCTCTCGGTTTATGAGCGCGGTTCGAAAAAACTGTGCGGTGCCCAGTGTTTAGTTACGCCTAACTCAAACGGTTGACAAAGTGTTAAATTAGCTTTTCTTTTTCTTACATGAGAAAAATCTGATATTTACTAATGTTATTTTGGTAATTATTTACATTAACGGACACCTTGCCGATGACCTTAACCTTGACATATGTTGTCAAGGACATGACCATGAATAACATACAAAAGGTTTAGTTGGCGCTCATTGTTTATTAAAAATTTGTTCTACTAACAAAAGTTATGAAGCATTAATATAAGCATAAGCAGAAGCATAAATTTTAGTTTTAAATCAGAAATAGGTTTGGGTTAGGTTATATCTTCCGAAAGTGGAGCCAACTCGTAGGAGGAGGGGGGGGGGGAGGCGGAACCCACTCTGTCCACGCATATACTTTACAACGCGAAGCGAGGTCCACCCTACAATTGTTGTGTGGAATGGAAAGTGTATATGTGGACGCAATAGATTTCGCCCCTCCCCCTACGGGGGGGCTCCATTTCCGAAAGATATAACCTAATCCAAACCAAATTTTAAATGTAAATAATTACCAAATTTGGTGTGAGTTACGTTGTATAACCCAAACCAAATTATCGTTTCGAATCAAACTTTAATTTTAAATATCTCAGAAATTATAAGAGACCGCCGATTAAGTTATAAGAAAAAGTTACTCAGGGTCATATCCTTGACAACATATGTCAAGGTCAAGATCATTTGCGAGGTGTCCGTTAATGTAAATAATTACCGTTATTTTTTCTACTTATATTTTTTATTAATATATAAATACCTATTGATAAAATTGATTTTAAGGAATGTGATAAGGCATATATGTTTAATTCGACAAAATAAAATAATTATATTTTTTTTAGGAACTTCTAAATACATCTATAAAAGCCGTGTTTTACATGATTGCATTCATCGCCCAGCTGTCAGCTTGGACAGCTTATAGAACTTCATCCAACGTATCATCGAACATCGCTGCTGGAGTGAGGCCCACTATTAAAATATTAATAGTTAAAAAGATTAATTTTTACTGTTTTTAAAATATATATATTCAACATTATTTATAGATATTTGGAATTTTTAATACCATTGCATACGCCGCCGGGGCTTATTTCCTATACATCGAATGGAAGAACACTAATGTACAATGAACATCATCGGCCTACAGAGAAGCCAGGTACTTGAAGAGCATATAACATCAATAATTGCCATGACACTAGGATCGTGAATTCTCGTCCGTCTATAAAGATTTTGGCATATTAAGATCGTGCTCAACAGAAATGTTAGCGCTGAAAGGAGCGGCTTAAAACTAGTCCAGCGTGATCCTTCTCAGATCGTGTGTAGCTTACAGAAAGACTTTACTAATGTGCCTTAAAATTAGTTACTTGTAGTAATTGTCGTTGTTAGAACAGAACCTGCTGCCGTTGAGAAGGATCGATGAAGTCGCAGAAACGAATAAAGTGTGCTACATTCAAGATATTATGGTTGCGTTCCGATATTCACTGCCAGTACCGAAAATCTATAGTGTACGTGACGTAAACTATAGATTTTCAGTACTGGCAATGAATATCGAAACGCAACCTACATATCCGAAGACTATTATATTGCACTCACAAAATTTTGTACGAGACCATTGAACATGCGCATCTGTAATTTTATCTAAACTTATATAAATAAAAAAAGTGACATATATTTTTTTTAGATCATTTTATTTAGAATAAAAAGAATGTCGAAGAAAAATGTTTTTTTATATAAAAGTTTCAATATTTATGATATGGAGGGTTAGTTGAATATTATATATTTAACTTGTTTATTAATGAAAAAATAAATATACATCTTTAGATAAGATACACAATGTGGTATGTTACAGATAATTATATTTTTTGACGGATAATATCCATCATCCAATTTTTCATACAAATGCTACTGTCGTCATTATTAATATTTTCTTGAAATTTGTAATTAAGGAATTTTTAATTATTATTTTATTATACAGAGTGTTTCATAAATGATGGGCAAAACTTCAGTAATGGATTCCTAATGCTTAGAGAAGAAAAAAGAGTTATATCAACATAGATTCGGGAATGATTAGTTTCTGAGTTATTAAAGTTTTTGTGACACAATTCTCGTTCGACACAAACATCGTTTTAGAGGAAATGTTCAATATGTCCACCTCGTGTCTCAATACAAGCCTCAGCTCGTCGTCTCATCGAGCCCCGAACACGCTCCCAAATTCCTGACATGGTGCGTATCGTTTGAAAAGCTGTCACAATTCGGTCGCGGAGAGTTTCTACATCATCCACTGTGGTAGCTTTTCAGACAATACGCGCCACGCCAGGAATTTGGGAGCGTGTTCGGGGCTCAATGAGACAATGAGCTGAAGCTTGTATTCAGACAAGAGGTGGACATATGGAACATTTCCTCTAAAGTCCGTATCAGACTACGCATTGAAGATTGAGATTGAAGATTGAAGATTGAAGATTGAAATTTGACCAATCAGGACAAAGAAATTGTAGTCCCTTTTGTTCTGATTAGTCAAATTCCAATTTTTAATCTTCGATCTTCAATTTTCAATGCATAGTCTGATACGGGCATAAGACGATGTGACGAGAATGAAGTTTTGCCTACTATTTATGAAACACCCTGTATAATAAGTAGAATTTGTAGTACCTAATGTTACAGGCAAATTCAATTTTTGTTAAACATTTCTTAAGCAAAATTTTTGTTAAATTATTTGTGAGGCATCATTTCGTTGTACTTTGATTGTATAATCTTTTGAAGAATGATAAAATCATTAGTTTTAAGAGGCATTGTATCAATGTACGATAAGTTCTTAGAGGGATATCAGTTTTTTTCATTCAATATAAATTATTAAAGACTTGATGCTTAATTTTTTAATCTGAAACTATTTGGGCGATTAAGAGGTGTTCATATTGGATGGCTATATTTGCTGGCAATTTTTAGAAGTACCAATTTATAAACATCTGATGATTCCAATGCATCAACTTCTCGTGCATCTGATATACGTGCGTGAAATTTCTAACATTATTTTCTAAAACGTAATTTTTTCTTACTTTTGTGCAGTATATTGCGAGAGATTTTATTTATATATATATGTATTTTTTTATAAATAATATGTATGTAGATGAGATACACACATAATATTATATATTTTCTTTAAATTGGATGCAGTATAACTTTTTTTTATCTTTGCAGTAAAACTTTTTTTCTTTCCTATTCGCATGTAAATCATAAATTTTAAATACATTATAAGAGTCTAGCGAATCGAAAAATAAGATATTTTTTAACATTATCCAAAACTTTTATTTAAACAAATAAACAAATAATGTTTTTGTTAAAAAAATGTTTTTAATAAAAAAATTAAGATGAAAAATTTCAAAAAATATCGAAATAGAAAAACAATAATAGTGTTCTCTTTAGCATAAGTAGTGATGCACGCTTGCACAGTATGCTCAAGATTCAGCCTCCATAAATTACCTAAAATAAAAAATTTTTAAATTACTTAAAATAAAAAATTTTTTATCAGCATCTTTTAATCTTTACATTTGTCATTTTTGGTTCATATCTAGTGGCTTTTTCCGAATTTTTCAATTTTTTTATCTAAAAAAAACAAATTTTTTTACAAAAACTCAATTTCTAAGTTTATTCAAGAAATAAATATTTAAAAAATTGTTCCCTTCCTTCCGATATTAAAAAATATCCTTTTCAATTCACTAGATTCTTATAACTTGTTTCGACGGAATCAGTTATGGATTTATGCATATACATACATTACACATCGCTCTATAATTTTTTGTTTATATTTTATGTGAAGGCAGAATATATATATATGTATGTTAAGTGTCTTTACGTATCTTTCAAGAGAATCTGCAAGATAATTCCGAATCATGTCGCGTAATTCATTATAGCGCTGACTAACTAAAGTGGACATTATTATTTAAGACTATGCTATTCTTTTTCTCTTACCATAAGCGTTGAGATGATGCATTCACTCGTTTATCTCCTCTGTTCATTCATTGTTCCTCGAATTAAGGTAAAATTACATTGATATATGTATTTTTTATTTTCGAGAAATTGTGTATTTAAATATTGTTGTTACTTGTTTATTGTATAGCATTATTTTTCAGTATTACGATTCTGTAATTTTTAAAGACAATATCGCTATCGTTACGTATTGTTGCGCATGCATTTTTAATATGTCAAAATACATGCGACACATAATGACAGCGATATCGTCGTTATAAGTTACAAAATAGCAATACAAATATTATAATCGATTTCCATGCACATATGCAGTGTATATTATACAAGATGTCCTAAAACTACCGTATTTCTTCTTAATGGCAGATTCCTTAGAACATTTCAAGACGAAAATCCTAATACAAAAATGTCAAGGCTATAATAGTTTTTAAACGGGAAGCGATTATATTTTACGAATGACAGGGCTGAGATTTAGCGCGCCCAGGCCCGGCGAAATAATAGACCTTCATGGTAACATTGATCGACCACTTTGACAGCTGAAGTTGCAACATGTCGCAAATTTTTACTTGAATCATTTTTAAGATTAGTTCTTGCATCCATTATTCATAAAAAGAATGTACTAATGCAATGCGTAGAGAAGCGGGAAAACGTATAATGACAATGCTATTGTAAATTTATACAATAATCATAATATCATAAAAAAGGCGCTCCATTCATAGAAGCACTTTTTTCATTGACATTTAGCCGTGCCTGAGCGCGCAAAATCTCAGCCCTCATTCGTAAAATATAATAGCTTCCCATTTAAAAACTATTATAGCCTCGACATTTTTGTATTAGGATTTTTGTCTTGAAATGTTCTAAGAAATCTGCTATTAAGAGGAGATACGTAGTTTTAGGACACCCTGTATACAGGGTGCTTAGAAAAACCATTCAATATTTATATGGTAAATAGAACACACCATATTGAGTACTGAGTAAAAAAACCTTAGTAAACGTAGGTCGAAAGCTCAACCGTTTCTGAGGTATAAACATTTTTATATGTTAGGATCATGATTGACTTACTGGTTTCTATAAGTGTCGCATGCGACGTGAAAAGAAGATAATCTATCTAAATCTTTATCTCGATATTTACAAAAAGTGTTCTTTCCATTTCCATACACGTTTGGCATCTTCTTCTTACAGAATCGCGAATTCTCTCGAAACTTCCAGGTCTCTGTCGAATTATTTGACAAGTACGCTGGATTCGGTCACGTAATTCTTTTAAGTCATTTATCGGCGAAGAATACACTATGCTTTTCAAATATTTCCATAAAAAAGTATAATCACTGTGTAATCATCAAATCGCAAAGATCCGCAATCGTCGGTTGATGATAACTGACTGATTGCCGGTGAAATTTTCTGTTATGAAGTATGTAAGGAAATTGAATGAGGACATTCGGAACGCGGTTTATAAACACTGAGGTAAATATCGCATGCGACATGTAGAAGTCAGTAAGTCAATCATGATGCTAAGAGCCGTGGCACATAAAAAAACTTAAGCAGTAAGACTTAAGACGTAAGCGAATTGACCAATCACGGTCGAACAGTAAGGCAGCCATATTTAAACGTAAGCTACGCTGAAAATTCCGTATGGTTGAAATTCTTAAGGGCCGTGGCACATAAAAAAACTTAAGCAGTAAGACTTAAGGCTTAAGAATTTCAACCATACGGATTTTTCAGCGTAGCTTACGTTTCAATATGGCTGCCTTACTGTTCGACCGTGATTGGTCAATTCGCTTACGTCTTAAGTCTTACTGCTTAAGTTTTTTTATGTGCCACGGCCCTAAGTCTTAAATCTTACTGCTTAAGTTTTTCTATGTGCCACGGCCCTAACATACAAAAATGTTTATATCTCAGAAACGGTTGAACTTTCGACCTTATGTTTACTAAAGCTTTTTACTCAGTATGGTGTGTTCTATCTACCATGTAAATATTGAATGGTTTTTTTTTAACACCCTGTGTATATATATATATATATATATATATATATATATATATACAGGAGAAAGTAGAGTAAAATCGGGTAGGCGGGTCAAACCGGGTATCTCTGTTTCTTCGTGATAAATGCTATTATCTTTGGCTAACTCGTGTTATTAGTTGTAGATTGATGCCAACATTATTTTGAGATGAACTGTGCCCACGTACACACGATATTTCTTTTTTGAGAGAAGTTCAAAATTTTCTGGCTAAGAAAGATCGATATCGGGACAACAATTAAGTCGTTATGGATTTTTTCTAGATAGAGCGTCTGCTTCGGTAAATACAACATTGCACATTCTGTACATATTAGAGAGTATATCTACACTAGTTTTGATCGTCACTTTGTACGCCGGAATATACAACCGCCGTGTTTGTTACTTTCCTTGTACTGGGGCAAAACCGGGAACTTACACATTTCATAATGAAAAGAGGAAAAACTGTTATCCTGACTTTGTCTCCCTACAAAAAGCAGTTGGAAACGAAAATTATCACACAGAAAAAGAAACCACCAAATAAAAAGCTTTTTGAGACCCCTAAAGTTAAAAAATTAAATAAGAAAGTCCTGCAGCAATGTCGAACAAGAGGATATCTTTATTTGTGATTTTTGTCAATAGAATACATCTTTATATCGTATTTTGATTAAAATAAATCTAGATTTTGTAATTGCAGGGTGTTTTACATGTTTTCAAATTGGTACCCGGTTTTACCCCACCGATAGGGCAAAATCGGGTATTTTGACTTCTCCAAAAAATCTTGTTATCCTTGGTAACCAAATATTTTTTTTCAACAACTAGCCTCATTTTCTCATGGTTTAAGGTCCACTAAAAACTACTAATGCTCAGCAAAAATTTTTTTATTCTCTGATTTTTTATAGAAAAATAAATCCAAAAAAGTACCCGGTTTTACCCCACTTGCCCCTATATATATATATATATATATATATATATATATATATATATATATGTGCGATTCTTTTTGGACGTTTTTAAAATTTTAAAATTTTATTTATTTTTTAGTTATAAACTCTAAATAAAGTACAAGAACATTATTACATTTGAATGTGTTTTATTATCATTATCACATTAATACATCAAACATTTTTTAAACATTTTTTTCTTATTATTGCATGTTTATTTTTTTTAAATTGTTTCCATATTGTGTTGTATACACACATGCTTATGAAAAACATCTAAAAAATCATATAAGTATACACATACAAGAGATATAAATTAATATATTATAATAACAGCAATAAGCTCAAAATACTAACAATTAAATGGGAAAATTGGCAAATAAGAACCAAGGCGCAGGTATTTTGGTACGCAAACTTATCATTGTTAAATTTTTGTAATAATGTGTATTTAAAAAATGTACGTTTCGGACCTTTTTTGGTCCATCTTCAGCATGGAAAAATATATAGATTATATTGGAATTTTAAACTTGACATACACAACATTTGTTTTTGTAGTTAAATTTTGAATTGAAATAATCAGAAAGAGGAAGACTTATTAGAGCTCGCGTAGAGTCTGTACAAAATAGTGGACAACGTTTAAACGCTATCGTCACATGTATATCCATCAGTGGTTTACAATACAGGGTGTCCGATAAATATTGTGCTAACGCTCGTGAGCGGATAGAACACAGTAAACTGAACAGAACAGTTCTGTAACAATTTTTTCTATAAAGCTTAATAAAGGAGTTATTATTGAGTAAAGTCTGCCAATCAGCGCCGACCTTTAGCCACGCGCCTGGTAGTGTGCGTGAGCGCTCCGTCGCTACGGCGGCGCATACTACCAGGCGGACGATTCACCGACCGTCGGTGAACCGCCCGCCTGGTAGTATGCGCCGCCGTAGCGACGGAGCGCTCACGCACACTACCAGGCGCGTGGCTAAAGGTCGGCGCTGATTGGCAGACTTTACTCAATAATAACTCCTTTATTAAGCGTTATAGAAAAAAAATGTTACAGGACTTCTCTGTTCAGTTTACTGTGCTCTACCCGCTCACGAGCGTTGGCATAATCTTTACCGGACACCCTGTATAGTAATGATGTAAATATGACCAACCATTTTTAAAAAATACACATTTATTACAAAAATTTAACAATAATAAGTTCGCGCACCAATACCCACGTTTTGGCTCTTATATTTGCCAGTTTTTTTACTTCATTAATATATTATATTGTTACTGTTGTGAAAGTAATATTTAATAAGTTTATTCCATATTTTCACATTTCTTATTTCATTATATTACTTTTCATTGAAAATACGATCTTTAATATATGTTTATTTGCATTGCACGAATGAAAACTACAACATATTTACATTGATTATAATACATAAATACATACGTATCTTCTAAAAATGTGTGTGGATGTATGATATCACCGGTGACGTCATCCTTGGTGAAGCAGCGCTTCAGTCAATCGCTGACGGCCAGTGTATGACAACGTATCTTCTTCAGGTTAGTGCATTGTGTTATTTGATATGGTGTGTATCACTTTTTATGTCATTTATAATAATCTCATATATGTATAAACATGCATTTTGGTTACCTGCTTATTTTGAGAGAGAGGGAGAGAGAGAGAGAGAGAGAGAGAGAGAGAGAGAGAGAGAGAGAGAGAGAGAGAGAGAGAGAGAGAGAGAGAATCTTATTTTTTTATAATAATTTTTCGTAATATATCATTTCTTATATTAAAAATAACATTACAACTATTATTTGAAAATTATAATTTTTAACCGATAATTGCGCTATGCAAATGCTCCTACAAATATATTGCAGCATTAATATCATAATAATATTTTTAAATGATCTTTATATTGTCAAAGAAATTCAAAAAGCTTATTATTGTCGGTCACTATAATAATTTCTTTTTATAACTTCTGATTGTGAAGAAAAAAATCACGTATAGTAATCAGATTTATTGAGATTATAATTAATATATGATATATCTAATATATTAGATATTGCCGCGCACATACTCTATCATTTTTACCTTATTCAATATTCCTCCCCCAATTCTGCAAAATTATATTATATATAATAAAAAAAGCAAAAACTCTAGTTTAAACTTAATTTCAGTATAACAAATTAAATATTTTGAGAAACATAGGAGAGTTGATAATTTATATAATGTAATAAGGTAAAAGTGTAAAAGTATAAATATACAATAATAAAATGAAAGGTTATATGTGAGCAAAAAATATTGTGCGCATGCGTTATGATAAAATACTATCTACGGCGATTGTATAGAAGATAATTTGTGTAATCTTTGTGTGGGCGAGTGAACATTAAACGAGGAGTTAGGTGGTAGATACGATTCAATCTTAATCGAAATCGTTTTAATAAATTTTTTACTCGCACCTTATACGTAATTCTCTCGTGTTTTGGATATTTAAAAATAACCTGTGACTATACAGTGACGCTTATTCACTCGTAGCGCCGCTTTCTCTGTCGATGTTTCGTTATATTTTCGCAATGCCAAACTTTCGTTGATTATCATTGATTTTAATATTTTTCAATAGCGTAATTACTATCTTTTATATGTATGTTGTATATATTTATCTTTCTACCTCTGTTTTATTTTTATGAAATTTGTAAATTTTTTTTTCAAGATGCACATATAGTTGATAGAAACAATGTGCAAAGTGTTTTGTGTCTGGTATAGTTCTTATCGCGAACACATCAATATTTTAATTTTTTGATCACAGCAAGTACTAATATCACACACACACACGAACATATTGACTAAAATCTTTTTCACAATAATTATAATATAGTCATAAAATCATATTTAGTTAATTTTTTATTTCAATTAAGAAATTTTTAGATATAAAATCAATATAGTTATGCATAGAAAATTTAATACAACTCATAAGATCATTAATGCTGATTTTATCCTATATTTAAGGGGGCATACCCGTTTGAAACCTCGAAAAATGAGTATATATTTTTAGATTTTTTTGCAGCGCAATGACTTGTTGAAAATTTTTAATTTTTTTACAATATTAATACAATATTATTAACTACTTAAATAAAAATTTTCAACCTAAAGTTTTTTTTTTTTTGAAAGTTATGCGAATATTTGCAGATTTATGTTTTCATGCATGATGTGCATGAAAACTCGGGCTACGTTCGATGGATTAACTTCAAATTTTACATGCGAGTTTCTTATAAGATTCCGCATCTGCCAAGCCTTTTTTTAATCCAATGCCCTATTTTTTTGTTATAAAAAAAAGATGTACTTTCCTTCAAAAAAACCGAATTTTTTTTCAACGCGCTGCCATTCTTTTATTTTTTGAAATTTTGAAGAAACGCTTGGATAGCAGATAACTATTACAATGTTTAATAAGAAAAAACTTGGATTTTTGATTTTAGATATGATCTACGAATGTTTTCATGCATATCGTGCAGCCACTTAAAATTTGGAGGAGCTCCGCAAATATTCCCAAAACTTAAAAAAAAAAAATTTTTTTTAAACTAAAAATTTTTATTTAAGTAGTTAATAATATTGTATTAATACCGTAAAAAAATTAAAAATTTTTATCAAGTCGTGCTGCAAAAAAATCTAGAAAATGTACTCATTTTTCGAGATTTCAAACGGGTATGCCCCCTTAACCAACTCAATAAAATAAGGGTAAAATGTTACATCGATAAAATTTAATAAAAAGAAATTGACAAAAAAGTACAGAATTAAAATATCTTCTCTAGTTAGTCTCATCACTTTTCCAATAAGAGAAAGTAAATTCAAAGGTCTCTACGCACTATCGATCGTCGGACGAACTTACAGGGTGTGTCAAGATGTTCCAAAGCCATTGGAGGATATTTTATAATAGAATGCTGTTGTGTTTGATTGCTGTTTATTTGTGATATTTGTGGATTTGAAAAAAAACACAATTAAATATTGCATAAACTATAAATGCTTATACAATAATAATATTTTTGAAAAAATTCCAATCTCTCTCTTAATAACTACTTATTGAGAGATTGGAATTCTTTCAAAAAATATTATCTATTTATTTTTAATAATATTATTCATATTATCTATGATATTTATTTATCTTTTACACACATTAGATTTCTTATGGTTCATCAGAAGAAAAGCGATATACAGGGTATATCAGAGCACCCGTACCAGGCATTTTTTAGGAAACCTACGCATTTTCAAAAAAATAATTATTTTCAAGAAAAAGTATGTAATTATTTACAATATATATTTTTTAACAATTATTTATTTTTTTTACACTAATTGTTTTGTCTTATTATTCTGTACATAAAAGTATGGTAAATATAGCGAAAAGGGGACCAAGCCCCAATGACCTTGACTTTGACATATGTTGTCAAGGACATAATTCTGAGTAACTTTTTCTTCTAATTTAATCGTCGCTCGTTGCTTATTAAAAAGTTATTAACAAAAAAAGTTTGAAATATACCAAAGTACATGCGTGGACAGGAAGCACGCGCGCGCGCGCGCGCACGCACACACACACACACACACACGGGGGGTTGCAAGGGGGGCCTTCGGTCCTCCTCCCGCACCCACCCACTGGGTCGCCTTTTCGCTATATTTACCAAAAGTATTACAGTAAGATTATCGAAAACTAAATATTTGACGAGATATTTTATTTTTTATATCAAAATATGTCAGACTAAAATATAAAATAACTCGAGAAATACTTAATGAAAAAATACTTTATTATAGTGTTTTGAAAAGCTCTTGAGATAAGCTATAAGAATATGCAATAAAAAGTTGGGGTCTTCATTTAAAAATTTTAATGTAATCTTTATGTGATCTTAACAATACTCTTCAAGGTCATACTAATATTGCTTCGTAACGCGTTACTTGAAACCTTACAACTTTTGTATGAAACAATTTTCTCGAAAATGCGTAGTTTTCTTAAAAAATGGCACGGGCGCCCTGTATAAAACTTTCAAAATATAAATGCAGAATTTAGGAAGGAGGGGGGATAAAGAAAGAGAGAGAGAGAGAAAGAGAGAAAAAGTGTGTGCGTGCGTGCGTGTATGCGTGTGCGCACGCGCGCGTGCTGAATAAAATCTCGATAAATTACGATAAATGTATAATACAATATATAGAAAAATTATCTTTGATTTTTTCAGAACTGAAAAAATAAGGCAACAATGTCTCATTCCGTGACAATTAGAACACAAACAGTGACGGCTAGTTCGTCAACGATTATCATCAACACTGGCTATTTAAAAAGTTGGAGCGGTATTTTAAAATTCCTACAATTGGTATGCGCCCTTACTATTACATTCATTTATTCACTTCGATTATTATTTTCATTATGATATCTTTATCAAGTAAAGTATCTATTAATACATTTTAATATAAAATATTTGCTTTAATTAATTAGTAATAATTAATTTTTTCCAACAATACTACAACAGTATAATATAATTCTGAACACAAATAATTTCAGAGTTTAACCATTTTTACCGCGCACATATTTAATTAAGATGAATATTTGTCATTTAAATAAAAAAATCAATATTACTGTTAGTTAAATGTATATAATTTACAAAAGATATTCAGGTAATCTTGTAATCTTTAAATGGTATTCGCATTATCGCGCGCGCGCGCTGCAATATCGCTTTCGGCTATATTCGCACATATTTACTTATGATAATGGTATCAATATGTGATTTCTATTGTGATGATAATAATGTGAATTCTAAAATATTTCGTTATATTTATATTAATATATTTTGTTAGTCGTATTAGAGTACAATTAGTGCAAGTATAATTATTACCATTAGTATACATATATTTAGTATATAATTTATGAAAATTTTTATAGAAATAAATATTATATATGTATATATGTGTGTATATATATATATACAGGGTGTTAAATTTCAAACGTAACAGGTGGAATATCTCGTAAACAATGCATTTTAGAAAAAAATGTTTCGTACAAAAGTTGTATGGTTTAGGAGGAAACATAACATAGTATTATTCATATAACCTTGGGCGGCGTCTCCAAGGTCAAGTGGAAGTGAGAACGAATTTTTTAAATGGAAACCCATATTTTTTATTGCATGTTCTTGTAGCTTATTTCGAGAGCTTTTCAAAACACTATAATAAAGTATTTTTTCATTAAGTACTTTTTGAGTTATTTTATATTTTAATCTGACATATTTTGATATAAAAAATAAAATATCTCGTAAAATATTTAGTTTTTGATGATTTTACCGTAATACTTTTATGTACAGAATAATGAGACAAATCAATTAGTAAAAAAAAAATAATTGTTTTTAAGAAAAGGTATGTAATTATTTACAATGTATTTTTTAAAACAATTATTTGTTTTTTTCTTTACATTAATTGATTTGTCTCATTATTCTGTACATAAAAGTATTACGGTAAGATTATCGAAAACTAAATATTTTACGAGATATTTTATTTTTTATATCAAAATATGTCAAATTAAAATATAAAATAACTCAAAAAGTACTTAATGAAAAAATACTTTATTATAGTGTTTTGAAAAACTCTCGAGATAAGGTACAAGAATATATAATAAAAAATGGGGGGTTCCATTTAAGAAAACATCGATCACATTGACTTGGCCTTGAAAAGGTCATTTAAGGTCAAGTCCATATTTTCATCATATGTCCCCCTGTGAATCATACAACTTTTGTCTAAAACATTTTTGTCTTAAATTTATAGATTTTAAGATATTTCAGTGGATACATTAAAATGGCCTATCCTGTATATATATGCATATGAGAGATTCCACCAAATCGAGTACCACTTTTGGGCCTGCATGTCTGCGATCACGTTCAAATTTTTTTGGCTTATAGTCCACATTGAGAAACATACTTACAAGTTTTTTAAGATTTTTTCCTCCATTATTTTAGCCGCCATATTAGGGAACATTTTACGTTTTTTTTTTTTTTTTTTTTTTTTCATAAATTAATTGCGGCATTACGCGTGCTCTAAACAAATTTTTGTTATGTATGTTTTTTATGTAAAAAAACCTCAGCTTTTCAAAAAAAAATATTTCAAAATAAACGGACCCATATAAACTGCTGAAAATTCGATTTTAATCATAAAATCACAGTTTTTGGCAAGTGCGCCATTTTTTAAAATTTTGAAACTATTTCCATTGAAAAGCTGAGAAAATTTCGCATAGAATACGTAAAAATCAAGTTGGGATCTCTGTAAGAATTTATTGGGTCACTAAATGTTTAAAATCAAAAAACTAAAAAATTAAATTTTCCAAATTTTTTTCGATTTTTTTTTTACTACTAGTGCTTTATGACAAAGATTCCAAGAGAATTTTGCATACCACGATAAAAGTTATCTATTCCACATTGTGTATTGTCGCTGAAAATTTAAAATCATTTTTTGAAATAGAAATATATTCTATTTCAAAATTCCCGATCATTTCGATTACTTTTGTTTTTATTGAAAATGAACGATATTTGGATTCAAAAGTCAAATTAGATGCTCGATCTTCTCGATCAAAAACTGTAAAAGGGACCCAAATGATACATTTCATCGCTCCGATTCCAAACAATCCAAGTGTGGTTACAACGAAGTTTGTATCTAATTCAGAAACTTACTCTATCGTTCAACTCTACAAGCCATCAGCACCTTAAAAGTTACCAACAAAGTTCATGTAATTCTGACATCAATAAAAAAAAAAAATCGAAAAAAATTTGGAAAATTTAATTTTTTAATTTTTTGATTTTAAACATTTAGTGACCCAATAAATTCTTACAGAGATCCCAACTTGATTTTTACGTATTCTATGCGAAATTTTCTCAGCTTTTCAATGGAAATAGTTTCAAAATTTTAAAAAATGGTGCACTTGCCAAAAACTGTGATTTTATGATTAAAATCGAATTTTCAGCAGTTTATATGGGTCCGTTTATTTTGAAATATTTTTTTTTGAAAAGCTGAGGTTTTTTTACATAAAAAACATAGATAACAAAAATTTGTTTAGAGCACGCGTAATGCCGCAATTAATTTATGAAAAAAAACAAAAACAAAAAAAACGTAAAATGTTCCCTAATATGGCGGCTAAAATAATGGAGGAAAAAATCTTAAAAAACTTGTAAGTATGTTTCTCAATGTGGACTATAAGCCAAAAAAATTTGAACGTGATCGCAGACATGCAGGCCCAAAAGTGGTACTCGATTTGGTGGAATATCTCATATATATAATTGATATTTCCATTTTTTACCAACAGGCGCTGGGCATAGTTTGCGTAGGGATTATTGGTAACGAATTTAATACTTATCCTCCTCGGACTACGCCAGAGTGCTTCTTTCTTGTCATAACGATTACTTTTATGATTAACACTTCCATCCTTCTTCTCAGTTGTTTGATATCTCTTTCTACTGCATCTATCATATCAAAAACGATCTATGTAAGTACTTTTAAACACATACATATATATATGTATATGAAAAAATGTCATTCAATATGTTCGACTTGTATTATATTTACATGAAGAATTATCTCCATTTTGCTTGTACCACAATTTATGATATACCTTGTATATATCCCATACACATACACGCGTTTATATAAATTACCTGTTACATATAACTTGTTCAATTTATAGATTATTTGTATATTGCTCAATAGATGAGAAACAATTGTTAATGAGAAAAATTGCATTAAAATTTGTTTAAATGACATCAAAAATATGAAATTTAAGAAAACAGTCGTTTCGATTAAAATTTATTATGCAACATTATGTTTATTGACATCAAAGATTTTAAACTTTCAGGAACTCCTTTATCATTCCATTGCATTTGGATTATTACTTGCGGCCTCATTGACGCTATTGGTGCACGTCAATAATTATAGGCGTTATAACTACGAATTGTTGTTAGGTGCATCTGTAAGTACAATATTATATTCATAAAAAACAAAATTCTTAATTAAGTCGTTTTTCTCAAAAACGAAGCCTCGTATAAAAAAATTTTATTCTACATTTTTGACTTATTTTTTCATATAGAATCATCTCCTTCCCGCTTGTACCACCAATTCCGAGACACTCTATATATACACTACTTAAAAAAAAAATAGGGAACACTTTTCATATCCTAAAAATTGGGCTATTTTCAAACCACTGAAACTCGACGAAAAATCATCGTAGACATAAAATTAAATAAGCTATCTGAAGCTTGAAATTTCAACTTTAACGCCATATCGGTGGTGTAAAAAAATTTTTTTTTCTTCCTTGTTCTGTGCTTTAAAAAAGAACACATTGTTTTGTTTCTTAAAATTATGTATTTTTGACACTCTGCAACTCGATAAAAAAAATTTCTCTCGGAAAATTCAATTTAAATTCCATAAACTACAATATTTTGCCTACAAAATGCTTTTTTTTTAATTTTCCTACGATTTTTTTTGACCAAGTTACACAATTTTGAAACTAAACCCGTATTTCCTAGAAATGAAGAAATAAAAAAAAATTTTTTAACTATCGATATCATGTCACAGTTGAAAATTCAAGCTTCAAAATGCTTTTTCAATTTTTTGTCTGCGATGATTTTTTGCCGAGTATCAACATTATTTCTAAAAATACAGGTTTAATTTCAAAATAGTATAACTCGGTCAAAAAAAATCGTAGGAAAATTTTTAAAAAAGCATTTTGTAGACAAAATGTTATTGTTTATGGAACTTGTGTTGAATTTTTCAAAATAAATTTTTTAAAACTATGAGTATAGGCTCTCAAGATCAATACTAATTAACATACAAATAGCAATTTAGAGCCAACGCTGATTTCGAGGCGCATATTTTATATTAGTTATAAATTAGACATTTGTCATATTTTAAAAAACGAAACGAACGTTTCGGTCCCTCTTTTGGACCATCTTCAGCGTAATATAAATATCGAATTATCAATGTCGCAAATTGTTGCGAGTTATGTAGTGAGTTATATAAATATAAAATATAAATATGAATATGAATATAAATTATAAAAACCGCTATTTGAGCCGAATGTGTTATCGATAATTATGTCGCACAAAAATACATTAAGTTAGACAAATTAAAATCGGATAAAAATACTCAAGTTTACGCGGAATTTATAACGTGGGTCCGCAAATCTATCCTTCGGTGCTCTGTCTATATTCGGATGGAAGATGAACATCTTACTCCACACACAGAAAAATACATACTATATACAAGTAAATATTACTTGTTTCAAGTATTTAAAAAGTTCATATATCCGCAAATCTATCATAAATTCATCATAAGCATCAAATTTATTCAAAATATATTCTGAATCCTAATAAATTTAATACTTCAATCAAGAATATTAAATTATATAATTGAAAGAAATACATTAAATTTTTCTGATCTAATAAATTTTCTTACATTAAATTAACCATATCTGACTTTTCTTCGATAAAATTTTATAATATTCTTCAAAAGAAAATATTTACTTTTTTTGAGTACGTGATAATGAGTATTTCTAAAATTTGTGACAAGTCTATTTTAAGACTATTATTAAGAAAATATTCTTTGTTAAAGATAACTGTTACTTAAAAGAAGTAAAGTAAACTGAGTAATCATTTTACTTAGCAATAGAATAATATTTTTCTGTGTGCACTCATGCTTCAACGAAACGCACTTCTTCCTCGGGTGACAAACCAGGAAGTGTTTGTATAAGTGTATATATGAGTTGATATCTAAACCTCCTGGAATTGAGTGAGAGCCGATCACAGAAAAATCACATTGGAATAATTAATTTAAATACCTTAAGAATAGATAAGATGTAAACTGAGTCATGTGCTTTTTGAAACTTCAACTTGTCCGGAGTGTTCCCCTAAGGGGGAACATTATCCGACGAGGACACAAGAGCGACTGACGGATTTTCAAGACAGTTCCGAATATAACAAATAAGCAATGTGTCTTTATTTCAAAATAGGATTGACCCTCAAAGTTTCGGTAATTTTTCGATAACGGTCGCATAAATGTCAGAGAGGCGATCTGTATCTGTTTGCAAATTAAGACTGTTTTTTTGTCTTTTGATATACATCATCTCAGAAATTAACCGTTTTTGGAAAAATGGTTCTCTATCAAGGATTTCAATTTCGTCCCACTTAAATTCGTGATCAAACTCTACTCTGTGGTCAGTTATGATCGATTGATTTGCTGTGTTCCTTTTTATAAGATTTCGGTGTTCCGAAATTCTTGTAGATACACGTCTGCGAGTCTGTCCTACATATGATGCGCGTCACAGTCATTACAATTAATTTTATATACTACATTATTGACTTGGGATTTAAGTATGTTATCTTTGTGAGCTTTAATGTGTTTCCGCAATTTATTAAGACTGCAATAGGCCAATTTAACATTGAGGTCTTTGGTGATGTTAATACATTTTTCGGAAACCGAAGGAATGTATAGTAACGTAAAATACGATACCGTTTTTTCTTTATCTTCCCTATTATCACTATTTTCTTCATTCATATTAAAAACTGTAAATTTATTAAATAATGTTTTAAGCCATTGATGAAAAATTTGAAATATAAAAGTTAATGGATATGAGTCGTCGAGTAAAATTTTTATGATGAAATCGATATTTTTGAAATGGAAAGACGGGTGTGATAATAAAAAGACCCTATCTATAAGCCCGATCACCGTGCCTCTTTTTTGGCAGAGTGGATGCTGAGAAAAGAAATTAAGGTATCTTCCAAAGAACGTGGCTTTATGAAACCAATCCCATGAATTATATTCATATTCATATTTATATTTTATATTTATAGAACTCACTATTGTTGCGACATTGATAATTCGATATTTATATTACGCTGAAGATGGTCCAAAAGAGGGACCGAAACGTTCGTTTCATTTTTTAAAATATGACAAATGTCTAATTTATAACTAATATAAAGTATGCGCCTCGAAACCAGCGCTGGCTCTAAATTGCTATTTGTATGTTAATTAGTATACATTTTTTTATCGAGCTGCAGGGTGTCAAAAATACATAATTTTAAGGAACAAAACAATGTATTCTTTTTTAAAGCACAGAACACGGAAAATAAAAAATTTTTTTAAAACCACCGATAGGGCGTTATAGTGAAACTTCAAGCTTCAATATGCTTTTTTAAATTTTTGTCTACAATGATTTTTCATCGAGTTTCGGTTTCATCGAGAGCGGTTTGAAAATAGTCCAATTTTTAAGGTATGAAAAGTGTTCCCTATTTTTTTTAGTAGTATATGTATATAGTATATACAGGTTGTCCCATTTTCTTTTTGTCAGTCAAATATCTCGTTATCACGTAGTTTTAGAAGAAAATGTTTTAGACAGAAGTTGTATGATTTCAAGGGGGACATAAGATGGTGGCAACGATTTGATCTTGGATAGTCATTTGAAGGTCACGTGAAGGTCACCTTCTTAATCTGACATATTTTGATATAAAAAATAAAATATCTGATAAAATATTTAGTTTTTGATAATCTTACCGTAATACTTTTATGTACAGAATAATGAGACAAATCAATTAGTGTAAAAAAAATAACTGTTTTCAAGAAAAAGTATGTGATTATTTACAATGTATTTTTTTAAACAATTATTTGTTTTTTTTTACGCTAATTGATTTGTCTCATTATACTGTACATTAAAGTATTATGGTAAGATTATCGAAAACTATTTTAAAAATATTTTACGAGATATTTTATTTTTTATATCAAAATATGTCAGATTAAGATATAAAATAACTCGAAAAATACATAATGAAAAAATACTTTATTACAGTGTTTTGAAAAGCTCTCGATATAAGCTATAAGAATATGCAATAAAAAATAGGGGATTCCATTTAAGAAATTAAAGGTGTCCTTGACTTGACCTTAACGATGCCATCCAAGGTCAAACCAATGACACCATCTTATGTTCCCCTCAAAACCATACCATTTTTGTTTAAAACGTTCTTCTCTAAAATGCTTAATTTTTGAAAGAAAAGGGGTGTATGGGTGGTCTAAGACACCCTGTATATATACATATATATATATATATATATATATATATATATATATATATATATATATATATATACATATATATATATATTGTGTGAAAATAATTTATTGATTTTTATTTAGATTTGCGGTCTAGTAAATGCCGGTTTGTATCTCTTCAGCACGATTCTTGCCCTTCGTACTTATAGAGGGTTCTAAGCGATTCAATTATACGACAACGATTTTTTTTAAATGAAAAAATGACTCTTATCACGTTTGGTTTTTACAAACCAAATTTATATATTGTATAAGAATTTTATTTAATTAAATTAATATATGCATATATATATATATATATATATAAGCTGCGTATATAATATAATAAATTTTGACTTTGTCTAATATGTTAAATATATGGATAATGATAAAATGGTGAAGAATATTTCTCCGTTTTATATGTTTCATAAATCTTCGAGACAGTATTCTTATACTCTTCATTTTTATACGATAATCATTGATTTGTAGACAAAATTACAAAACTGTAATGTTCGCTATAGAAATGTCATCTAATTATTTATTTTAATTTTAAGTATATAAAAGAATTTTTATACTTAAAAAATTGTTTTTCTTTTTCACATAATATAAATAGCGGGTTTGGTTTTCTTTTCTCATAATATAAATAGCGAAAAATATACGATTTCTCTTTACGTTATCTAAAATTTCAATTTGTCTGAATTTCTTATTGTATATGTTTTACATCGAAATGTGCATTTATATTACATTCTTGATTTATATAACTTACTTCATATATTACGACGTTTGATTATGATTTTTACGACTAATGTAACTTTATGGAGTACATAGTATGTAGATATATTTATTTTATGCGTGTATATAATATTTATGTTTGTTAAGTGAATATTCGAATATGTAAACATGTACGATTTAATTTTTACTAGGATTTAAACAGAGAATCGAACAAATTTGACGTGGTTGATAAATCATAAATTGATCAATCAATTATAGATTATAAATCATTGTGTTATTTTTATTTTTTCTCTGTATATCATTGGAAAAACATTCAAAGTGACGATACAACATTTTTTCAATCCTCATAGATAATAAGTTTTCCAAATTATGTACTGGTTTTTTTCTGTTAGTACATTCTATGTATAATGGAAAATAAAACATATTTTGAAATATAACATTGCTATTTAATAAAGCATGCTCATTATTCTATACGTCTATTAGAATATATTAGAATATTTTTAAAATTGTCCGCAAATATTTAAAATTATAATAAATAACTTTATAAATTCTATTCGTGTGTGTAGAGAATTCATAGACTTGCCTGAGAGAGTAGACTTGGGATTTATATTACCAATAATTTTATTCATCTGTATGAATGTCAATTTTAAACAATAACTAGCACAACACAACGCGCGCTTCGCGCGCGCTATTAATTCTTTTTCATTAAATATTTTTAACGATATATACACAAAATAACTGTCAAAATATGCAATGACAGCCGCTCACGAAGTAAGCGCAATGACAAAACCAATCAGCATCGCGGAAAAGCGACAACAATACACTTCGAGACTTTCGAGAATCGACTTAACATGCCTTTTTTACGGAGGGACTAGCACAACACAACGCGCGCTTCGCGCGCGCTATTTATTCTTTTTCATTAAACATTTTTAACGATATATACACAAAATAATAACTGTCAAAATATGCAATGACAGCCGCTCACGAAATAAGCGCAATGACAGAACCAATCAGCATCGCGGAAAAGCGACAACAATACACTTCGAGACTTTCGAGTATCGACTTTACATGCCTTTTTTACGGAGGGACTAGCACAACACAACGCGCGCTTCGCGCGCGCTATTTATTCTTTTTCATTAAACATTTTTAACGATATATACACAAAATAATAACTGTCAAAATATGCAATGACAGCCGCTCACGAAGTAAGCGCAATGACAGAACCAATCAGCATCGCGGAAAGGCGACAACAATACACTTCGAGACTTTCGAGTATCGACTTTACATGCCTTTTTTAGATAGGAGACTAGCACGCAGCGCGCGCTACGCGCGCACCTTCCTTATCCATTGCCAGTACACTTTAAAGCGCCAGTACACTTTCTCCCTCTTCTCTCTCTCTCTCTCTCTCTCTCTCTCTCTCTCTCTCCACCTTTTTTCCTTTTGTCTCCCTCCCTCTCTTTTGCTTATACTTCCACTTCTTTAATTTTAACTCTCTCTCTCTCTCTCTCTTAAAACTAAATAAATTAAATAATATATATAATTTTTAATAATATTTCTTAATAATGTTTAACAATATGTTTAATAATACTGAACAATATTATTACCTGATATTATATTTATTCTCCTTCTTTTTTCCTTTGGTCTCTGGTCCTCTTTCTTGCTTATACTTTTTCTTCTTTTATTTTAATTCTTTCTCTCTCTCTCTCTCTCTCTCTCTCTCTCTCTCTTGCTTGTTCTTCCTCTTCTTTAATTTTAAATAAACTATCCTTTCTTTGCCTTCGCTTTTTCTTTCCCTTTTCCTCTCTCTCTCTCTTAAAATTAAATAAATTAGATAATTTTAATAATTTTTAATAATATTTCTTAATAATATATAACAATATACTTAATAATACTGACCAATATTATTACCTGATATTATATTTATTCTCCTTCTTTTTTCCTTCTGTCTCCTTCTCTTTCCTTCCCACTCCTTTCCTTCTACTTCCTCTTCTTTAATTTTAACTCTCTCTCTCTCTCTCTCTCTCTCTCTCTCTCTCTCTCTCTTTCTCTACTGCTTATTCTTCCTCTTCTTTAATTTTAAATAAACTATCCTTTTTTGCCTTCGCTCTTTTTTTCTCTCTTTCTCTCTCTGTCTTAAAGTTAAATAAAATAGATAATATTAATATTTTTTAATAATATTTCTTAATAATATCTAACAATATATTTAATAATACTAAACAATATTATTACCTGATATTATATTTATTCTCCTTCTTTTTTCCTTCTGTCTCTTTCTCTCTCCCTCCCTTTCTTTTGCTTATACTTCCTCTTCTTCAATTTTAACTCTCTCTCTCTTTTTCTCTCTCTATCTCTCCCTCTCCCTCTCTGTCTTTTGCTTATTTTTCCTCTTCTTTAATTTTAAAACTATCCTTTTTTGCCTTCGCTCTTTCTTCCTCTTTCTCTCTTTCTCTCCCTTAAAATTAAATAAATTAAATAATATCAATAATTTTTAAAAATATTCTCCTTTTTTTTGTCTTTTTCTTTCTCCCTCCCTCTCTTTTGCTTATATTTCCTTTTCTTTAATTCTCTCTCTCTCTCTCTCTCTCTCTCTCTCTCTCTCTCTCTTCGTCTTTTCCTTAATTTTAAATAAAATATTTAAAAGATTATTAACTATTATAATATTCAATCATTTAAAAAAGTTAATATATAATTTAATAATACTTAATACTAAAAATAAATTTAATAATATTAAATAATATTTAAAAATATTTAATATTTCTTAATAATATTTAACAATATATTTAATAATACTGAACAATATTATTACCTGATATTATAATAATTCTCCTTTTTTTTCTTTCTGTCTCTTTATCTCTCTCTCTCCCTCTCTTGTGCTTATACTTCTTCTTTCATTTTAATTCTCTCTCTCTCTCTCTCTCTCTCTCTCTCTTTCCTTCTCTCTTTCTCTTTCTCTTTTATTCGTCTTTCCTTCTTCCTTTTCCTCTCTATATTGATTAAATATATTTAACTTTGTTTTCTTTAACTTTATTTTCTTTAACTGTCAAACTGTCAAAAGACATAAACTGTCAAACTGTCAAACGACACGAGTGAAGCAAGCGTAAATACAACAAGCTCGCCGCGCAACTCGACAACCAATCAGATACGCGGTAAAATGGCAACAATACGTGCGATACATATCGACTCAAAACGCACACTTCTCGGTACAAATGACTTTTTTTATAGAGGATAGGATTACTATTCTTGCTTTTCTTCTTAGATCGAGCTATTGCCCATTCCAAAAATAACAAAGAATTTAGTAATTGTACAATTTTTTCGGAGCATCTCAGTAATTTTCAAGTTATAAACGATTGAAAAAGGGGAAGGCTTTTCACAAATTGAATTTTATGGAGCGATAAAATGTTAACAAAATTATTTTTTTATATATAATTAATTTTAGATAAAATTTACTTTAATAAAAATTTAATTTGAGGTTTATCGTTAGTTACAAAATGTATATGATAGGAATCTTTCTATGATGATTTAAATCTTTCTTGACATTTTTGCTAAAGAAAAATTAATTCTGAATTAGCTAGAAAATTTGCTATTAAAAGAATATTTGGTAATTTTGGGATATTATGTACACATACATTATTATCTCTTCTTGTATAGTGAAAATTATACTAAAATTTTCTATACTACGATTTATATTGCAATAGTTCATTTTAATTTGGGTATCTAAAATACACTAAAATGTTAATTATTTTCCTGAAATTTACAATAAAGGGATTATGGAAACAAAAAGTATAAACATGTAAATATATATAAAATTTTGCGAAATGCGATTACTTATGTTCACTCATGTTGTAAAATAGAAGCAATTAAATAAAATAAAATTATAAAATCTTAAGACGAGTATGAGAGATATTATCTTATTTTTTTGAATTCTTTATATTTCTTCTTGCTGTAGAGTCAGCCGACAAAACATTCTGCATTTGTAGCATGTGCCAGAAATAGATAGTAATTTCCCTTGTGTCGAATGCTATACGGGGGGTTGCAATACATTCAAACTGTGTAGACGCCTACATCCTCAGTCTGTTTAAAACTATCGTCGATCGCGGTCGTGTTCTCCGTGTTTTTCTAAAAATTTCTCTCAGGGAGAACACAAAATCTACAATTAAATTTTAAAAATATTTGTCTTTAAGTACATATATTATTTTTAAATCATTTTTTAAAATGTCGAAAACTTTTCATTAATCGGCTTTTTACATTTTTAAATTTAATTTAACTCCAGATTTAATTTTTTTAAATTGTCTTTGTATTTAATAAAAATATATACTTTATTATGTATGAAATTTATTGTGTGTGAAATATGGTTTAATATTTACAATAAGACTTATCTAAAAAAATTATTTTATAAATAAAAGTAAACAATTTTAATATTCTAATGATAAATCATTTTTTTTAGAAAGAGGAAGGGAGAGAGAGAAAGAAAGGGGGGAGAGAAAAGAGAAAACATATAAATATTGAAAATGAGTAAAAGGATTAATAAAAAATGCCGATTTATATAAACAAGATGGTTTAATGAGCGTTGCGATTTAAATACAAAAACGAACATTAAAATAATTGTTCGCAATATAGAATCATGGATATAAATAATGCTGGACCGATTATCTCTCCTCTCAGGATGTCATCTTCTGGTACGCACGGCGCGGGTGGTGTCAGTTGCTGCTATTTCAGATGTTGCACATGCATACATATAGAATTTTTTAAATCATTACCGGGAATTATAAAAATTATGGAAACGGTAAGTAATTATAATGGCACATACATTATCTAATAAAACATAGAAAATTTGAGAAAAAGGAATGTATATGTAAAAAAAAATGTTATATATATACAGGGTGAGTCATTTTAATCAACGCACGCAAATATCTCGTAAAGTAAGCAAGATAGAAAAAAATGTTTTATACAAAAGTTGTAGAGTTCAGAGGGGGACACATGATGAAAATATGGACTTGACCTTGAGTGACCTTTTCAAGGCCAAGTCAATGTGATCGATATTTTCTTAAATGGAACCCTCCATTTTTTATTGCATATTCTTGTAGCTTATCTCGAAAGCTTTTCAAAACACTATAATAAAGTATTTTTTCATTAAGTACTTTTTGAGTTATTTTATATTTTAATCTGACATATTTTGATATAAAAATTAAAATATCTCGTAAAATATTTAGTTTTCAATAATCTTACCGTAATACTTTTATGTACAGAATAATGAGACAAATCAATTCGTATAAAAAAAAATTGTTTTTAAGAAAAAGTATGTAATTATTTACAATGTATTTTTTAAAACAATGTTTTTTTCTTTACACTAATTGATTTGTCTCATTATTTTGTACATAAAAGTATTAGAGTAAGATTATCGAAAACTAAATATTTTACGAAATATTTTATTTTTTATATCAAAATATGTCAAATTAAAATATAAAATAACTCAAAAAGTACTTAACGAAAAGGTACTTAATTATAGGGTTTTGGAAAACTCTCGATGTAAGCTATAAAAATATGCAATAAAAAATATAGTATTCCATTTAAAAAAATTAAATGTGACCTTCATGTGACCTTCAAATAACTCTTCAAGGTCAAACCAATGGTATCATCTTATGGCCCCCTCGAAACCATACAACTTTTGTCTAAAACATTTTTGTCTTAAACTTATAGATTTTAAGATATTTCAGTGGATACATTAAAATGGCCTACCCTGTATATGTATATACATAACATATATACAGGGTGGTCCATTTTAAAAGAGCCAGTCAAATATCTCGAAAAATATGAAAGATACGGAAAAACATTTCAGACAAAAGTTGTTTGGTTCAAAGGGGGACATAAGATGGTGCCATTGATGTGACCTTGGATAGTCATTTGAAGGTCACATGAAGGTCACTTTCAATTTCTTAAATGGAAACCCCTATTTTTTATTGCATATTCTTATAGCTTATGTCGAGAGCTTTCCAAAACACTATAATAAAGTATTTTTTCATTAGGTACTTTTTGAGTTATTTTAATCTGACATATTTTGATAGAAAAAATAAAATATCTCGTAAAATGTTTAGTTCTCGATAATCTTACTGTAATACTTTTATGTACAGAATAATGAGACAAATCAATTAGTAAAAATAAATAATTGTTTTTAAGAAAAAGTATGTAATTATTTATAATGTATTTATAATGTATTTTTTTAAACAATTATTTGTTTTTTTCTTTACACTAATTCAGTGCTCGGATTTAGTTGCACATTTCGGCCCGATTCCGTGGCTCACGCCTATTGCCCCCCACTCACCGCTCGTGCGTTAGCGACGAGTCGCCAGATACGCGTAACTAAGGAGCGCGACGTTTTGTCTCAGGAGCGTCCGTATATAAGAATGCCCAAATATAATAATAAGACAATACTTTTCTATAAATAAAAGTTTTTCTTCAATATTTTATATCAATGAAATATAAAATATTGAAGAAAAACTTTTAATTTTGAGAATTTTCGCGGTGCATTTAGAAAAGTATTGTCTTACTATTCTATTTGGACATTCTTATATACGGACGCTCCTGAGACAAAGCGTCGCGCTCCTTAGTTACGCGTATCTGGCGACTCGTCGTTAACGTATGAGCGGTGAGTGGGGGCAATAGGCGTGAGCCACGGAATCGGGCCGAAATGTGCAACTAAATCCGAGCACTGCACTAATTGATTTGTCTCATTATTCTGTACATAAAAGTATTACGGTAACATTGTCAAAAACTAAATATTTTACGATTTGTCTCATTATTCTGAACATAAAAGTATTACGGTAAGATTATCGATAACTAAATATTTTACGAGATATTTTAATTTTTATATCAAAATATGTCAGATTAAAATATAAAATAACTCAAAAAGTACTTAATGAAAAAATACTTTATTATAGTGTTTTGAAAAGTTCTCGAGATAAGCTACAAGAATATGCAATAAAAAGTAGGCTGTTCCATTTAAGAAATTGAAAGTGACCTTCATGTGACCTTCTAATGACTATCCAAGGCCACATCAATGGCACCATCTTATGTCCCCCTTCGAACCAAACAACTTTTGTCTGAAACATTTTTTAATATCTCGCTTCGGTTCCGAGAAATACGCCCGCGTCACTATAAATGCCTCACCCTGTATGTATATTAATTTAATTTAATTTAATTCCAGATGATCAGTGGATTAATACAGAGCTTGCTTATCAATTATGGTCTGAAATATAGCTCAGCTATTGGTTCGGCTTTTGAGGGATCATTGACCGCAGCATCTGCCTGTTTCCTAACTTCCGCTTTGTTACTTGCATGTTACACAATTTCTGAAAAGACTTACAGATTAATTCGATCATCATTGTTCGTATGTATATATATATATATTTATCTATTTCAAATATATATATATATAAGCGATATAACATTATAACAAAAAAAAATATTACACTTGCATTATTTTAAATATTTTAATCTCTTTATTTTCTTGTGTATGTGCATATCGCTCATGTCTGTGGAGTAAACATTATAATAAATATAATTAATGAATTGATTTTATTAATCCTTTAATTTGTTAAAAATTATGTATATTATATATATTTTTTTTATTAAAATAGGAGATAATGTTCAACTCTTTAGCCTGCTTCCTGTATTTAAGCTCAGCATCCTATTTAGCATTTGCTACAAAATTATATCTAATGCCTGAGTATTATGTGAGACCCGGTTTCGACGTTTATCCTGCTATGACAGCTGCTTATGTAAGTTGATTATTGCATTAATAAATCATGAATTCAACGCTTTCACTGATGTGCGTCATTATTTTTGTTTTCACACATTATGAGACAAGAAAAATTATTATAATTTTTGTTAAATAATCCTAAATATCTAATGTAGCATATGTCTGTGTTGAACAATGAAGCAAAAATTACATTAATAAAAAAGGATTATAATGTTGATTCTATGGAACAAAAACATTAGATCACACTTCGTAGTATTTTATTCAAAGGAATATTAAAAATAAACAATTTATATTGCAGATCTTAAGTGGTATTGTGGGAGTATTGCACGGAGCAGATGCATATTTATCCTTCATGCATTACAAAACTGGAAGATAAATCATGGTAATATGCCAATAGTATAATTTTGTGAGGAAAAGTGGCAATTATATAAATATTGAACAACCCTAGACAAATATTCAGATAAACACAAGTCTTGTCGAAGAATAATAGAATAAAATAAGAATCGAAAAGACTTTGATTTTTTATCATATAATATAACTATTTTTTTAATGATTAATGTAAATGAATACATTTAGATTAAATTACATAAGAAAATTTTTTCTCATAGAGATATGTGTCTATTAATAATAATTGTTTTTTAATTATATTAATAAAAAATATAGAGAACAAATATTCAGTATAGTATTCTTTTAGTTATATTTTCGTTACACAACTTACACCCTCAAATGGCGCTGCGCACGTTGAGAGATAAGAGTAAAAAGAAACAGAGGAACTTTATATACTTAGTAGACAAATTTAATATTTTTTATTTTTTATTATTGCAATCGTTGGGCAAATTTAGGAAGATATTCTCATAATTTAAGAAATAATAGTTTATTTATAATTAATGAAAATTAATTGAGCATATTTTTCACACATGGTGAAACTGCCCAGTAAACGCACATATACATGGACGTAAGAAATATCTGGACAGAGCGTAACCCAGATAACCAAGTCTGTCGAAACCAAATCATGCCAAGTGCCTGCTATCAATTATTGTTAGCAAAAAGGATACAAATTTGGTACAGAAGTTGTTATTTCAGATTAAATCGACAGATTGGTGCCAAAAACAAAGCAGAGTATGCTCACAGAATCTGATAGCAGAAAACGAGCAAGATTTGCTAACATGACTTGACGTCAGATTGGTTGCAAAAACCGAGCAAGATCTACGCGCGCGCAATCTGATGGCAGATTGGTAGCAAAAACCGAGCAGGATCTGCGCGCGTGCAATTTGACGACAAATTGGTAGCAGAAATCGAGCAGGATCTGCTAACTTGACTTGACGTCAGATTGTCGGCAGAAACCGAGCAAGATCTGCACGCGCGCAATCTGATGGCAAATTGGCAGCAGAAACCGAGCAGAATTTGCAGCTTTTAGCCATTTATATAATTTATTGAAATAGTATAGTTTATTCGCTTACCGCTATGCGGCGCAATATTTACTTTCTATACCCGTATTCAAGTTCTTGTCATGAGCGTATATAAAGCCTGCAAAATGCGATTAATGACATTTTAATTATTTTTATCAGTTTAATTTCTGATACGATTCCCATACAGGGGAATTCAGATATTAAACTAATTTTTGGAAAATCGGACAAGTAAATGTCCGATTTTCACTTATTCGGACAGAAATTGTCCGAATAAATGAAAATCGTTATTATCTACTTAGATATAAAATAGAAATTAAATTCCATATATAAATCTTTAATTTTATAAATTATTTAAATTTTTCTATATATATTACATTAATATATGTTATTAATATTATATATTTATATGTTATTAATACAAATGTCAGAAAATGACGTCTTGTGAATGTGATATATCAACTATTGATGCCATTTTCGGGTTTTATGAGACCTAGCTTAGGACACCTAATTGATCATTTTGTGACCAAAATTCACCGTCATTTTGCCATTGGGTTTGAGATCTTTTAAATTCATTTAAATGTACCATTTTATATGAATGGCCAAAAGTTGCAGATTCTGCTCGGTTTCTGCTACCAATCTGCCGTCAGTTTGCGCGCGCGCAGATCCTGCTCGGTTTCTGCTGCCAATCTGCTCTCAGATTCTGTGAGCAGGCTCTGCTGGCAGATCATTAGCCTAATGCGGACTACGAATAACAGATGCCAAATTGCTAGCAAGAGCTAAGGAAATCTGTTGCCAATCTGCTGGCATATTGCGCGCATTTTGCTTACTGGGAAGGTAACCTTTTAGACGCGGGGAGCTGAGTCTGAAAGGGTGAGGGGTCCATCATCGCGGTCATCTTAGAGGTCAGAGATTTTGCGTCTACTTTCACATCGCGCCGTATTAATTCGACGTTAACAGAGATATTGCAACGATCGCATTCCGTGAAATTATCCGCCGCCGCTATCTTACATCTATGCATACATATATGTAACTTGATTTTCAGATATTAAATTTATTTAATTATTACAATGAAATTATTATTTCTCAAACGTTGAAAACATTACAGACGTGTTTCCCAAGTGATTTCACGTTGATTAAAATAAAAAAAGGACTTTTTTTTAATTATGCTTGCTAACTATATATGCTCCATGGACATCAGAAATATCTAGACGGAGCGTATTGCCGCGGGGATGAAGACAAAGCTAGCATTAAGAAAAAAATAGCCACATTTTCTCAGCTTTAGCGTCAAGCTGTGTTGTTGGCCGTATAACGAGTCAACTTCGTTCATCTAGTGCCAAATTAACACAAAAAAGAAACAGTGCTGCATCGTGCCACAAGAAAATACAAATGGAAAAAAATTAAAATGGAATTTTAATATAAAATAAAATATTACTTGTTTAATTAATTTAAACTTTTATTTTGAATTAATTAATTTTTTTTTATTATTCAAAAGCAAAATATAAAAAATAAGAATGCAGAATATATATTTTCTCATTGATTTGGATGAAACTTCATATTGCATATTGTGATGTGTAGAATACGAAAATAATAATTGAATTTGTTATCCAATATTATAAAAAGAGTAATGAATTAAAGATAAAATTTCTTGAGGTTAGGAAGTTTATCAGAGAGAATCGGCATTATTGTATTTATTTAATGCAAGATCTACATATATCTTTCGTAGTAGTACTATTTCCAATATTAATAATGGAGAGAATAGCAGCAGTAATATTTGCGAGAATAATGAAGATAGTCAAGATACGAGTATATCAGGAGGTATTAAATAATTATCTATATAGAGGTATTTAAATATATTATTTTCGAATTAAATGTTTTCCAAATTAAAATTTTATTATTTTTTAAAAATGATCGTATAAGAAAGAAAAGGCGTACGTCAGAACACGACAACCATTTGGAACGTATAACAAATGCGTTAAGCCGACCGCTTCCTAATGTTATCCTTCAACACCACCTGAAGAAGACTATATAGATGCATTTTTGAAGTTATTTGGGTGTAATTTAAAAAGGTTATCACCAGAGAAACAAGATGAATGGATACAATATGGATATTTGCAACAATCTTACGAAATGTTAAAAGATAATTCTTAAAATATTAATAATATTTTCCTTTTTTTAAATATTCTATTGTTTATATTTTATTTTTTGATAAATGATTAATAATATAATAATATAGTTAATAATATATATTATAATTAATAGTTAATAATTCTAATTAATATATAATAATAGTTATACTAGTAAAATAATATATAACATGTAATATCATATACAGAGTATCCTAAATCTTCCTCTTAATGATAGATTCCTTAGAACATTTCAAGACGAAAATCCTAGTCGAAGCTATAATAGTTTTTAAACGGGAAGCGATTATATTTTACGAATGACAGGGCTGAAATTTTGCGTGCTCAGACACGTCGAAATGACAAGTGAAAAAAGTGCTTCTATGAATGGAGCGCCTTTTTTATGATATTATGATTATCGTATAAATTTACAATAGCATTGTCATTATATGTTTTCCCGCTTCTCTACGCATTGCATTAGTATATTCTTTTTACGAATAATGGATGCAAGAAAGCATCTCAAAAATGATTCAAGTAAAAATTTGCGACATGTTTCAACTTCAGCTGTCAAAGTAGTCGATTAATGTTACCATGAAGATGTCTACTATTTCGCCGTGCTTGAGTGCGCGAAATCTCAACCTTGCCATTCGTAAAATATAATCGCTTCCTGTTTAAAAACTATTATAGCCTCGACATTTTTGTATTAAAATTTTCGTCTTAAAATGTTCTAAGGAATCTATTATTAAGAGGAAGTACGGTAGTTTTAGGACACCCTGTATAATAGTCATATATAAAATAATTAAATTTATAATACAAATCAGCAGTTTAAATTGTCAAGGTATATCTCTTTCACTATTAAAAGATTCACAAAAATTATTCCGAATTCTTGCAGCTATTCGAGAAGTGTTATTTGTACCACATCTTCTTATTTTCTGAAAAGCAGAATTATTGTCTACATTTCTTCTCCAAGAACCTTCTATTAATCCATCAGGACCATCTTGATCAATCATGTTTTCAGTGACATATTCATTGACTCTAACATCTTTTGTATTCGAATATAATTGTGTAAACACACAATGGTTTATACTTTTCATTGCTGTTTCAACTAAACAATTTATTGGTCTTCTTAAAATCCTTTATTGACTTGATAAAATGTCAAAAATATTTTCAATGGTTCTCCTTGCTTGACTAAGGCGATAATTGTAAATTATTTTCTTCTGGTACAAGTTTTGTTTTCCTAAAAAAGGTCTCATTAGATATTCAGTAAGAGGAAAAGCTTCGTCTCCAATTAGCATGTAAGGCATCGAGTCTCCTTCAAAGTAAAATGGTTCTGGATCGGGTACATTCATTTCATTATTTCTGAATTTTTGACCAAGAAGGGAATCTCTGAATATTTCACCATCACTCCGACGTCCATAGGCTCCAATATCCACAAAAGTAAAAATATATTTAGCATTGCAAATCGCAAACAAAACAAAACTATGATTATTTTTATAATTAAAATATGAACCTGCATTTTCAGGACACTGAAAAGAATATAGTAAGCTGTAGTTCCGAAAAGTAAATTTGTTTAAAAATTTTTTTTAGTAATCTTTAATTTTTTCAGTAACATTAACAATTTTTCAGTAACTTACTTAAATAAAAATATGTTTACCATCAATAGCTCCTATGCAATGATTGAAATTCCATAAATTTTCAAAATCTTTAGAAATACTTAACCATATTTCTTTTGTAAAAGGGTATGGGAGAATTTCTTTAGAAAGAACAGACCACAATGCATTGCAAGTTTCTGAAATAATATTGCTAACTGTGGTTAGTCCAAGGAGATATTGATAGCTCATAGAAGTCATTGAATTGCCAGAAGCAAGAAACCTATAAGAAATATTTTCATAATATTTTAGATATATATAACTAAATTTTAATTTTTTGTGTCTTTTAACTTACCTTAATGTCATGCATAATCTTTCACTGATAGATATTGGTTTTGGTCCTCGCACACTGGACGCGATGCGCGATATCCAATGAGAGCTCTACTTTTTCGGAAAAGCAGAGCTCTCATTGGATATCGTTTATCGCGTCCAGTGTGCGAGAGCCATTTCTTTTGAAATTAGAGGTGCTACTTTACATAATAATTCTTCAAGTTGAATTGCATTCATACGAAAGTAGTTTTTAAATGTACTTATTCGTTGTGAAATTGTAGGTAAAATTGCATTATAAAATCCACATTTATGTTTTATTTGAAATAATGGGTTAACCCAGAAACATTTTCTCTTGTAATGTCGTTTCTTTTTTTCTTTTAAATAATAAAGAACTGCTGCTAATGCTAATCTTTTTCTCTTTTCCTTTATATTGTTTTCATTTATAATTTTTGCACACTCAATCAATCAATTATAATATTTTTTTGTTTGTGACATTACTTATATTTATTTTATAGCAATTGTTGTGTATGCGTTTACGGAATTTTTCTTTCTAAATCGCGTCGCTGGAACACCTCAATATCTTGTCGCTAGCGACAATCCAGTCACGTGACTTTTTTATCGCTCAAAACGAGCGATGAGCGACGCATGAAAATGTACCTTAAAAGTGCCAATTCATGAGACGCTAAAAATGAGCGTCAAGAGAGGTCACGTGGTTTCGCTTTGACGCTAGCGTCAAAGAAATGAAGTTGAATTTGTTCAGTATCCAGCGTCGTCGCTGATCATCCCGGTACAATCAAAAATAGAAGTACGTAAAATATTAATTATTTTCAAATAATATCTTCAAGTAGTAATATCTTACAGATATACCCAGATAGCCAAGTTTGCCAGATCATTGCAAATTATGCATTACATATTATATCGGTAGAATTCCGGCAGCAGCCGCGCATGATTTGTCGTTTCAATTAATGTCGGCAAAAATGCAGCAGAAAACAAGCAATCTTTGCATTATTATATGCTACAAAATTTAAGCAGAAGTTCTTGGCATAAAAACAGTAGATTTAAAGCATTGCATGTTGGCACAATATGTCAACAGAAGCTAAATGAACTGAACATAACATGACACATGCTATATCGGCAGAATATCGTTAGAAATCGAGTTCATCTGCAAACATGGCGTAACGGCAGAAATGCTGCAAAAATTAAGCATGCGCTGCCATTTCAAAAAATAACAGCAAAAACACAGCATGGTCTGTTGTCATAAAATAATGACAGAATCACATCAATATTAAGATATGTTATATCAAGTTATAGTTCTTTCGTTTACCGCTATATGACGTATCTATTTCGTATTCAAGTTTCTGTTACAGGCAAATATAAAGACTGCAAAGCGCGGTTAACACGATTAAAAATGTGTAATGGTTCCTGCACATAGGATACGGCGACGCGGCAAGCGTTGCTATACTATATTTCAAATATCTATTAATAATCTTGGCATTGTAAATAATAACAAGCAAATTTAAACTACAAAGCATGCTTAAAATAAAATATATTCAGGAAAAAAAGGAATAAATTTGTGAGCAAGACTAGTAAGTCTCAATAATTAGAATTCGGATGTTAACAAGTAAACCTGAATGGCACATATGGGCCATGTTATTTGTGTTCATTGAAAGAGAACAAAATTCACACCAGAATCCATACACTAGACATAAAAATTAAGCGGTATAATAATTTTTGCATTAACAATTTTTCCACTTACAATTTCATATTATAAAGCAAAACTACCTACGAGAAAAATTTTCTCATCCAGTAGTATATTATAATACATTGGAATAAAATATCCAGTAATAGTCTGTAGCACTCTAATACAGGTATGCTGTATTATAATGCTGCAAAATATAGCTATTTTTATGATATTCAACTTTCTGATGCAATATCAACAGACGATTCATCAACATCCGAATCGTGAAAAACATTCGTTAGCATTAATATAAAATATAAAAGCACTTTATATTAGTTTCTATACCAACGATTACGGGAATGGAAGCATTGGATATTCCACTGAAAGTCCATTTAATAAAATCTTTTCATTTTAGACAAGTGTGTATTTATAAAATAGTATCACATGCAATAATAGTCAATATTTTCGATTATTTTTAATATAATCTCTTAAATAGGTGACTTAATTAATAAATTAGATTAAATTAGAATATAATAAATTGTAGCTGATGTGTTTTTTTCCAGCAGACTTATTATTTGTGATATCTTTTTAGAAAGAAAAGCCTGACGATTCTGGAAAAACTAGAAAAATATTTCTATGATAAAACATCATATTGGTGCCATCTCTTTTACTTTGTAGGCAGCACAGTATGTGTAACAATATTTGAGTACAAATTTCTCTCAAGCATTTGTGATATTTCAAAACATTGTATAGCAAGAACTTCCAATACTTAATTAAATTACGCGAATCGCTATACGGATGTATTAAAAAACAATGTTTTATATTGCAAAATTGGGAGAATCAGTTTTTAGAATTGAAGCATTCTCTTCTCATTCAGTCTTTTAATGCTTTAAAAATTGCACATGCCATTGTATTTATATCATAATTAACATTTTTCATGATATACCATTACTGGTACGTTTTTCGATGGCAAGATGTTAACAGTATAGTTAGCACTCTAAAAATAGTACTTTCTTTATAATTAAAGTTTCGACATTGGTATGTATATTTCACTATTTTATATTATATATGTTTCTCTCTCTCTCTCTCTCTCTCTCTCTCTCTCTCTCTCTAATATGCTTATAATGAGAATATGAATTATATAAATTAGTATATATATCATTGTGTTCATCATTACACATGAATCCTTTGATATTGTCATACATTTTGGAATTATGACAAAATATCTCTCAATAAGTATAATATAATTTGAAAAAATTATTCTTATTATAAATTATCATCAGTATCATTCTCTGTGAAGTTCTAGGAAATGGCGTAATGTAATAGGCAATTCTTTACTGCAGATTCCGTATTTACAAACAGCCTGCGCGGCTTGACACTGAAGACTAGTATAATTAAGAAGATTTACGTTATTTTGCGGATTAGAGGATATCAGTCGTAATGGTGTATCTCCCGCTCTATTTGGTGTATCTAAGTGTGCGCCATAATCCAACAACAATTTTATCAGCTGTTTTAAACAAATTCTTAATGTGAGCTGTAATGTTTGATTTGTAAAATTCTAGAAAATATATAAAGAAAAGTATACTTACAGCATTGTGAAAGTTGTATGCGTTGCTTGCTATATGTAAAGGGGTTGACCGTAATGTATTTCTAGCATCGACGTATGCTCCACAATCCAAGAGCAATTTAACAACATCCAAACGTGGAAAAATTGTCTGGAAATATTCATCAAAATATTGCATATGTATTTCATTTACTGTCTAATGATGCAGCCGACTTCTCGGCTAATAAAACATATTCGCGAAGTAGTAATTTTTACTATTACGATTGAGAATGAAGAACTCTTCAGGTATTAAATTTTAAAGATGCAAATAGAATTTTACTTTATTCTTAATTTAATTTTAAGAATTATCAAATTTTAAGTTTATATTGAATATAATAGATAATTTTAAGTTTATATTGAATATAATAGAGAAGTTGCTTTTATAGTTATTTATGAAAATAATTAATATTGAAAATAAAAAGATTTCCAAAAAGATGATCTACTGTAAAGCTTTAACTCTTTTGATACACTTGAGCAAAAGTTCATACTTACATGTATATCATCGGCAGAAGTAAAGTAACTAGAGTTGATTGTATTTGAACTAGAAACACAAAGATGAAGAAGTGTGTCCTCTATATAAACAGATCTGGGATTTTGTTTCACTAAACCATGGACTAACTGGTGCATTAAAGCTTTCTGCTCATCAGATTTTGCTTTTTCTACTAAAAGATAAATAAGATGCGTCACGCATTTCAGAATACGTTCATAATTGTCTCTCTGTCTCTTATGCACAGGACGTTTCTATAATATAACGTTAGTATATATAATATATGCATCCAACAATCTATCTCAACAGTATATATTATTACTTATAAATTATATAATATGCACAAATCATACATACCTCCAATAACTCTCTAGCTTCCGTCAGCTGGCTAGAGAGTAATTTAAATATTGCTACTACGTCGCAAAATCTCGGTTCTTGTCTTTCTCGATTACGATCTATTACTTCCAATGTTCTTTCATTCAGATCCACCATAAGCCTTACAAGAGCTTGTGCAGTGAAACAGGTATCTGCATATAAAATCTAAAAGACCGATAGAATTTAATTTATTTTTCACATATAGATGGAAAAATTATATACGCATATAACTGCGCATCAGACATTTTTATGTTTTACATACCGAATCCTTTTCAATTCTAATTTCTAACACTCGATGCCACAAATCTATACATTGTTGATATCTAAAAAGAAGAAATATATTACATGCATGTTATTATATGTAATTAAATATGTTTCAGAAAGACTGGACGAATAACTAAATACCTTAAAGAGTCTGCATATGATGCACCTCTAAACATCAGTCGAAAGAGAGTATCTTTGTGATGTGGGCCTAATATCCTTTCACATATCAATAAACTTTGTATTCTTATTGCATCTAAATCGAGCGAAATGGCGTTTAACTCTTCCACGGTTGAAAATTCCACGGTATTTCTGTAAGTCTCGCGGTTTGGTAACACAGGTCTCTTTGGCAAAGGCACTCCGTCATTCGAGTTGACTATTCTGAGGACCATCGCGGCCCTCCAATATTGTAACGCCATATGCGTATCGCTATGATCGTCGAAGAATGTGGATCCCATTAGCTCGTTTGCATCTGCCAATCTTTCCGCGGAATATGATACGTTTTCCACTAAATCATGAATGCCATACATCGTAATTTTAACCAATATAAACCTGTATCTTTTATCATAGGAAAGAAACGCTAATTGTTACAATATTACATTGAATCATTCTTACCTAAGTATTCGAATATCTGGATGGCTCCTTTAAGACAGGCAGTCTGGAGGGCATCATCGTTATATCGAGATCTGATATGAGGGTCCGCATTATGTTCTAAGAGCAGTTTGGTAGTTCGAAATCTATGTTCCTGAATGGCGTAATGCAAGGCAGTTTTGTTCTGAATATCCGTGGCATTCACATCCGCGCCATGTTCCAAAAGAAAAGTGCACAACTCCACACTTTGTATAGAATTTATCAAACACGTTCCACCATTATAGTTTGCTTTTAGTATGTCAGCGCCATTTTCCACTAAATACAAGACAATGTCTGAAAAATAAATATATGATTTACATTCAAAATCATTCTTGTTAATTCAGATAACTCGCACCATCTATAGACAAAACAATCACTAATTAAATCTAAAGATTAAAATAAATATTTTAGAGAAAGAAAGAGAAAAAAATGAAAATTGTGCAAATTAGAAACTTGCACATTGCTTCCTCATCATTTTATTTCACTCACAAAGCTCAAGCTCTTTAAAGCAAATGGGTTTTTCAATTTTGGCTTCCTCATAGAGGAAGGTCTCTCAAAATTTGCGAAAGTTACAGTATGTACAGACATTTCTCAAAAAATTCAAAATTTTATAAAAAATGAACCCTTTCATTAATACTCACCAAATTCAATACCAACCTTTCTTTAATAATTCCTTATTCATGTAAAAAAATTTAACCTGATATCTCAAAAATTGCGGAAGTTAGAGGTTGTACAATGTACATTCCGTACAAACATACATACATACATACATCATACATACAACATATAGACATTTTTTAAAAATATGATTTTGCGACGTTTTACATTCTAAACACATTCGTATAAAAAACTGGAAAAAAAATTTTGTCACGAAAATAAAATTTCCTCTATGAGGAAGCAAAAGAAAAGGAAAGTCTTATCGGTAGTAGTTAAGGATTAATGTAATATTGTACCACAATACCGAAACGAATAAGGCACTTTTCGTCTAGATAAATCATTTGGAATACATTATGTGTGTGATAGCAAAAACAAGGATCAACAAATGATTAGATTCGCTGAAAATTAGACGCATGATCTATACGCATTTTTATAACGTTGAATGAAATAAATATTAGACATTAAGTCTCACATTTTGCTTAAATTTCTTACATTATGTTTTGTGATCTTTCTCTATCTCTCATATATTATTTCATTCCAAATGCAAAAAAGGAGCACAGGCAAAACGAGATCTATTAACAACTAAGCATTATAAAAAATAAATGATGGCGTATTAAATCTTGGCATGCTTAGCTTTGACCTAGACCTGCATATGATTATATTTTTATTTCAATTTGACAAAAATACATTCATTCAATTCTGAAATATTCACTTATTTTTTACAATTTGATTGCAAGAATTATATATATTACTGCACTGTTTTTATTTAATATTACCTTTTTTCATTATATGTCTTTCTGCTGTTACTATAACATATTATTTTATCTTTTCTAATATGATATGTAATCAGATTATTTACAAGAATACTTGATTCAAATAATGATACAGAAAAGTACATAATGCTTCTTGAAAGAAATATGACATATTACCTCTTTGCTTACTTGCCCTATCAATTATATTTTGCATAATTGATATATAATTTGTTACCCATATGTGTCATGAAGCACGCAGATCTAACGGGAGTAGATCCAGAATCAGAGACTGCATTCACATCAGCTCCATGGGATATAAGGCATTTTATAACTTCCAAATTCCCAGATACCGCGGCGCACCATAATGGCGTGACACAGTGAACTGATCCATCATCAGGTACTTCATACTTTCCTCTTTGTTCGATGTCGGCGTCGCATTTTCTTAAAAGATATTCGACAATCTCCACATGTCCCCTCTTGCAGGCAATAAACAATGGAGCACAGCCATCTTTCATATGAGATACAATTATTTTTCGCTCTTCTCTCTTGTATTTCTCTAAACGATTTCTCACAGCGTAGGTCAATTGCGCTCCTGGTGCCAGATATTTACACTCGTCCATAAGCTCGAAAAATAATCGATCCATGGAAAAATTCCAACGATCACTATTACTAAACCACATTGCCCACTTTCCGAAACGATTCAGACGTTGTGATGTTTCTTCCGATTCATAAAGCTGAAAAAAATTTCATTTCTAGAAATGTATTTATAAAAATTCTCTAAAATACACTGTGAGAACAATCAGAACAATTGTGAGCAGACATAGAAGAATGTTTATTATAAAATAACAAAATACTAGAATCACAATGGATCACCAGTTGTGATATCCACTCCATGGATATCACAACTTCCGTCAAGCATTTGTTTCAATTCATGCTACTTGTTTAAATAGTAGATATATTTTTGCGTATGATATTATTAAGAAAAAGATTGTTGACATATAAAATTCGAGAGCAAGTAACAAAATATCCTACGTATGTATGTAAATGTATTTGACAGACACACGTACAATCTCTTGTTCTTTCAAGATAGCATCTTGATGCAAAATATACAGAAAAAATAAAGTCAACAGCCGCGCATCGATTTTTCTCGAGACATATATATCCGCAAAATTTAAGAAAATATTCAAAAATAGAAAAGCTATGCTACACACTTGTAAATGCCCAGACGTCTAACACATTTCTATATACATTGGTGATAATCTATGCATTTCTATTAGCGTGTGTGTATGTATATGCATACCACTGATCTATATATCTGGATTGCTGATAGGCCTCCTGGCGATGTACCCAATTGAAGGTCCGCCATTTTACACGCCCGAGGTGCGCGCATGCGTGGTGGTGCCACAGTATATACAGTAGCGCAACTCTCCCGATTTTGTCTTGGCCAAAACGGAGTGCGCATGCGCGAAATAAGTAAGTTGCCAGTAACGCTATCTAAATTTCTCTCTCACTTACTCTTTTTTTTCTACTCTTTCGTTCTCTCTCACACTATTTAAATACCCAATTAAATGCCTACTGCCTACCTTATTTGACAGAATAGATGACATTATATGTTATTTATTGTACGATTGCGCAATTTATCAGAGTTTTTGATACAAAGCGATTACGAAGCGATTACAGATATTTAATATAATTATATTTGTAATTATAACTTTATATATATATATATATATGTTTTCTTGATACTGTCTTTATAATACATTTAACATTTTTTGAATATTTTCTTTTTTTTTTTGCTCTCTTTATTATTTCATGTAATATATTTTGCATATAGCATAATTATTTATGTAATATATTGTATATTAGCATAATTATATTTATCTTTTTATTATTTTATTTTTTTCCTTTTTTAAATATATTATTAACAATTTATCTGTATATATTTTTTATTAAAATACATTATTTTGGATTATTATGTATTGCTACATATGTATCAATGAGTTAGAGAGAGAATGAAAAACGAGAGTGAGCGAGAGAGAAATTCAGATGGCGTTACCGACCAACTTACTTATTTCGCGCATGCGCACTTCGTTTTGGCCAACACTAACATCAAAGATGCCGACAGGGAGTTGCGCTACTGTATATACTGCGGTGATGCTTTAAGTGATACCAATAAGTGCATGGCCGCGTTCGAGAACATCACCCGTGTGCACACGAGCGTCGTTCTATCTTTGTTCAACTTTCAGTAAATAACAAAGATAGAACGACGCTCGGTGCACACGGGTAATGTTCTCGAACGCAGCCCAGGTCATGGATACCTTCCCAAAGTTAGCCCACCTTCCCAAAGTTAGCCCACCTTCCCAAAGTTAGCCCCCCCACTTTGACTTTTGGGAATTTTCTTTTTATCAATCGATTGGTGGTTGATTGGTAATGTTTGGTATCGCATTAAAAAAGTTTGGTAGTTTCCCGTTTTCTGACAAAATCGTAAACAAATTTTTGATCTTTTTTTAGCCCCTCCACTTTGACTTCTGGAAATTTTTTTTTTACCAATCGTTCAATGGTTGATTGCTAATGTTTGGTATCGCATCCAAAACGTTTGGTAGTTTCCCGTTTATTTAAAAAAAATTGTAAACAACTTTTTAACCTTTTCTTAGACCCTCCCCTCCCCATTTCGACTGCTGGGAATTTTTTTTTTACCACTCGTTTGGTGATTGATTGGTAACGTTTGCAACCGCATTCAAAATGTTTTTTTGTATAACTAATAATTTTACATATACAGCCAGATTTTGCAATTCGGCTCTTAAAATTTATAATAAGGCCCGTTCTACAATAAGCCGTATGTCATTAGTCGTAAGCAAATTAATCAATCACAATCGAATATTCTCGGAATAATCGACTGTCTTTGGTATTTTCTTGAAAAAAAGAGTTAAAATAATATTTTATAAGTTGACAAAAAAGGTACATACTAGGTACAGCTCATGGCGGATTAGGTGCAGTTGGCCATGAGCTGTATTTCATTTATTATAAATTTTTAAGAGCCAAAATGCAAAATTCGGCTCTGTACAGGACTGCATAATTATATAAAGAATTTATTAAAAAAAGTTTCATGAAGTAATATGACTTCTTCGATGTAAAATACGGAATAAGCGGATCTCACTAGATGTGTATCTAAGGAGCAGCTCATGGGGAAATTTCCGTGGTAACATACCATGAAGGAAGAGTAAGGAGAGTTATCTCGATAGTGTAGAGAGAAAAAAAGTGGTCACGAAAAATGTTCCGTATGTGGCCAGGTTTGCCAAATGGAATGACTTGGACCAATTCGTCGCCATCTTGAATATTCGTACATATATAGTGTTATGTTTAGTTGTATTAGTGATCAGTAAGTGTGTTGGATGACACACTACTTACTAATTACTACCACAACTAAACGTAACACTATACATATACGAAGATTCAAGATGGCGACGAAATGGTCCAAGTTATTCCATTCGGCAAACCTGGCCACATACAGAACACTTTTCGTGACCACTTTCAATCTAGGTAGATAACTCTCCTTACTCTTCCTTCATGTAACACAGAGCTGCCAGTTCGTGGGAAATGGGAGCCCCCACCACTTACCGCGGGACTTACTAACACAGACGTAGTCGCTACGTCATAGCGTGTACGTGTAGCTTCGTGCGTGGGGGCAGGCTACGAGCTACGAACAGCACTGAGCGATCACGAAAACGTTCGCCGCTCGCACATGTTCGGCCGTCGAATTTTCCTATTCGCTTGCAATATATGCAATATATATATTTCTATGCAATACAATAGAATAAATGCAATTAGTAGAATAAATATAATTAGAATGGAAATAGAATATTTATATTATATATAATAGAATAAATAAAATTTATCTTCCATTCTTTTATGTAAGAGAAATAACTTGATAATAAAATAATAAATATAAAAACTCAACAATAATTATATTTAAAAAAAATAGCGGGGATTATAACTTTTGAGGTATGTTTAATACGTATTATATATAACTGACAAGCTAGATTCAATAATTACTCAGCTTTTAAAGAATATAAATTAATAGAATAATATAAATTTAGATAAACACAGTTTATATTTATAGCTGAATGTAAAAATTATTAAAAAATACAAAATAAAATAAATAAAATATAATAAAATATAGAAATATAAAATATAATAATAAAATAAAAATATAAAATATAAAATATAATAAATACAAAAATGCTTAAGAAGCAAATTGCGTATGTACATGTATGTATTTAAATCTTAAAAGTTCTTAAGACTAGAATAACAAATAATAAATAAATTTTGAGAAGTTCTTAATATTAAACGTTTCGATCCTCGATTGAACCCTCTTCAGTAAAAACAAATTGAAAGAACGAGAAAAGGTTCTTGTTAAGACTATTGTTGAAACGCATTTTAACAGCCAGCGTAAATTAAAAACAAAATAAAAAGCTTTATAATCGATTATGGTATTATTATATGATAATATTATTGTTGCGTTTGTTTTTTATTGTCGCATAAGTGCAATATCAAGAAAAAAGAAATAAGCTTTTGTTGTAGGATTTTGGAAAATTGAAAGCAAATTATTTGCAGCACGAACGTTCTCAGATATTTGTTCCATCAAAAAATTTCCTAATACATCCCACATTTCTAAAATTCTTTGAATGCATTTGTAACGTGTTAACCAACGTGTTAACCAACGTGTTTCTGAATATTTTAAAATATTCAAAGATTTATCTTTGAAGCTGTTTGAGATTGCATTAAATTACATTTAAATTAATTTCTTCTTTGTCACATGGGTTTCGCATTAACATTCCATCGCGATCAAAATCGAAAAACAATGTTCTTATCGCTATTATTATTTAAGGTTTTTTGGTGTTTTTTGACGTTTGAAGCCCATGTAACAATATGTAATAAGTTCTACACGAAAGCACGCAAACAACTTTGTCGGTTAGCCGCGCGATAAACGGCTGCCGGCACGCGCGAGGCCGTGACGTAGCCCGTGACGTACGGGCCACCGGCCTATCACTCGCTCCGAATCTCATCTCGCGCCGATATTTCAAGGGGCGGCCAATAAAGTTTGGCGCCGCGTTGAATCTTCGAACCGAACTCGGAGGTTCAAATTCATTGGTAGTGAGAGATTAAAGAACCACTATAAAAGGGCTCGCTCGCGAGGAGCGCCTGAGACACTCGCTTTTGTGAACCGCCTATAACCGACCGAGCTTTTATTTGGAACTTTTGTAGAATTTGTGATCGTGTTAATTATTTTGTTGTAATTAAAAAACGTGAACTGTACAAGCGAGATTTATTTTCCGCGAACCAAAGGATCCTCGCACACACTTTTCCTATTTCGCCTCGCTCTCGAACAGAAGCACATCTAGAAATTTCGGAAAATAGCAGTTCTGTTTGGATTGCTGTTAATAAATTGTGGAAATGCCTTTAATAAAATGCTCACAATGTTGAGGAATTGTTTTATATAATGAACCGTGTTATCATAGGAGATTCACGTCGGAAATGTTATTTATAAAAAAAACAGAGAATTAGTTTGAACTTGCAGAGCGAATTATCGGATCATTAAATTCTTCCTATTTTCCCATTATTAAAAAGCTAAAAAAGTTTTAAATTAACCGGCACTGATAATTTGTTTTTCTCATCATGATCGTGTTTACCTTGTTGTTCTTATTTCATTGTATTTTGTTTATTTTCTCCGTCCGCGCGACAGTTTAAGGCATATCATGTAATGTCACGGTTGTGTTTTTCCGTTGAGCTTCCGATCTTTATTTTAATAGATCCTTCATCGGTAAGTCGTGATATATTAGTTTTTATTTTTATTTGATATTATTCCATCACTGTTATAATCAAATAATTTTTCTAAACGGCTCAATTAATTTTAATTGTCTTTTCTGCCGCAAATTGATACATCTCTGCGGATAATAAATTTGAATTTTTGAGGTGTCTTTGAAGAAATTAATATATTATTAATATAATTATAAGACTTTTAAATATAATAAATAAGGTAAAAAGGGCAATAAAAGCCAGGCGCAATAATTAGGGCACATTTATTATATCTCGCTTTAAATTGTAGAACGGCGTACGTTTCGATCTCTTCTTCGGATCATCTTCAGCGCAAAAAATAATAGATAGAAAACAAAACATATTTTTATATTTCTTTTGTATTAATTAATTAATTTTATTTATTTATTTTATTATATTTTATTTATTTATTTTATTATATTTTATTTATTAATTTAATTTAATTTAATTTAATTTATTTTATTTTATTTTATCTTATTTTATTTTATTTTATTTTATTTTCGTTTATTTTATTTATTTATTTTATTCATTTATTTTATTTATTTATTTACTTTATTTTATTATATATTTTTAAATTGTGACGAACATTATTAATTTAAAAATGAGCGATCAAGAACCCGTTGCTAAAAGATTCAAGATGGGTAGACAGAAACGATTCCAACATCAATGGTTTGATGATAATCCTTCCTGGAAAATCTGGGTGAAGGAAATTCCTGATGATCCTCACAAATTTTTCTGCTTAGCCTGTCAAACGAGTTAGTTTGTGGTCTTCCAGAAATAAAAAAACATTCGAAGAGCACATATCATCTGGAAAATATGAAAAAATTAAATCCAAATTCTTGGACTAACTATTCGGAATTGGAAAGTTCCTCTGTCGAAGAAATTAATCCAGGACAATCAAAAACTCAACATGTTCCAAGAGAAGATTTCGATTTTAACGAACGAGTTAAAATCGCAGAAATAAGATTAGCGATCTTTTTCGTTGAAAAGAATTTGCCATTCTCAATTTCATCCGAATTACTTTTTCTCATGAAGGATATTGCGAAAGAACCTGATATTCTACAGGCAATGTCTTTGGGAAGAACAAAATTAACACACATTGTTACCGATGTCGTGTGCCGTCAAGAAACACATCGAATTAGTGAAGTATTGAGAGAAAACAAATTCTCAATTTACGAAGATGAAACATCTGACATAACAAACGATAAATGGCTCTCATTAATGGTTCGTTATGTTGAACCAAAAACGTTACATGTCAGATGTGAATTATTACAAATGATTCATTTGAATGCGACGGATTGTTCTGCCAATAAGATCTTTCAATCGTTTGAGAATGAATTATTGAAAAAGAATATTTCTCTTCGGTTGATCGTTGGTCTTAGTTGCGATAATGCCTCTGTAATGATAGGCAAAACGTCCTCTTTTAAAACAAAATTGATAGAAAAAAGTCCGAATCTTGTAACACTTCCATGTGTATGCCACTCTTCAGCATTAGCAGCAAAAGCGGCCTGCGAAATAATTCCTCAAGATTGTGAGCATTTTATTAAAGGCATTTCCACATTTATCAACAGTAGTCCAAAAAGAACAGCTATTTTCCGAGATTTTCAGATGTGCTTCGAAGATAAATCTTTGAGCATTTTGAAGTATGCAGAAACACGTTGGTTAACGCGTCACAAATGCATTCAGAGAATCTTGGAAATATGGGAATTTTAGGCAACTTTTTAATGGAACAGGCATCTGAGAATGTTCGTCCTGCGCATAACTTGCTGTCCATTTTTCAAAATTCTTCGACGAAAGATTATCTCTTCTTTCTTGAATTTGCACTTGATACGTTCAACAAATACAATGCAAAGTTTCAGACAAGGAAGTCCATTATTCACGAGCTGCAGCCTTCCTCAAACGAATTGCTACTTTGGTTTCTTAGAAAATTTATAGAGCCTGCTTTATTAAAAACTGGAGTGTTTGGTCATATTGTTAGGACCGTGAACTTTTCTGATCGTGCCAATCATCTTCTTTCAGAGGAAACTGATTTTGGTTTTGAATGTAAAGAATATTTACAAGAGCAAATAAATCAGAAAATTTTACCTAAAATAGACGTCGATTTTATTCGAGAAAATTGTTTGCAATTTTATATAAAAGCATGTGAACAAATTCGTGATGGTCTTCCAATCGACGATAACTTTTTACATCGTGTTGCAGTTTTCGATAACAAAACTGCATTGTTTGAGTATGATCGAGAGTCAACGGTTTTTAGAGTACTGCAGGTTAATCGCAGATTAGGAAAATTAGTCGATGAAGATGAAGTGCGAAATGAATGGAAATCTTTATATGAAGTCGATCTACCTACAAAAGTCGACTGATCTAACAAGGGGAGGGCCAAGTCGTGCACTCACGGATTTCGCTCAACTTTAAATATGTTTTAGTACTAACCCCCCAATAATTCATGGACTAGTGGCACGACGCAATACTCAAGCATTCGCGAGAAATTTGCATTAAAAGTTTCTCGTGCGCTTTCTATACCGAATTAGCGAAAGAGGTTAGCAGATAGCAGCGTGGCGCAGAGGATAAGGCGGCGGCTTAGAACGCTGCACGTTCGAGTCCTGATTTTACCAATTTTTTTTTTAATTTTTACAGAATATTGCAATAAGTGAACGCATATGGAGTAAAAAAATTATTACTTAATAATTATTAAATTTGATGCTAATACTTTAAATATAATATTTTATACTCGCATACTTTAACGCCTGTAACCATACGAATAATATCGGTTTGTAATACAATTAAAGACTCCATAATCATTTTTAAATTGTTTTATTTTTATATATCGGAATTCTCTTCGGAATCCTCTTTGGGTGTACAAATTTTTGGATGATAATCATCAAAGAAACATTTGAAGCACAATGTCAATTTACACCAAGCACATTGAATAAAGCTTACGTCTTTACAAGTGCATGGTTTTTTCAAATTTGTTAGAGAGAAGCAGACATCATTTACATTAATTCGGATGGATTTTCCTCTGCACTACTGCTTGGCTCTTGCATTCATCCAAAATAATCTTTCCACTAGTCACTGTACGACACGTTATAAACGGCTGCTCGACTGACAATGGAGTAAACCAAACGGCCAAATTTAAAGCAAGAGCTACCCGTGTCCCTACTCCCCTCTACCAGATAGAAAATAACAGTTTCCGCAGGTAGCAGATACAACTGTCTCATAATCGAGTTTTCGGCAACAAAAAAACTTCCATAGTAGTACAAAAGCACTGACCGGTCATATAATATAATGTAGAAATAAAATCCCTTGCAGAATTTTTAAATTTAAAAATGATTATGGAGTCTTTAATTGTATTGCGAACCGATATTATTCGTATGGTTACAGGCGTTAAAGTATGCAAGTACAAAATATTATATTTAAAGTATTAGCATTAAATTTAATAATTATTAAGTAATAATTTTTTTTACTCCATATGCGTTCACTTATTGCAATATTTTGTAAAAAGTAAAAAAAAAATTGGTAAAATCAGGACTCGAACGTGCAACGGGCAGCGTTCTAAGCCGCCGCCTTATCCTCTGCGCCACGCTGTTATCTGCTAACCTCTTTCGCTAATTCGGTATAGAAAGCGCACGAGAAATTTTTAATGCAAATTTCTCGCGAATGCTTGAGTATTGCGTCGTGCCACTTGTCCATGAATTAGTGGGGGGGTTAGTACTAAAACATATTTAAAGTTGAGCGAAATCCGTGAGTGCACAACTTGGCCCTCCCCTTGTAAATTATCCTTCGATGATATGTGGAGACAAATCGGTTTGTGTTTAACGGACGAAGAAAATATTCGTTTTCCAAATTTACGATCGCTTTTAAGCATTGTAAGAACTCTTCCTCACTCAAACGCTGAAGCTGAACGCGTATTTTCCATTATTCCAGATGCAAAAACAAGAAAAAGAAATAATATGTCCATTGAGACATTAAATTCAATTTGCGTTATAAAATACGCTTTAAGAGCTAATGATAAAACTGCTCTATGTCACTATGGCAGTGACACATGAACATCTAACTCTCCACACGACAGAAAATTTATATAAAAAATCAATACCTGAGCGAAAAAGCAACTTAACATTGCATTCACACGACGATGAAGAAGAGATGCAACAATAATATTAACATATAATATTACCATATCAGTCGATGATTAATATAGAGCCTTTATCTTTATTTTTAATTTACGCTGGCTGTTAAAATGCGTTTCAACAATAGTCTTAACAAGAACCTTTTCTCGTTCTTTCAATTTGTTTTTACTGAAGAGGGTCCAATCGAGGATCGAAACGTTTAATATTAAGAACTTTTCAAAATTTATTTATTATTTGTTATTCTAGTCTTAAGAACTTTTAAGATTTAAATACATACATGTACATACGCAATTTGCTTCTTAAGCATTTTTGTATTTATTATATTTTATATTTTATATTTTTATTTTATTATTATATTTTATATTTCTATATTTTATTATATTTTATTTATTTTATTTTGTATTTTTTAATAATTTTTACATTCAGCTATAAATATAAACTGTGTTTTTCTAAATTTATATTATTCTATTAATTTATATTCCTTAAAAGCTGAGTAATTATTGAATCTAGCTTGTCAGTTATATATAATACGTATTAAACATACCTCAAAAGTTATAATCCCCGCTATTTTTTTTTTAAATATAATTATTGTTGAGTTTTTAAATTTATTATTTTATTATCAAGTTATTTCTCTTACATAAAAGAATGGAAGATAAATTTTATTTATTCTATTATATATAATATAAATATTCTATTTCCATTCTAATTATATTTATTCTACTAATTGCATTTATTCTATTGTATTGCATAGAAATATATATATTGCATATATTGCAAGCGAATAGGAAAATTCGACGGCCGAACATGTGCGAACGGCGAACGTTTTCGTGATCGCTCAGTGCTGTTCGTAGCTCGTAGCCTGCCCCCACGCACGAAGCTACACGTACACGCTATGACGTAGCGACTACGTCTGTGTTAGTAAGTCCCGCGGTAAGTGGTGGGGGCTCCCATTTCCCACGAACTGGCAGCTCTGCGCTACGCACGCTATCTCGCTCGCACGCACGCCGCTCGTGCCATCTCGCTCGCACGTACGCCGCTCGTGCTATCTCGCTCGCACGTACGCCGCTCGTGCTATCTCGCTCGGACGTACACCACTCGTGCTATCTCGCTCGCACGTACGCCTCTCGTGCTATCTTGCTTGCCCCACGAAGAACCGACTCCCACCAGCGGACCGACAACGTAGAGTGGGGGCGCCGGCCGGGTATATAAGCCCGGCCGGCCGAGACATCGGGACCAGATCCCATCCTGCGATCCGACTCCCGACACCGACCTAACCAGCTACCTCTTGGGGCTAAGGCTTTTCTTAGCTCTGCCGGGTTTCTCTGGCTCTCGCTACCTTACGGGCCAAGGTTTCTCTTGGCCCTACCGGGTTTCTCCGGTTCCTCGTACCAGCCCGGGCTGAGGTTTTCTCAGCCCCGCCGGGTTTCTCCGGTTTCCGTTGCAGGCGGAGCTCGACGTGACACTCGGGCCTGCCGGCAATACCCAGCCGCCTAGCCTAACCGTAGTCATAAGTGTAGATACCGCGCCGTAATTATAAGCCTGCTAGTAATAAGTCCGGTTAATTATAAATCCGCGCCTGCGAATCGCGTCGTAATTATAAACCGCTAGGAATAAGCCCGACCGGGATAACCGCGTCGCGATTAACCTGCGTGTAAATAACGTCACCGTAGATACTAAGCTAACGCGCATGTAAATAAAGTCATATTAAGTCGAATCCGCTTCGCGCTGCGCGCCGACCGTTTCGCGCTTGCACTTCCCGCTGCGCTCGCGTCCTAGCGCCCGTTTGCCGCCAAGCGCACGCCTAACACCGCACGGCCCTGCACGCTACTCTGTATATATTTCGCTTTCAATAAACTATCTTTTCTACCTATACTGTGTCTACTCAAGCTTGAATCTCCCCTCCTCTCGAACCTGGACACCGACGAGCCGATCCGAGCGTCGAGCGAGGTGACCGCGTTACACTTTGAAATGTTGAAACTTTAATACTAAGAAAATAAATAATTTCATGTAAAATTCCGCCATTAAACTTAATACTTTGCAATCTTCTATTTAATGTACGTAATGAAGGTAGAGGAACATAGCGAATCACTTCATTATAACTCAACTTCATTATATTTCAATTTCAATGCTTTCTTTCTGTATTGTTTCATTGCACCATAATGGGACTTTCTGGAACTCACCGGATAAAAGTTTTATTTGGCTCTCATCTAAAACTTTTTTTATACTTGCTGAAAATGCAGTTGTGGAGTGTATCGTTTTCTGTAAACGTTTTATTATCCGCTTTGCACTTAAAAGTTTTTTTGCATATGAGAGCTTCTGTTTCAATAAATGTTTATATGAATGTTCTGTTTTAATTAAACAATGCTGCATTTCTTCAAGTTTCTTTTTACTTTTTAAGCAGTTCGAACAAGAATTGAAAGTTTCTTCCGATTGTGAAAACTTTTTATCTTCTAATATTGTATCTTCAGTACTAATAATATCCATATTATCATTATTATAACATTCATTTTTTATTAATTCAATTTCATTACTTTCAAACTTTTCAGAATTTTTTGTGATAAGTTTATTTTTGTTTTAGATAGGTTCATTAGATACTTTCTCTATATTTTCAATATTCGCAACTATTGGTCCTTCTGAAACTCAAGAATACTTTCTATAAAATTACAATAGGTATAAAATAATATTTTTTAGTTTCGAATTTCTTTGTTTATCACTATCACAACTATTTCTTTATATTTTTAATTACGATATATATATATTATTTTTAATAAAGTTTAAAGCAAGAATTTACTTGTTTTATCAAATAAGGTAGGCACAGCATCTCTTTTTAATTTTAATATTCCATCTGTACGATTCTGTTCCCACATTTCAGGAGCAAAATGAATCTACAAATTATAAATTTTTTAGTAATGGGATGTGTACTGTTTAATAATTTTTCATGAATTATTGCTACCTGACATAATGCGGAATATTTTGTTCGAGTTCAGTTTGGACGATTTACAACCCAAATTGCACATCTCTGGGTATCTTTCATAGGAAAATAGCACATTTTATATCCTTTTTTCCAAGAATTTGCACAGCCTAAGGCATCACAACTCGGCATCGTATTATTGCAATAAATTTATTTTATAGGAATTTATTTTTTGTATAAGTTTTAGGTTAATCTAGAACCACCAAATTACATATTATTGATATGTATATATTAGTATGTATATATTATAAGAATATATTAAAAAGATAATTACAATCAAAAATAAAATATAAAATAATAAAATAAATTCTATATTAATATTTAAAAAGATTATTACAATACACATCTATCTAACCTGATTTATTACACGCGCTCTTTCCCTATTACATATGGCAGATCAGAGCACCAATCAAAAATAATTATTCCGGTGTCCTAACTCTTACTTGAGGAACTCTAGGGCCGGTATTCATAGGCCGGTATTCATAGTCCGTCCTTATTTTTAAGATCATCTTAAGTACGGTTTTAAGATGCTATGCGGCCATTTCATTGGTAGAATGGGATCTTAAGACGATCTTAAATATAAGAACGGACTATGAATACCGGCCAATAGTCAGTTCTTATTTCAAGACCGTCTTAAGATCCCATTCTACCAATGAAATGGCCGCATAGCATCTTAAAACCGTACTTAAGATGATCTTAAAAATAAGGACGGACTATGAATACCGGCCTATGAATACCGGCCCTAGAGTTCCTCAAGTAAGAGTTAGGACACCGGAATAATTAATCGACAGGAGTGACGGTAGAGCCTCTCGCGGACAGCCGTGAATTACGAATTCGCTTCTCCCGTATTACGGCCAAAAAATAAAGAGAATCATGTTAAACCTGTGATATTTATAATCAGTAGGATCATCCGCAGTCCTGTACAGAGCTATTTTTTTGAAAAAAAGAGTTAAAATAATATTTTATAAGTTGACAAAAAAGGTACATACTAGGTACAGCTCATGGCGGATTAGGTACAGTTGGCCATGAGCTGTATTTCATTTATTATAAATTTTTAAGAGCCAAAATGCAAAATTCGGCTCTGTACAGGACTGCATAATTATATAAAGAATTTATTAAAAAAAGTTTCATGAAGTAATATGACTTCTTCGATGTAAAATACGGAATAAGCGGATCTCACTAGATGTGTATCTAAGGAGCAGCTCATGGGGAAATTTCCGTGGTAACATACTGACTGCTTGACAAAGAGAGATGATTACGCCGTTTTTGTCTCTCTTTCGTTGCGTATGTGTGCAGCGTCCGTGAAGGCACAAACACCGATATGTTGAGCACATGGATACAACTGCTGATCGGTTGACAAAGAGAGATTATCATTCTGTCTTTGTCTCTCTTTCATCGCGTATGTGTGTAGCGTCCGTGAAGGCACACCGATATGTGAGCACACGGATGCGATTGTGGGAGATAATGTGTCAGCCAAGGAGCGACAATCGCGTGCTATCCTTGTTCCTCTAGTGTATTGCTTTACGGCCGAAATACGGCCTGAACCTGAAAATGCTTTCTGGCCTCTCGTGGTAGAAAGCAGTAATGTAATATGACTAATGAGCGTCCATTCTTTGAGAATTTTAGGTAATTTTTTACCATAACGGACCCAGCTACAATGATGTTGACCTTGACATATGTTGTCAAGGACATAATCCTGAGTAATTTTTCCTTATAGCTTAATCGGCGGTCTCTTATAATTTTTAAGATATTTAAAGTTAAAGTTAGATTCGAAACGAAAATTTGGTTTAAGTTATATAACGTAACTTGAATCAAATTTTAGTTTTAAATCAGAAATAGATTTGGGTTAGGTTATATTTTTCGGAAGTGGAGCCTCCCCCCCGTAGGGAGGGGGCGGAACCCACTGTGTCCATGCATATATACTTTACAATGCGAAGCGACGTTCAGCCCAGAATTGTTGTGTGGATGGGAAAGTGTATACGTAAACGCAGTGAGTTCCGCCCCCCCCCCCACGGGGTGGCTCCACTTCCGGAAGATATAACTTAACCCAAACCTATTTCTGAAAATTTGGTTTAAGTTATACAACTTAACCCACACCAAATTTTAGTTTTAAATCAGAAATAGGTTTGGGTTAGGTTATATTTTTCGGAAGTGGAGCCCCGCCGTAGGGGGGACGGAACCCACTGTGTCCACGCATATACTTTACAACGCGAAGCGAGGTTCACCTCACAATTGTTGTGTGAACGGGAAAGTATATGCGTGAACACAGTGGGTTCCGCCTCCCCTACGGGGGGGCTCCACTTCCGAAAGATATAACCTAACCCAAACCTATTTCTGAAAATTTGGTTTAAGTTATACAACGTAACCCACACCAAATTTTAGTTTTAAATCAGAAATAGGTTTGGATTAGGTTATATTTCCCGGAAGTGGAGCCCCGCCGTAGGGGGGACGGAACCCACTGTGTCCACGCATATACTTTACAACGCGAAGCGAGGTTCACCTCACGATTGTTGTGTGAATGGGAAAGTATATGCGTGAACACAGTGGGTTCCGCCTCCCCTACGGGGGGGGCTCCACTTCCGGAAGATATAACCTAACCCAAACCTATTTCTGAAAATTTGGTTTAAGTTATACAATGTAACCCACACCAAACTTTAGTTTTAAATCAGAAATAGGTTTGGATTAGGTTATATTTTCCGGAAGTGGAGCCCCGCCGTAGGGGGGACGGAACCCACTGTGTCCACGCATATACTTTACAACGCGAAGCGAGGTTCACCTCACGATTGTTGTGTGAATGGGAAAGTGTATACGTGAACGCAGTGAGTTCCGCCCCCCCCCCTACGGGGGGCCTCCACTTCCGGAAGATATAACCTAACCCAAACCTATTTCTGGAAATTTGGTTTAAGTCATACAACGTAACCCACACCAAATTTTAGTTTTAAATCAGAAATACGTTTGGATTAGGTTATATTTTCCGGAAGTGGAGCCCCGCCGTAGGGGGGACGGAACCCACTGTGTCCACGGATATACTTTACAACGCGAAGCGAGGTTCACCTCACGATTGTTGTGTGAATGGGAAAGTATATGCGTGAACACAATGGGTTCCGTCTCCCCTACGGGGGGCTCCACTTCCGGAAGATATAACCTAACCCAAACCTATTTCTGAAAATTTGGTTTAAGTTATACAACGTAACGCAGACCAAATTTTAGTTTTAAATCAGAAATAGGTTTGGATTAGGTTATATTTTCCGGAAGTGGAGCCCCGCCGTAGGGGGGGCGGAACCCACTGTGTCCACGCATATACTTTACAACGCGAAGCGAGGTTCACCTCACGATTGTTGTGTGAATGGGAAAGTATATGCGTGAACGCAGTGGGTTCCGCCCCCCCCCGTAGGGGGGGCTCCACTTCCGGAAGATATAACCTAACTCAAATCTATTTCTGAAAATTTGATTTGAGTTATACAACGTCCTGATGCGGATGGACCTCGCTTCTTGCGTAGAAATTACAAACTCATGTAAAAATTACGGTAAATATAGCGAAAAGGGAACCCAGCCCCAATGACCTTGACCTTGATATATGTTGTCAAGGACATAATCCTGAGTAACTTTTTCTTTTAATTTAATCGTCGCTCGTTGCTTATTAAAAAGTTTTTAACAAAAAAAGTTTGAGATATACCAAAGTATATGCATGGACAGGAAGCACGCGCGCGCACACATACACACACACACGGGGGGGGATGCAAAGGGGGCCTTCGGCCCCCCTCCCGCACCCACCCTGCCGGTAGGCAGGGTGGACCAGAGCTGCCAGTTCGTGGGAAATGGGAGCCCCCACCACTTACCGCGGGACTTACTAACACAGACGTAGTCGCTACATCATAGCGTGTACGTGTACCTTCGTGCGTGGGGGCAGGCTACGAGCTACGAACAGCACTGAGCGATCACGAAAACGTTCGCCGCTCGCACATGTTCGGCCATCGAATTTTCCTATTCGCTTGCAATATATGCAATATATATATTTCTATCCTATACATTAGAATAAATGCAATTAGTAGAATAAATATAATTAGAATGGAAATAGAATATTTATATTATATATAATAGAATAAATAAAATTTATCTTCCATTCTTTTATGTAAGAGAAATAACTTGATAATAAAATAATAAATATAAAAACTCAACAATAATTATATTTAAAAAAAAATAGCGGGGATTATAACTTTTGAGGTATGTTTAATACGTATTATATATAACTGACAAGCTAGATTCAATAATTACTCAGCTTTTAAGGAATATAAATTAATAGAATAATATAAATTTAGATAAACACAGTTTATATTTATAGCTGAATGTAAAAATTATTAAAAAATACAAAATAAAATAAATAAAATATAATAAAATATAGAAATATAAAATATAATAATAAAATAAAAATATAAAATATAAAATATAATAAATACAAAAATGCTTAAGAAGCAAATTGTGTATGTACAGGTATGTATTTAAATCTTAAAAGTTCTTAAGACTAGAATAACAAATAATAAATAAATTTTGAAAAGTTCTTAATATTAAACGTTTCGATCCTCGATTGGACCCTCTTCAATAAAAACAAATTGAAAGAATGAGAAAAGGTTCTTGTTAAGACTATTGTTGAAACACATTTTAACAGCCAGCGTAAATTAAAAACAAAATAAAAAGCTTTATAATCGATTATGGTATTATTATATGATAATATTATTGTTGCGTTTGTTTTTTATTGTCGCATAAGTGCAATATCAAGAAAAAAGAAATAAGCTTTTGTTGTAGGATTTTGGAAAATTGAAAGCAAATTATTTGCAGCACGAACGTTCTCAGATATTTGTTCCATCAAAAAATTTCCTAATACATCCCACATTTCTAAAATTCTTTGAGTGCATTTGTAACGTGTTAACCAACGTGTTAACCAACGTGTTTCTGAATATTTTAAAATATTCAAAGATTTATCTTTGAAGCACATCTAGAAATTTCGGAAAATAGCAGTCCTGTTTGGATTGCTGTTAATAAATTGTGGAAATGCCTTTAATAAAATGCTCACAATGTTGAGGAATTGTTTTATATAATGAACCGTGTTATCATAGGAGATTCACGTCGGAAATGTTACTTATAAAAAAAACAGAGAATTAGTTTGAACTTGCAGAGCGAATTATCGGATCATTAAATTCTTCCTATTTTCCCATTATTAAAAACCTAAAAAAGTTTTAAATTAACCGGCACTGATAATTTGTTTTTCTCATCATGATCGTGTTTGCCTTGTTGTTCTTATTTGTATTTTGTTTATTTTCTCCGTCCGCGCGACAGTTTAAGGCATATCATGTAATGTCACGGTCGTGTTTTTCCATTGAGCTTCCGATCTTTATTTTAATAGATCCTTCATCGGTAAGTCGTGATATATTAGTTTTTATTTTTATTCGATATTATTCCATCACTGTTATAATCAAATAATTTTTCTAAACGGCTCAATTAATTTTAATTGTCTTTTCTGCCGCAAATTGATACATCTCTGCGGATAATAAATTTGAATTTCTGAGGTGTCTTTGAAGAAATTAATATATTATTCATATAATTATAAGACTTTTAAATATAATAAATAAGGTAAAAAAGGCAATAAAAGCCAGGCGCAATAATTAGGGCACACTTATTATATCTCGCTTTAAATTGTAGAACGGCATACGTTTCGATCTCTTCTTCGGATCGTCTTCAGCGCAAAAAATAATAGATAGAAAACAAAACATATTTTTATATTTCTTTTGTATTAATTAATTAATTTTATTTATTTATTTTATTATATTTTATTTATTTATTTTATTATATTTTATTTATTTATTTTATTTTATTTTATTTTATTTTATTTTATTTATTTTATTTTATTTTATTTTATTTTTTTTTTATTTTGGCGTAGCGTACGGGCAAGTAGGACAGGTATAGCGGGATGAGCAAGCGAGGCATGCGTGGTTATATCTATCTATATTTGCAACGTATTTACATTATTTACGTTATTTACATTATTTACAGTGACGACTCTGTCGTTACAAAAGTAGTTTAGATAAACATTGTATGCTAGTCTTGGACGAGATGAGCCTAACACCTAGTCACGTATTTGATACATCGACAAATACATACTTAGGATGTGCTAATTTATCAGATTATGGGTAGGTATGGGATAGGAGACCTATCGCTTCGTAGGATGCTACCCAATTAATCCTAGTGTAGGTAGATGAAATGAATCAGTGTTCATATATACAATCTTATTTTCGAAGACTGCCTCACCCGCGGTTTTTGAGCCATGGTTTTCCCGTCGGGTCTTAGGGCGAATGCCGAGGCAGGGGCTTAAGGAGTCCTCTTTTGAGGATGTCGGGTCTATGGTAGATACCCCCCTCTTGTCCGAAGATTTCCTTCTTGAGAAACGGCAGCATGGGATATTTCTACAAGTCGGGCGAGGAGCGGAGAACAAGTTAAGCAGTGAGAAGATTTATCGGAGTCGATTGGGACCTAAATATTGGTGCTCGGTAACTTGCGGCAGCAGCTCAAGGTAGATCAAAAAACTGATTTGGTGCCCTGAAGTTGACGAGAATGAAGAGGGTTCGATGACGGTATCCTGTGAATTCCTGGAAAGCGTGTGATTGGGGCCAAGTAATGACGCTCAGCAACCTCCCAGATAGCCAAGTCTGTCGAAAGCAAATCATGCCAAGTGCCTGCTATCAATTATTGTTAGCAAAAAGGATACAAATTTGGTACAGAAGTTGTTATTTCAGATTAAATCGACAGATTGGTGCCAAAAACAAAGCAGAGTATGCTCACAGAATCTGATAGCAGAAAACGAGCAAGATTTGCTAACATGACTTGACGTCAGATTGGTTGTAAAAACCGAGCAAGATCTGCGCGTGCGCAATCTGATGGCAGATTGATAGCAAAAACCGAGCAGGATCTGCGCGCGTGCAATTTGACGACAAATTGGTAGCAGAAATCGAGCAAGATCTGCTAACTTGACTTGACGTCAGATTGTCGGCAGAAACCGAGCAAGATCTTCGCGCGCGCAATCTGATGGCAAATTGGCAGCAGAAACCGAGCAGAATTTGCAGCTTTTAGACATTTATATAATTTATTGAAATAGTATAGTTTATTCGCTTACCGCTATGCGGCGCACTATTTACTTTCTATACCCGTATTCAAGTTCTTGTCATGAGCGTATATAAAGCCTGCAAAATGCGATTAATGACATTTTAATTATTTTTATCAGTTTAATTTCTGATACGATTTCCATACAGGGGAATTCAGATATTAAACTAATTTTTGGAAAATCGGACAAGTAAATGTCCGATTTTCACTTATTCGGACAGAAATTGTCCGAATAAATGAAAATCGTTATTATCTACTTAGATATAAAATAGAAATTAAATTCCATATATAAATCTTTAATTTTATAAATTATTTAAATTTTTCTATATATATTACATTAATATATGTTATTAATATTATATATTTATATGTTATTAATACAAATGTCAGAAAATGACGTCTTGTGAATGTGATATATCAACTATTGACGCCATTTTCGGGTTTTATGAGACCTAGCTTAGGACACCTAATTGATCATTTTGTGATCAAAATTCACCGTCATTTTGCCACTTGGGTTTGAGATCCTTTAAATTCATTTAAATGCACCATTTTATATGAATGGCCAAAAGTTGCAGATTCTGCTCGGTTTCTGCTACCAATCTGCCGTCAGTTTGCACGCGCGCAGATCCTGCTCGGTTTCTGCCATCAATCTGACGTCAAATCATGTTAGCAGATCCTGCTCGGTTTCTGCTGCCAATCTGCTCTCAGATTCTGTGAGCAGGCTCTGCTAGCAGATCATTAGCCTAATGCGGACATAACAGATGCCAAATTGCTAGCAAGAGCTGAGGAAATCTGTTGCCAATCTGCTGGCATATTGCGCGCATTTTGCTTACTGGGCTGCAGCAGCAGCTCAGGGTAGAGCAAGGAGTCATTGTGGCACCCTGGAGTCTTCGCTTTGGAAGAAGAGGACTATAGTCAATCCATTCAACATAGACTCGTCGATCACTGATTGTTGGGACGACAATCTTGAGGAGAGGGGGGGCAGTGTTACGCCCGTCCCTGTGTACTTCGTCTCTGCGAGTCGTCTGTGGTAGTTAATCCTGAAGTTGCTCCCGTCCATAGACATAGTATATCTAGACCGAGCATTTGCCTTTATTTAAGGAGTGGGAGTGAAGATGCACGTAGAAAAGGACATACTCTGTTTTATGCCCCTTGCGTTCTCTCTCGCTCGCACGTAGCATAGCGTACTCTTTCGCTATGCTACATGCGAGTGAGAGAGAACGCAAGGGGCACGGAACAGAGTATGTCCTTTTCTACGTGCACCTTGGCCCCCACTCCTCAACACTCGGTCTAGATATACTATGTCTATGCTCCCGTCTCTAAGAGATCATCTCCAAACACGTTGCTAAGGGTTGTTGTTAAATAACGGCTCTTAAGAGAGATCGGCCATCTTGAGAGTCTCGCGACGGATGCGATTCCAAGCGGACGGTTTGACGGATTACGAGACTATTGTTCTGTGCTTTGTGTTCTGTGTTCTTGCTGTTATTAAAGTTTCTCTTGTTCTTTTTAATAAGCGTTCTTTATTTACATCGTGGTACGCGAGTGCCGGTTGTGTCGCGCGTGTTCGAGTAATATCGATTTCGATCCGCGGACGCAACAATATGTTCGGCAGATTATATGTACCAAGTGCAGTATTTATTAATTATATCACAGAATTGCATACGAAATTTTTCGAAAATATTAATATTATTACTCAAACAAATGTTATGCAAAAGTTTATGCAAATTTTATCCACTATTCAGTTCTCTCATCCTTGTTGTGATTTTCCAAATATTTATTTGTTAAAACTATTTATTAGAATGAGATTATATTACATATTAAAATTTATTAATAGAGACTTGAAAACCAAAAAAAAGAGTAATAGAAAAACTATTATTTTATGTCATAAGTAATAATTTAAACTTTTATATTCTACTTGTGTTATGCAATATTTTACTATTTGTTTATATATATATATATATATATATATATATATATATATATATCATATATATTTATTTTATAAGTTGTGTGATACTTTATATGTTCTTTATATATTCTCTATATGTTCTTGTCGGGTGATACTTTGTATGTTCTTTATATATTCTTTATATGTTCTTGTCGGGTGATACTTTATTTATATATTCTTTATATATTCTTTATATGTTCTTGTCGGGTGATACTTTGTATGTTCTTTATATATTCTTTATATGTTCTTGTCGGGTGATACTTTATTTATATGTTCTTTATATATTCTCTATATGTTCTTGTCTGGTGATACTTTATTTATATGTTCTTTATATATTCTCTATATGTTCTCAGTCAGCAAAGCCTGTTCGAACAGATTTTGCCAAACGTCTGCTACAAATTTTTGTCAGCAGAAAGACTGCAGATTGTATACAGAATCTGTTATATCAGATAATGATAGCAGAATGTCAGCAGAAATGTTACAAGATCTGCTGGCATAATTTGACAGCAGATCAATAGCAGAAACCGAGCAGGATTTGCACGGAATTATTATAGCAGATTGGCAGCAGAAACTGAGCAGGATCTGTGCAATGCAGTTTGATGTCAGATTGGCGGCAGAAACCGAGCAGGATCTGCGCAACGCAGTTTGATGTCAGATTGGCGGCAGAAATCGAGCAGAATCTGTCATCATAATTTAAAAGGAATAGCGGCATTTAAATGCTTCATTCATTTACATTGCTCGTTTCACTTACTAAAAGATAATAAATGAGGTATACAATGTATGTAATATATACTTATTTTATTAGAACAAAAAATGTTTAATTTTTTGTAACAAATTTCAAAAGATTACACATACAGATATTATAAAAGAATAAATTACAAAAGATTACGATTTACAAGTTATAAAGTTTATTTTTAATATCTCTGCGCATATCTGTAATGCGAAAAAATGTTGTATCTGTAAAAAAAAATGACTAAAAGTTGTGGATAAATGACATATGTACATTTAATAAGTTATGCATGGTTTTTAATCATAAATGAAGTTCAAAAAAGCCTTTAAACTAATCCGCTCTTTTCAGAGCGACCAACACATTTCTACGTGGAACACCTTGTATTCGCAGAGACATAAAAATAATTTTTCTCATGTCTCGCTTGCGAAAAAAGGCAAAACGAGTAATAAGTTAAATTATTTAAAAAAAACGATGTTATTATACGTCATTATATTTTCATATTTTATAGTTTCATATTTTCGAAACTATCGAATTTACAATGTCGAAGCTTTAGCCGATCACAGGACGCATGATAGCGTCCGCGTCGATTACGCGTAATGTGATACATTCAGTCGTTCGGCAGCCGGCAGCCGACAACGCTAGTACCGACTTAACCTGCTTGTTGTCGTCGCGCAGTCTCCGCATCGAATAACGCGTTTCTTTCTTCGAGTTATTTTAATAATTAATCGGTAGTAATCGGTAGATTGTGATTAACCGTTATAATCGTTAATAAATTCAGTTTATCGATAAAGTGCGTGGATTAATTCGTAAAAGCTCGGTAAGTGGTACAATTTGCGAGTAAAAAAAAGTTTGCTAGTTACTCATTGTGTCACACGGAAATATTATTTATCGAGTCGTATGAGGGCAACGAATCTCTACATACAAGGTAAGAGTCAGTGAGTGAGAGAAAGAGAGAGAGAGAGAGAGAGAGAGAGAGAGAGAGAGAGAGAGAGAGAGAGAGAGAGAGAGAGAGAGAGAGAGAGAGAGAGAGAGAGAGAGAGAGAGAGAAAGTGCGTGTGTGCGATCAGCTGTTTGCTACACGCGATGGATGTAAAAGAGAAAGACAGAGAGAGAGAGAGAGAGAGAGAGAGAGAGAAAGAGAGTGCGTGTGTGCGATCAGCTGTTTGCTACACGCGATGGATGTAAAAGAGAAAGACAGAGAGAGAGAGAGAGAAAGAGAGTGCGTGTGTGCGATCAGCTGTTTGCTACACGCGATGGATGTAAAAGAGAAAGACAGAGAGGGAGAGAGAGAAAGAGAGTGCGTGTGTGCGATCAGCTGTTTGCTACATGCGATGGGTATAAAAGAGAAAGACAGAGAGAGAGAGGGAGAGGGAGAGGGAGAGGGAGAGGGAGAGGGAGAGGGAGGGGGGAGAGGGAGAGGGAGAGGGAGAGGGAGAGGGAGAGGGAGAGGGAGAGGGAGAGGGAGAGGGAGAGGGAGAGGGAGAGGGAGAGGGAGAGGAGAGGGAGAGGGAGAGGGAGAGGGAGAGGGAGAGGGAGAGGGAGAGGGAGAGGGAGAGGGAGAGGGAGAGAGAGAGAGAGAGAGAGAGAATGTGTGTATACGCGTATACATTCTCTCTCACACATACACCCCATCGCATGTAGCAAACAGTTGATCGCAGCGAGCGCCCACGTAATCACCAGCATCGGACGGTGAGTTGCGCCGTCCCTGCCTGCCTCGCGTACGCGGCCCGTAATTCGTTAACTATTTTGGCTTATAATTTGAAAACTAAGCCTCGGAAAAAATTTTGGCAAAGGAAAAATCGTCTTAGAATTGAGTCAGGTATATGACATTGTAAGGACAGAAGGTTTTGTTTTGAATCACCCTGTATACAGTGTGGTCCATTTTAAAAGAGCCAGTCAAATATCTCGAAAAATATGGAAGATATGGAAAAACATTTCAGACAAAAGTTGTTTGGTTCAAAGGGGGACATAAGATGGTGCCATTGATGTGACCTTGGATAGTCATTTGAAGGTCACATGAAGGTCACTTTCAATTTCTTAAATGGAAACCCCCATTTTTCATTGCATATTCTTATAACTTATGTCGAGAGCTTTCCAAAACACTATAATAAAGTATTTTTTCATTAACTACTTTTTGAGTTATTTTATATTTTAATCTGACATATTTTGATATAAAAAATAAAATATCTCGTAAAATATTTAGTTTTCGATAATCTTACCGTAATACTTTTATGTACAGAATAATGAGACAAATCAATTAGTATAAAAAAAATAATTATTTTTAAGAAAAAGTATGTAATTATTTACAATGTATTTTTTTAAACAATTATTTGTTTTTTTCTTTACACTAATTGATTTGTCTCATTATTCTGTACATAAAAGTATTACGGTAAGATTATCGAAAACTAAATATTTTACGAGATATTTTATTTTTTATATCAAAATATGTCAGATTAAAATATAAAATAACTCAAAAAGTACTTAATGAAAAAATACTTTATTATAGTGTTTTGGAAAGCTCTCGACATAAGTTATAAGAATATGCAATGAAAAATGGGGGTTTCCATTTAAGAAATTGAAAGTGACCTTCATGTGACCTTCAAATGACTATCCAAGGTCACATCAATGGCACCATCTTATGTCCCCCTTCGAACCAAACAACTTTTGTCTGAAATGTTTTTCCGTATCTTCCATATTTTTCGAGATATTTGACTGGCTCTTTTAAAATGGACCACCCTGTATATAGGTAAATTTAATTAATTTATAAAATTAAAGATTTTATTTATATGGAAGTTAATTTCTATTTTATAACTTAAGTAAATAATAACGAACAATTATTTTCACTTATTTGGACAGAAATCGTCCAAATAAATGAAGATCGGACATTTATATCTATCCGATTTTCCAAAAATCAATCCAATATCTGAATTCTCCTGTATGGGAATCGTATCAGAAATTGAACTAATAGAAATAATTACAATGTTTTATTAGCCGCATTTTGCAGGCTTTATATACGCTTGACAGAAACTTGAATACGGGTATAGATAGTAAATAACGTGCCACATAGCGGTAAGTGCATGAACTATAATCCCAATTTATAAGGAGAAAAAAATAACTTGCGTGTTACTAAAGTTACATCGCAAATATATTATATAATAAATGAATATCTGTAATAATATATTCTATATGTATTAGTAATATAACATTTGTTATATTGCTAAACGATTACAGTTGTTATATTTATGTTATGTATCACGAGTTATGTGTGTGTTATATTACCTTTTTAAAGAACTATTATGAGTTATATACGTAACGAAGAAATATAACTATGTTCTTCTAAAGTGCTTTCAATGTTATATAACACTTACATCTCGCCTATATAATCGTGAAACATAACATTGTTCTTTTTATGTGTTCCTTAGGTTATGTAACAGTTACATATTGGTTTGCTGGATTCTTGATACACCACATAGACGTGTTGTCGTTTCTGATGTAGAACCGGGAGATTATGTCCATTTTGATCTTGAAGCAGGGATTATTCAACATCTTTCAGATATTCCAATCGCATCTATTGTTAATTATTTAGAACTTGATTTCAATACAGAGTAGTTTAGATAAATCAGGTAATATTCAACTGTGGCCCATTCAATGTAGAATTGTCAACATACAGCGGGCAAGGCCAATAGTAAGTGGAAATTTATAAAGGTGCACAAAAACCATGCGACCCTAATACTTTCTTGAAACAATTTATTGCAGATATTACAAGAATCATGTTGATCTCCGTCTAACGGAGGAATTAATTTTCATGGCAATAAAGTGCCAATACGACTAAGATGTTTTATAGCTGACGCACCAGCTCGAGCTTTTATTCTTAATCATCGTAGTCATGTGTCTTCGCATCCTTGTTCCAAGTGTAAAGTCTCTGGTGTACGCTGTGAAGGTCGCTATGTCTTCAATGGTATAAATCATTCTCTTCGAACCGATGAGGAATATGTGAGATGTATAGATGAAGATCATCATATAGAGGGTAAGAGCCCATTATCATTGCTTCCTATAGGGATAGTTTCACAAACACTTTTTGAGTATATGCATCTGGTGTATTTGGGCGTCATGAAAAAAATTTTGTCTGCATGGGTATGTGGAAAATATTCACGTCTGCCAAATTATCAGGAAGATCCATTTCTATTATGTTTGCAAGACTGAATAATCTTAAAGAATATTGTCCGTCAGATTTTGCAAGACGCCCTAGATCTCTCAATATGTGTTCTAAATATAAAGCGACAGAATTTTGTCAATTTCTGCTTTATACAGGACCAGTTGTAACATATGGTTTATTAGACGAGAGATTGTACAAGCACTTTTTATTTTTACATGTGGCAATAAGAATCTTAGTTTCCAATTCATCGTCAAGACAATTTCTGAATTTTCCAGAGCTTGCGCTACAAAAATTTGTTCATCGAAGTGATACTCTTTATGGTCCAACCTTCAATACTTATAATGTCCATGGGCTTCTTCATTTTATCGATGATGTGAGACATTTTGACAGTTTGGATTCGTTTTCTGCATTTCCTTATAAAAATAACATGTCCATTTTCAGAAAATATTGTAGAAAACCGGGTTTACCTCTTCAACAATTTTTCAAAAGAATGAAAGAGATTGAAATTCACGGAACAGTCGATGCTCGTGCCATTGATTCACCCATTCGTGTATCCGCATTGTATAATAATGATGGTAATTGTCATCAATATCGTAAAATTAAATTTAACGGAAGATTGTTGAGTATAGATGTACGTGATAATTGCTGTATCTTGCATAATGGATCCATTTGCATCGTCTGCAAGATTATTTTATAAAATAATTTGTATTGTTTGGCAGTCAAAAAATTTTTACAGGTTGAAGATTTTTATGACATTAGTGTATTATCTTCGGCTCTTCAAATATATAAATGTTCCACGTTGAGCAGTGAAATCTTTTATATTAATCTGGATGAAAGTTATGCTAAATGTTATAGAATGCCTTTCTGGAATTCTACATCGATGGATGATAGTGACAGTGATGAAGAAGATCATTCGCTTCGATACGTTGTTGCTGTTATTGCACATAGCGAGAAAGCGTAAGATATATCCGTGCGAAAATCTTTGACAAGCCTTTGTAAAGGATTAAAGGATAATGGTTCTCTTTTCCGCATGAATCTTTACGATATTTTATTCTCTTGTTTACTTTCTTAATCTGTTTCTCTTCTCTTTCCAAATATATGTTTGCTAGTTTGAAAAGTACAATATCATCATAATCATTTTCGCATTAATCTTCTGTCCTTGTCGTTGTTTTCTTTTGCTGCTTTCGAGAGATACATAATGTATACTATGTATTTCCATTAATTACACACACACAATATGGATGTTTACAACAGGATAATTTTCTTAATAGCTTACTTAGAGTTGTGTGTAATTTGAATATTTTTAACACTTTCTGAGTTTAAATTTTATTTAATATTATTAATATTTTAACATTTATTATTTTTTTGTATTTTAATCAAATACTATGTATATTGTTTTATGTTATGTATATTGTTTTATAATCGATATATCTATAATTTTTTTACAAGCACATGGACAGCCGACCGAAGCGCACCGTTGCGAAACCTTCCCGCTATCAGACCACTTCCTCCGATGAATCACCGAAACGGAAAAAGATTCCATCAGAGAACATCACGACTGGAGACATCGACAAGGATATTGGTCATTTGAGAAGAATTTTGGATAATCCAGATAATTCTACCGAGGATTTGGATGAGGATATTAGGTGTACAACTTTGCTTCCGCCGTTTTTTTCCCGAAATTCGAGGCTTTATTGTAAAAAACTGGTTATACATTTATGATTCAAAGTATTGTCCATCGCTGGCCACTACTTTCTCCCATCTTTCGGGCAGCGTACGAATCCCGCGTTGAAAAAACTGGTCATATTTTGAAGCGATCCACGAATCGATCCAATTTCTTACTTCTTCATAAGACCGGAAGTGCTGGTCAACCAGGCCGTGTGCCATTGATCGAAACAAGTGATAGTCAGAGGGAGCAACGTCTGGAGAATACGGCGGGTGGGGTAGGACTTCCCATTTCAACGTTTCCAAGTATGTCTTGACCACTATCGCAACATGGAGTCGAGCATTGTCATGCTGCAAAATCACTTTATCGTGTCTCTCGTTGTATTACGGCCGTTTGTCTTTTAATGCTCGGCTCAAATGCATTAATTGCGTTCGATAACGAACGCCTGTGATTGTTTCAGTAGGTTTTAACAGCTCATAATACACTACGCCGAGCTAGTCCCACCAAATACAGAGCATGACCTTGGAGCCGTGAATATTCGGTTTGACCGTCGACGTGGAAGCATGGCCGGGATATCCCAATGATTTTCTGCGCTTGGGGTTATCGTAATGAACCCATTTTTCGTCCCCAGTCACAATGCGATGCAGAAATCCCTTCCGTCTTTGCCTTTCAAGCAACTGTTCACAAGCAAACAAATGCCGTTCAACATCTCTCGGTTTCAACTCGTACGGCACCCAATTTCCTTGCTTCTGAATAATTCCCATGTCTTTGAGGCGTTTTGAAATTGCTTGTTGAGTCACTCCCAATGATCGTGCCAATTCTTCTTGACTTTGACTCGAGTCTTCATTAAGTAATGCCTCCAATTCTGCATTTTCGAAAACCTTCTCTCTTCCACCGCTATGCCGGTCTTCGACGTGAAAATCACCGTTCTTGAAGCGTTGAAACCACTCACGACACGTTCTTTCACTAATAGCGGCCTCACCATAAGTATTTGAGAGCATTCGATGAGCCTCAGCCGTAGATTTCTTTATATTGAAACAGAAAATTAAAACCTCCCGCAAATGACGAGAATTTGGCTTGTAAACTGACATTTTCAATCGAGAATAACTTTATGGTGCAGACACAAATCGACTAATGTTTCTATGGGGTTATGTTGACAGATGCCCAAGTTTATTGCATGACGTCTATGATCTATTTATTTCGATCACTACTTACCGCTAAAGCCATCTATAGGAAAACGGCGGAAGCAAAGTTGTACACCTAATACTTTTAATACTAATATTTACATACAAGAACACACAGACACACAATCACATATTCCTACCCATACGCAACCACAAACAAATATTCCAGCTTATACATCCACTATAACACCTTTAACATATGTACACACATCCACAAACATCGAACCTTATTCATCCACTATAACACCTTTAACATCACATCCACACACATCCACAAACATTGAACCTTATTCATCCACTGTAACATCTTTAACATCACATCCACACACATCCACAAACATTGAACCTTATTCATCCACTGTAACTTCTTTAACACCACATCCACACACATCACATCCACATACATCTATTCACGCCGATACATCACACTTGATACATACATTGCCCACACATTCTTCTAATTTGGCCAATCATCATACAAATAATACATATCAGTTTCAGAATCATTTAAAAACATGGCCGGCACAGGAAAATACTCAGGTAAACGAGTATCAGGTGGCTCGCGTTGAAATCCCACGGTCTACAGAAGAAACGGACTACAATCGGTAAATTTGTACATATTTATAGAAATAGTGATTTCTAAATAAATATATTTGCATGAATGTAAACGTAACTCATAAACGTATAATGTTCACAGGATAACGCAGGAAAAATTGAGCAGCCGAGCTCAAGTAAGTAAATCAAATGTATCGATTAACACATGATCTCTGTAATATAGATGCTTTTATTATATTTTATTTATAGAAGAATTAATGGTTTGCTGCACAACCTCCTGAGATGTGTGCAAAGCAACAATGACCGCAATCGCGTACCGCGTAAGCCAGCCTGTTTACCCATATTATCCGTGGCCGAGATGGATGCTTTTGAGACTATCAATGATAATGATTATCGTGAAGTTGTAAGTAAACAAATATAAAAACTTTCTGTCGTCTGTATGAAATATGCATTAACATTATTTTTCGATACTTTGCCTAGGTGGATTATTTCAAATACATCGGCGGATTCAATTTGTAGGAAGCAGTAAATCTGTGCGTGAAAGAAGGATTAAAGGACTCAGTAACGCCGTCATTCACCTGGTGGGATCGCGAAGAAAATCAACGACCGTTATACAATATCCGCTTTATTATTTCAATTTATGGTACGATCTCTTTATTTTTCAGCATATATCTGACATTAATATTGTATTATATATAATATTTATATAATGTATATTTATATTACGATTATTTATATTATATGTGTTAATAATAATATAACTATTGTGTTTCTTTTTCAGAGGCGGTGAACAGCAATCACTATTTTGATCCGACTCGGTCAGAATTCCAACGTCAGATACGAGAAGCCCTTAGAGCGGCCAAGGAGAGATGCAGGAGTAAGGCGCATATGCGACGCATACGACACGCAGACAATCACAGGCGTGATTTTTGGAACGATGACGATCCGGAAGAAACCCAAGAAGAAGAGATCCAAGCAAATGAGTAAGAATGCGTAAGACGCGCAGACGATCTTTATAGAAAGATAAGTACAATTGTTTTTATTATTCTATTTTTTTACATAAAATTCTTTAATTTCATATATAAATTTAATTTTATATATTTTGATTTGTATTTCTTTGTTATTTTTATGTGTAGCTTTTTTTCAGCAGACTTCGCTGTGGTCGCGAAGAAAGGCACTTTTCAGTGCCAATTTTATAAACATAACGTTGACACATCGTTGGCATATTAATCGCTACTTTTCAGTGCCATTTAAACGTTTATTGCCAAACATCCTTCATATATTAATCAGCACTTTTCAGTGCCATTTAAACATTTATTGCGGAGCATATCGTTCGCATATTAATCGGCACTTTTCAGTGCTAAAATATTTTTATTCTTCTCCATACGCATGTCTTAATTTTTATTTTGTGTGTTGCCAGGTTGTTTCTATAATCAAGGAGATCTTTGGAATCAGGCTGCATATTGCGTGATTGCGTCTTCCTAGCAGAAACTGCTCCGTAACGGATATTATATATATAATAGTATACATAATATCCCAATAAAAGTAACAGCAACATAACATTAATGTTATAATTTCCCACTCAACAATATAATTGTTACGTATAAGATATGTTACATTGCAGTTATATTGTTGAGTGGGAAATTATAATATTGATGTTGTGTTATTGTTACTTAGTGTTTACAGGGTTATTATTATTAAGTATTATTATAAGTATTATTATAGTATTATATTATATATTATAATATTATTAGTAATATTAAATATGGTAAATATAGCGAATAGGGGACCCAGCCCCAATGACCTTGACTTTGACATATGTTATCAAGGACATAATCCTGAGTAACTTTTTCTTCTAATTTAATCGTCGCTCGTTGCTTATTAACAAACAAAAATTTGTAAAAATCAAGATTTATACATAGTCTGACAATGAAAAACTGAATATTTAAGTTAGTTTACAGAAATAGTCCTACGTATACTACACATATAAACTGAAATAAATACAAGTTTTTACATATATAGGGTGTTCAAAAAAAAATATAGGGTAAATATAGCGAATAGGGGACTGTTTGTACATTCTTTTTTTAAAAAAAATTATTATCATTAACATTAAAATATATTATTATATGCTTGTCGAATCGAAAATGTTCGAGAGCGAGGCGAAATTAGAAAAGTGTGTGCGAGGATCTTTTGGTTTGCGGAAAATAAATCTCGCGAGTACAGTTCACGTTTTTAATTACAACAAAATAATTAACACGATCACAAATTCTACGAAAGTTTCAAATAAAAGCTCGGTCGGTTATAGGCGGTTCACAAAAGAATAGCGGTTGTCGTAAGCGGTTTCACAAAAGGAATAGCGGTTGTCGTAAGCGGTTAACAAAGCGTGTCGAAAAGCGGTGTAACTAAATATGCGATAACTAAACGCGTAAGCGAGTGTCTCAGGCGCTCCTCGTGAGCGGGCCCTTTTATAGCGGTTCTTTAATCTCTCGCTACCAATGAATTTGAACCTCCGAGTTCGGTTCGAAGATTCAACGCGGCGCCAAACTTTATTGGCCGCCCCTTGAAATATCGGCGCGAGATGAGATTCGGAGCGAGTGATAGGCCGGTGGCCCGTACGTCACGGGCTACGTAACGGCCTCGCGCGTGCCGGCAGCCGTTTATCGCGCGGCTAACCGACAAAGTTGTTTGCGTGTTTTCGTGTAAAACTTATTTGTCACATGGGCTTCAAAAGTCAAAAAACACCAAAAAACCTTAAATAATAATAGCGATAAGAACATTGTTTTTCGACTTTGATCGCGATGGAATAATAATGCGAAGCCCATGTGACAAAGAAGAAATTAATTTAAATGTAATTTAATGCAATCTCAAACACTTGTGCTATGCTATAAATTGTTTGATTAATCCGTCTGGTATCTTGATTATATATCAAAAACAAAAGATGTAAAAAGAAATCCAGTGTATTCAAATGCATTTGTCAAAGGATTGTCATCATATAGTTATTTGTCATGCATCATATGCAATTATAGGTATAAGTAATATTGGTGAAACAGTCTGTGTGTGCGATTAAGTCTTATAAATTTCTATTTATATTTTATTTCTATTTCTATTTTTTTTAATAATTTATAAATTTTTATAATAAATTTATAAATACATTTATTTTTCAATGGAACTAGAAAAATTTTTCAAACTGTTCAGATTTTGACAAAGTCTGCGACAACATGTAAACCAATCCTTGTATCGATACTAAAAAGAACAAAATAATGAATAATATCAGTTTTAATATAAATTTCTTCTGTCAAATATATATACCAAATAGCATTCTGACAGATGGAAAAATACAATATAACAGATCTATTATATTGATTAACAATAATGAAACATGCTTCATCTATTTCAAGCAATGCATTCGCATCGAAACAAGAATTAACTACAATATGTTGATTTGCAATAAACATGATGCCACAGGCATCATTTTGTCAAAATCTTATCAACAGCTTGAAAAATTCTTCTACTTCCACTGAAAAATAAATGTATATTTATAAATTATTCATAAGACATGCATTAACTTTACACACAGACTGCATTTCACCAATGTTATTTATACTTATCTATAGTTACATATGATGCATGACGAATAACTATATTTATCTATTTTTTTTTAATAATTTATAAATTTTTATAATAAATTTATAAATACATTTATTTTTCAATGGAACTAGAAAAATTTTTCAAGCTGTTAAGATTTTGATAAAGTCTGCGGCAACACGTCTATTGCAAACCAACATATTGCAACCAATCCTTGTCTCAATACTTAAAAGAACAAAATAATCAATAATATCAGTTTTAATAATAAATTTCTTCTGTCAAATATATATACCAAATAGCATTCCGACAGATAGAAAAATACAACGTAACAAATCTATTATATTCATTAACAATATTAGAACATGCTTCATCTACTTCAAGCAATGCATTCGCATCGAAATAAGAATTAACTATAATATGTTGATTTGCAATAAACATGATGCCACAGGCTTTGTCAAAATCTTATCAACAGCTTGAGAAATTCTTCTACTTCCACTGAAAAATAAATGTATATTTATAAATTATTCATAAGACATGCATTAACTTTACACACAGACTGCATTTCACCAATGTTATTTATACTTATCTGTAGTCATATGATGCATGACGAATAACTATATGATGACACTCCTTTAACAAATGCATTCGAATATACTAGATTCTTGTGTGCGTATGCCTATATTACTGTTCGCAGTTATCCATACTGGTTTTTGACAGGTATTTGACGTTAAATTTTCCAGAGTGCAACATTATATAGCGTAGCACTCTTTCATTTATAAAAAAGTAAAGCTGCAAAATTCTTCCTGATACTTCTGGATAGTTGAATCTATAGAATACACACACACACACACACACACACACACACACACACACACACACACACACACACACACATATCTTATAATAAACATATTATAGAATACACACATCTCTTTCTTATAAATATATGTATTGCGATACTTTGTTCTGTTTTTACACGGAGCATAAATTACTTTTGTAATGTTTTAGTTTTCTCTAATATAAATGAGATATACCTGATCCAACTATCCACAAGTATTACAAAGAATTTTGCATCTTCACTTTTTTATAAATGAAAGCATACTGTAAGGTTTTCTCGAGAAAGGCAGGATGATTTTTGTCTCGTAAATAAATGCTCTCTTTTATATTTAAATATATATAGACATATAGTTTATTGCTCTCGTACTTTACAGAGTCCGTGCTCCGATTCTACCTCACTTAATATGGCGCAGAATTCTTCTCGAGCCTTCTGCCACGTGGCTCGCCGGCGTAGCACAATCGCGCTACCCGGTTCACGCGTTCTTATGGCTCGTCCCTCGATCTCTCGCCGCAAATTAACTAATATACACCGGAGGGGTCCTACTTGACCACCGTCCAGCCTCTTTCCTACGTAAACCCGACTTGGCTTAGCGTACGAATCTATTTCTTCAATTTAATATAACCGACGACTTGCTCCTCACAATTGACTCTAATACTTTCTCTCACCTGCTTCTCTTTCTCACATGCTTCTCTTTCTCACACGCTTCTCTTTCTCACACGCTTCTCTCCTAAATTTATACGTGTCGTCGGGGATTCGATAAGTATCGAATCATCCCGTGTCGCGCTCCCATTCGCCGCGCCCGGCCGCTCGATACCTCTCGAATTCATCGAGTCAACTTAACGGGTGTATCTAATCTATCTTACTCTTCCTACACGATATATTTTTACAGTTCGGCCAGCCTGACATGTCGTTCGACCTCGAACGCTGTCTTACAATTTATAATATCGTTTTTTCCTATCACCCTATTGCACGTTCACTATTCTTATAATTAATTAACTCTTACGATAGACTTTGGTATATACAAGTACAGTTATAATGTTTCAGTCTTTTCCACAGCCTTCGCTCTCATTTTCTATTTATATTTCGGTTTCGGTTTCGATTTCGGTTTCGGTTTCGGTTGAATCAGAGTTACTTCCCACCCGTATCCACGGTTTTAGTTTATCACAGGAAAGTATCGCGTTGTACGATTTTTGCGTGCGATTATACCCTTCTTTGTCCGCGACTACGTATCGGTTCTTTTTGAGTACTGCCTTTATTACGTATGGCCCTTTGTATTTGGGAAGCAACTTCTGATTCATTCCCGGCTTAACCGTTAAACCCCTTATCATTACTAAATCTCCCTCTTTATACATTGACGGTTTCTTATGTTTCCTATCGTAATACGTTTTATTGTATTCCTGCATTGTTTCATTCGCTATTTGCGCACTATCACGCATCGCTGCTCGCCTTTCTAATATCTCAGTCTCTATTCTAGTTAACCTATCTATAAATTCGCATAAATCCTTATCTTTATGGTTTCGCTGGTTATAGCCTAATAACAGATTACTCGATGTTGTATTGATCGCTTTGTTGTGTGTGTTTAGTATATATTGAACGTCATTTAAATTCGCTTTCCAATCTATCGGATCGTCGGTAGTTTTCGCAAGGGTACTTTTTATGAAACGGTTTACCCTTTCGACTTGTCCGTTCGCCCACGGCGAAGCGACCGCTACTTTTACATGTTTCATTTTACACTTTGCCATGAACTTTTCAAAGTCTTGCGACGTGAAGCAAGTGCCTCTATCACTAACCACTCGTTGCGGCACACCAAAAATATTAAATAAAAATGAGAGATTCTTTTCCACCTTTCTCGTGTTTGTTGTTTTCGTAGGCATTAACCAGACGTACTTCGTGAACGCGTCGATTATTACTAATATACATTTATAACCTTCTGGCGAAGTTTCCAACGGCCCGAAATGGTCCATATATCTGAGTATTTTTCCCTCGCGAATTAGTGGCTGAAAAACCCGCAGAATTCTTCTCTGGAATTCCGCCGGAGCATTCGCATATCCAAACGGTAATTTTACATATTCAAATTGCCCATCTGGCGTCGCAAACGAAAAATATTTTGTATCGTCCGGGTTGTTCAGGAAATATCGCTCCTTTTACTCAATCTTTTCAACGTCATCTCACTCACTCGGGTCCTTCTCTTTAGCATTCTCTCTCTCTCTTCCTGTTGTTCTCTTGTACGCGGCCGTGACCCAATCCCGAAGCCTGTCCTATCAATCTAACTAGTCTCGCGCAATGTTATCACCCAATCATAAGCACGCTCTCAGGACCTTATCCGCGCTCCTGCGTCGATATCGACCTTCCGGAAATCCTCGATCATTGAGTGAGTACCGGTCTTTCGTGACACCCGTCGCCATTAGGACACTTTTACGCTCTCTGAATATTCGGTTTAGATTCTCGTGGCTCTGCTCAAGTGAACTCTAATACCGTTGTCTCAAACGGTCATTGTCATCTCTCGGAAATTAACAGCATCAAATTAAAGAATCGTACGCGCGTGAGGTGTGTGCTATCCCGTCTCGGGACATCGGGGCCTTGTACGCAGTTATCGTGTGAAGCACGCGGTACGTCGTAAAGCGACGTAGTATTCTCTCGCGGTCTCTCTCGAATTCCTCGGCGGATTCCTCGGTTTTACTCAAAGAAAAACTATAAAACTATTGTATATGATCCTAGAATAATAAGAGCTAGTGTAATTAGAAGAATAAATCGAGACATCATCGCTCGAATAATTGTGAAGTGCGGCTCAGATTTTTTTGTGTGTGATTCGTTGACTGTTCTGCCCGACACCCCCGAAACTAGACATTTCTCGGGTTCTTTACTAAACACGGGTGTACATCAATCTGATGGAATCCGTCCTTCAAATCGAGAACCGCAAACACCTGTTTCCCTTATAAGCTATTTATTTGGTCTTCTATGATCGGAGCTGGAAACTTCTGTTTATGAATTCTCTGATTTAGAGGACGAAGATCCACACACATACGTGTTTTTCCATTTTTTTTCGTTACCGGTACGATTCTCGCACAATAAGGAGAGCTACTTTGAACAATTATTCTTCTCTCCAACAAATCATCGGTAATTTCTCTTAATTTTCATTTTTCGTTGTAAGACATTCGTCGAGGCGCGTACGCGTAAACAGAGTCATCTTTTATATTGACCCGGACTTGATAGTTATCTTTAACTGTTTTTATCCGCATATCGTCTACCTCGGCGAAGGTCTCTAACAATTTCGTTCTTTCTTTTAAACCGATGCTTTCGTCTAGACTACTTAAAATTAGGTCGTTCCGATCTCGCGTCTCAATCGCGTTTATGTTTAGAATCTCTTCGGATTCCGCAAATCGGTTTTCCGTAATCTCACACTTCCAAATGTTCGGTTTGTGAGTGACTGTTAAATTATTACCACTGAAAAATGATCTACCTGTTATTACAGCATATTTAATAGTCGCATCTGGTACTACATAGAGTCGCACTTCTAAGTCGCGATCCAGATCGTCGATTCTCACTAATGTTTCAATTGTGCCTAATATTTCGATAGGCGTATTTCCGACTCCCGAAAACTTTTGACTCGACGTTAACGGTTCCAATTCTCTATTTCTTAAAAATTCCACGTATTCCGTTTTTCTGATAAGGCTTATCGGACTACCCGAATCCACTAGAGCTTTTATTGCACATTTTTTATCGCTTATACTAACTAAACGCACGTACCTCAAGTAAACGCTCGCTTTCGATAGTTGTGACGCTCTCCGGTTTTCGCTCTATCTTATTCCTCGCTTTCTGCTGTCCTGATGCTGCTGCCGACGGACATTGCGGTTTCGTATGTCCCGGTTGTTGGCAGTGGTAACAGATCACCTGGGATGATCGGCAGTCCTTGGCGATGTGTCCCTTTCGTAGGCAATTTCGGCATGTCACCGGCGTTGATCGGCAACCCCTGGCTAGATGACCCTTTCGCTGACAGCTATGGCAAACGATGTCCTTGCTTGTCGCCCTTGCTGCGCTGCTCCCGGACGGCCTCGAAGCCTGGGTTTTATACCCAGCGTTGGACATGGTTACTGTGGCCTCCATGATTCTCCGCATGTGCTCAATGAAGCTGGAGAGTTTCTCTAAACGGGCATCCATGGCGGCAACCTGGATCATCGGCAGCCTGATACCTCCCGCTATCAGATCGATTTGATCCTTCTCCGACAGATCTAGGAATTGCATAAGATTTAATTTATCGTTCACATAATCGATGAACTTTTCTCTTGAGTGCTGCCACACTCGCTCACTAATTTTCGCCATCGCCAGCATAAACGAGACCTTCCGTTCGAAATATTCCTGTAGTCCTCTTTTAACCTCGGCCCATGAGGAAATCGTTGCGGTTGATTGGCGGTTGTACCAATCCATGGCATTGCCCGCGAGACGACCGGTAGCCGCTAACAGCAGGACATTCTCGTTTATCTCGTACAGGCCTCCGACGTACTCTACTCGCTCGAGCCATTTCCGCACGTTGTCTCTTTCGGAGCCTTCAAATATAGGTATTTGAGGAGATATTATTTTTACTATATCAGATATATAAATATGAAACCGGAATTTTTGTATAGAAAATACATGTTTATTGTATGAAAATGGTAAAAAATATTTTATTCGAAGTATTGCCCATTGCTAGCTATACATTTTTCCCATCTCTCTGACAATTTGTGGATGCCACGCCAAAAAAACTGTTGCTCCTTTGAGGCAAACCAGTCATCGAGCCATTTTCGTACATTTTCGTAAGAAGTGAAGTGCTGCTCAGCAAGTGCGTGTCCCATCGATGCAAATAAGTAGTAATCGGATGGAGCCAAGTCTGGTGAGTAAGCCGCATGCGAAAGTATTTCCCAACTAAATGCCTCAATCGTTTCCTTGACCAGTTTTGCTGTGTGTGATGGTGCATTATCATGAAGCAAAATCACTTTGTGTTGCCTTTTTTGATATTCTGGTCGTTTTTCACGCAAAGCTTGATTCAAATCGATCATTTGTTGTCGGTAGCGTTCAGTATTAACAGTTTCGCCAGGTTTTAGCAGCTCATAATAGATCACACCCTTCTTCCACGTTCTTCGTTTCTTACGTCAAAATCGCCACTTTTGAATTTTTTAAACCACTCAAAGCACTGTGATTTGCCAAGAGCATGCTCACCGTAAGCTTCGACAAGCATTCGATGCAATTCTGCAGCAGTTTTCTTCAAATGGTAACAGAAAATCAATGCTGTCCGCAAATCGTAGTTTCCAGGCACAAAATTCGACATGTTCAACGCTATTAAAAACTATGCTGTTGTATGAAACTTGTATTGTTGTGAGTTGAAAATCTTTATCAGATGTCAAAACAAGAAAATGGCGCCAATGACGCGGTTTGACGGTAACTACATTGACAGCTAGGGCCATCTATGGGCAAATTCCGGTTTCATATTTATATACCTGATATTACCTCCGTTTAGTCGACTGTTAGCGGAACCAGGCGTGCCCGAACTATCTCTCGTGAACGCCGCTCCTTGTGCTTCCTCCTCGATCGGAGTAACGGGCCGTCTCTCCTGCGACCTTGCGACCAGCGTCGCTAGTTGCTCCATTAACTTATTCTGCGCCTACATTGCTGCTGGAAGCCCAATAGCAACGTCTGCATCACGTCCCCGCTGGCCGGCTGCGCTCCCGCTTGTGTGAACCCTGGAGTTGCTTCGACCTGGACGGGCGGCGTCCTTGATCCGTCTTCCGACCGCTGCGGCTTCCCCACATCTCGAAGGCTCGTATTCCTGACGTAGTGGTCCAGGATACGGTCCACAAGTCTTTGGAGCGTTCCCTCCGCGTTTAGCTCAAGGGAAACTGCTTCTTCCCGGATCTGCTCGTCCGTTAATCCCATCAAACGTTCTTTTAACGCTTCAAAGCGAGCTGCTTCTTTAGCTGCTTCTTGGGCTCGAGTCGGCATTGCACACAAACTTCACTAACAAGTCGAATCCCGCTTCTGATTTTAACAACTGTAAGGATTTCTCTAGAAAGGCAGGGTGATTTTTGTCTCGTAAATAAATGCTCTCTTTTATATTTAAATATATATAGACATATAGTTTATTGCTCCCGTACTTTACAGGGTCCGTGCTCCGAGTCTACCTCACTTAATATGGCGCAGAATTCTTCTCGAGCCTTCTGCCACGTGGCTCGCCGGCGTAGCACAATCGCGCTACCCGGTTCATGCGTTCTTATGGCTCGTCTCTCGATCTCTCGCCGCAAATTAACTAATATACACCGGAGGGGTCCTACTTGACCACCGTCCAGCCTCTTTCCTACGTAAGCCCGACTTGGCTTAGCGTACGAATCTATTTCTTCAATTTAATATAACCGACGACTTGCTCCTCACAATTGACTCTAATACTTTCTCTCACCTGCTTCTCTTTCTCACACGTTTCTCTTTCTCACACGCTTCTCTCCTAAATTTATACGTGTCGTCGGGGATTCGATAAGTATTGAATCACCCCGTGTCGCGCTCCCATTCGCCGCGCCCGGCCGCTCGATACCTCTCGAATTCATCGAGTCAACTTAACGGGTGTTTCTAATCTATCTTACTCTTCCTACACTATATATTCTTACAATACGAACACTGCACTCGGCATTTTACTAACCTATACCTATCAAAAGCAAGTATGGATGCAAGCAGTAACATCACGAAGCGCCGTTAGCGCAATCTTTCGTCAAAGACGCCAACCGTACAAGAATACATTGCTATTATTGCATGTGTGTTGTGTACGTGTATATATACGTGTAGCATAATACCACTATATTCTATGCATGTGTTGTATACCCAGCAAACACAGTTATATAACTATCATATTGCCTAAATATAACGAAATATAACATGCAATATAACATGCACGTTATATGTAACATATACGTTAGTTGTAATTTCCCACTCAAATGATATTACAGTTATATAAAAAAAATATAATATGTTATTAAAATGTTATATAATTGTTATCAAAATAAGTAAAATGTTATATAATAGTTATATAAATTGTGGAAAAATAATATAATTATAATATAAAATATAGAACAGTTATATAACACTATTATTTTTATTTATGAAATTGTTATATAACACTACCCGTTTTTTTGTTATAAATATAGTTATTTCACCGAATTTTAGAAATTATAAGAAAAATGTAAGGAAAACTTTTGATATAGAAATATATGTTTATTAGTTCTTTATATAAAACATTTCTTATGTTATAAACATTTTATAAAAAAATATGAATATCATATATATAATATTATGTATATAATCTTTGGCAAATAAAAAACATACATTAAAGATTGCAAAACAATAAGTCCAATATAAATCATAATATCACAAAACAAATCTCTTCTAAATATTAAAATTAAACAAAAATTAAAAAATTACAAACAAATGATAATAATTATAGCTTACTTAATATACTATATTTAATAATATGTATATTTAATAATAATAATATCATGGAATATTTTTGTATCTCATTTTCAGTCTTTAGTCTTGTTCTCTTTTCTGGTTTTTGTCTTCTCTATTTTTCCGTTGCCGAGCGAAACGGAACCATTCCGCCGTAATGTTCTCAAAATCTATTTCTGTGATACTGGCATAGCGTAAAGTAATTTCTCCTAAAAAATGTTATATGAAAGTACATTTAAAGCATCAAGTATGTTTAAAAATAAAATATTTTAGTTAATATTACATTAATTTTTTTATAACATACTTTGCATAATTTTTATGAGATATAGATCGGATAGTCTGAAATTATTTCTTATTCCTTTCCATGAACAATGTAGTGCGCATTTATTTGTAAATGTTTTTTTCAAAAGTCTATAAATATTATCTTGCGGGTTATTTCCGCCTATTTTTATTAAAAACCCTTTCTGTAAAAAGAAAAGAAAATATATGCATTAAAAATTTTATCACAGTAATATTCCATATACATAAAAATAATATTATACTTATAAGAAAAATGGTACAATAAATTTTTCTTTTTTTATATTCTTTTAGTTACGTCATAGTTTGTTAAGACATTTTTATAATGCAAAATATGTTAGAATATTTTGTACGTATCAATGTAGTTTAACAACTGAGAAAAGTTTCTCTAAAGAACATTTTTTGTTCAATGAAACTATATATATATATATATATATATATATATATATATATATATATATATATATATATTAGTTTCATTGTAAAAAGAATGTTCTTTAGAGAAACTTTTCTCAGTTGTTAAACTACATTGATACGTACAAAATATTCTAACATATTTTGCATTATAAAAATGTCTTAACAAACTATGGCGTAACTAAAAGAATATAAAAAAAGAAAAATTTATTGTGTATATATATATATATATACATTTATCTTTACTTACAAATTGCGTGACAGCTTCATCACATGATTTTAATTTCGAATCCAATTCTCTAATCATTTCCACAGAATCAAGAGGCAAGAAGTGTGCGATTAAGTTATCGCTTTCTGGAACCGTTGGTGTTCTCTGTTTTAACAAATCTTCTATGTTGATTATACGCTGTTTTAAATCTTTCAATTTGAGGTTTGACGCCGCCTGCATCCGTAATAATATACTTATGCTCTCTGCAACATAATGAACAATATATCAAGCAAATATAATGATGATATTACTTGTATATTAAGTATAAATAATGTAAACTAATTATTTACCTTGCATTTTCGTATCGTGTGAACTCTTGTGAGCTGGTGGATTATACTCTAAAATATATTTAAAAAAATGTATTATATAATTATATAATTAATTGTTATTAAATCAAATTTTTATACCTTTTATTATAATCGGTACATTTGACAACTCCAGCTGCTGGCTTTGTCCCGGTACCAAATTTTCTTTATCTAAAAATATAATTATAAAAATTAGAAATATATAACAAATTTCTAAAATGTATAGTGATTGTAATCAATAATATAATTAATAATACAATTTATATCCCAGGTAACAAAAGTAGTCATTTTGACGTCAAATTAGGTCAAAATGACGTCAAAAAGACTACTTTTGCTACCTGGGATATTATATATGATAATGACATATACCGTGCTCTGAACGCATTTCATTTTGATGTATATCATATATATTCGTATTTGTATCTTCATTGGAACGTTCATAGCTTAAGGCAAAATTTTCAGGTGCAGCAGGAATAGCAGAATATGTTTGTTTCTCTGTAAAAAATATCGAGAAGTTTGATCTAAAAGTCATGGTAAATATTACATAAAATTAATACACAGTAAATACCAATCAGATTTAATAATGTAGGGAGGAAGAAATTTATAATATTGAAATTTTACACAAAACAAATTTCGAAGAGAAAAATAAAAAGTTATAGCAACATTTGTTAGAATTGTCGTAACCCGACCGATTTCTTAATATTAAAAGATAAAACAAGTAAAGTAGAACAGAAAAGATTGAGAAAGAGCTGACTAAAGCAAAGCATTAGAATCAGAGAAAGAGCTCAAGGAAAAGTAATTAAGAAGGAATAAAAGTAATAAAAGATTATTAATAAAATAAAGTAAAGATACGTGACTAAAGAGAAGGAAGCCACGGTCAAGTTCTCGGAAGCTGAGTAAGCAGTTGACGAGACAGCTGACGAGCGGAGCACGAGACATGCTCCGGTCAGGGACACCACACTCCTCCCAAATCAACGACCTAATTAATTCAGATATATAATAAGCGCGAGATGCACCGACGCTCGCTACTCGCTCACTACTCGCTCGCATATATCGATAATATCGAAGTACCGTACGTATCGCGCCCGACTATTATAATCGCGATTAAGTGAAAGTGTACTAAAGAATCTGTGAAATATATCAATTTATACCTAACGTCCGGGAGTGTCTTATTTCGAGCGTGGATCCTAATCCTTTGGGCGTATAAATCCCTAAAGACCTCTTCCTTAGCGGCTAGAGGCACAACAGAATCAATTTCACTTTTCTTGCTTATCTTATTCTTTTTCAATGTTTGAAGAGCATATTTGAGAATATATATATATTTTTTAGAAATATATATATATATTTAAACTATTGTATTGTTTTAATTAGTTATATGAGTTTTCTTGATGTAAAATATGAAATATTTCATTAGATATTCCTTTTCGATAACTCAATAATTATTTTTTTTTATAAAACTTACTCTTTCGAGGTTATTTAAGTCTAACTTGTAAAATGGAACATCGCATATAAGCCCAAAAATTATAAACTATATTGAGCAAATAAGCAATGCAATAAATTGCAATAAATATTATACTTACATCTAATGTTGAATACTTCCAGACAAAACATATGAAGAGAATGTTGCTTGTAACGTTTTGCTGCCTCCACTAAGTGCGTAACAGATGATCTGAAATATAAAACTTTGTTAAATTGCAAGAGAAAGTAATGCGATAGAAAAATGCAGAAGTTATTACTATATATGTAGTCAAAATTTTAAATATCAATGTTTTGCGACTAAAATATTTTAGAATGTCTTTAGAATATGCATGCTGTGTGTGTGGGACATATATAAATTTTAATAAAAGTTGTATTAAAATCTTAATGGAGAAACAATAAAATAATAATTAGCCCTACATTTTGCAACTACAAGATACGTAATGGAAGCTAACCTTTTTTAACAAACCAAGTTCATAATAGACATAATTTTAGTAAAAATCAACGTGGTGATTATTAAAAACGATTAAAGAATTCAAATGATGCGTCTCAGAATGTCATATGAAATGACACGCCTTAGGATTAATTATATTTTTATGATTTTGTTTAGCATTCTGTTACCATAACCTTACTACTTTTCGAGATACTGAATTTACAAGAAATCAACAAATGCATGGAAAATATTATGAAAAATAAATGAAAAATAATGCGCGCTAATTAATTTATTATTTTATACAGCGTTTATTAATGAATGTATTAAGATTAATATATAAGGATTACCTTTTTATTACATGTGCGCAGCACGATGATACTTGATGAGATACATGACGTAATATTGCGTTCAGAAAACGAATATAGTGAGCGCTCACGGTGCTTACTATCATTGGGATATTCTTCTAGATCTACTGCGGATCTAAAAGCATCCTCCAATCACTAACCTGAGCCAAATAACAGTATAATATAACAGTTTTATAACAATTATATAATGTATATAATAAGTTATGTAACATTGCTATAACATTTACATCATATGATCATGTTACATTAATGTTACTAAGTAATAACTAGTGCATAACAGAATAATATAATAATTATAAAACACAGTTATATTGCGTATATGAAGGAAAATTATATCATCTACACATAACTACGATATAACATCCGTTATATTGCGTGTTATTTCCATGTTATATAATATTTATATTCTGTGTTTGCTGGGTACATATATAGCGGTAAAGGGAACGACGACGACGATGATGATGATGATGATGATGGTGACGTTTCTTACATGATAATTTCCACATTTCGACTTTGCTTCGTAATATCTTTCTTTATAGAACATGCAGAGCGAAAATAAAGACACTTTTCTTATATAAATCGAACCCAAGCTATCGATTAAGCTTATCAAGAATTCGATCGGTTAAGCCGTTATTCAGATCTGGTAATCTAAGGTACTCTCAACTATCCGACTCGCGTATAGATACCCGGGGTACCTCGCTGTTACTACGCGCGGTCTTTGCTTCGCGTGACTTGGCGCGAGACACTACCGTGTCTCTTGATCTATATGCTTTGTACGAGAATGATGTACGGGGTTTTTCACTAACGCTTGGGCTCTCAGGTTATCGCAATGTATAGTTATTTTATCCACTTTTAAACTAGCTATGTCTAATTCTTGCATCATATTACGCAGATATACAGCTTCTTTAGTCGCTTCTGTTAAGGACATGTACTTTGCCTCTGTGCTAGATAGTGCACAGAGTCGTTTTTTGTTTTTTCGACTCCCAAGTTATGCAGTATTAGCCATCACAAAGAAATAGCCTGATTGAGATCTTCTATCAGTTGTATCTGAGGCCCAGTCTGAATCTGCGTAACCTAAGATTGGTTTCCCACTTTTCTGAAAATGTAAACTTTGATTTGTTGTTCCTCTCAAATATCTAAGTACATGCTTCATAGCAAGCCAATGTTTTTTGGGGTTTGATTGGATTGACTCAAATAACTTACTGAGTAAGCTAAGTCTGGACGCGTCGCTACTACTAAATACATTAGACTTCCGATTAATGATTGATATTCATGTTTACTTACTTCCACGTCCTCCGTTATACTTATCTTGTTTGATAAATCAAGTTTTGGGGTTAACGGAGTTGCTTTGGGTTTTGATTCTAACATACCAAAACGTAATAATAAATCCTGCGCATACTTTTATTGTTTTATAAAAACTGACTTGGTGGATTGATTTTGAATGAACTCGATGCCCAAACAATAATGTAATAAGTCTAATTCCTTTGTTTGAAATTCTCGATTTAAGCATCGTACTAATTCATGGTAAAGTTTGACATCGTTTGTAGCAACCACTAAGTCATCTACGTAAACTAAAACAAACAAAATGTTTTGATTAGACTTTTTACATAAAAACATTTGTCACTGTTTAATGGATTCATTCCGTGATTTTTAAGTTTTGAATCTAACTTCTTGTGCCACTGTCGCCCGGACTGTTTTAATCCATAAATTGATTTTTTTAGCAGACAAACTAAATTTTCTTCGCCAGATTTTACAAAGGCTTCGGGTTGCTTCATATACACATTTTCTTCTAACTCTCCATTAATGTACGCCATTTCTATATCTAATTGGTATAAAGTGAGGTCCAACTCTACTGATAGAGCAACTAAAATTCTCAACGAGTTCAGTCTTGCAACCGGGGAAAATGTGGCGACGAAATCAAGTACTGGCCGTTGAGCGCAGCCTTTGGCCACTAAACGGGCCTTTCTTCGTTCGATGGATCCATCTTGGCGATATTTAGTCCTCAATACCCAGCGGCAATTAATGGCTTTAGAGTTTTTAGGAAGTTTACAGAGTGTCCAAGTATTGTTACGTACTAAGGCTTCGTATTCTTCGAACATAGCCTTTTTCCACTCTTGTTTTTTGGGTCCCGATAACGCTTCTTTGACTTCGTCCTTCGACTTTAGAAAATAAACTGCTGTCCATCTGGATTTATGATCGATGAAATATGGCAAAATATCTAGCGCCACCTTTACTTTTTGTTCTCATCGGGCCACAGACATCAGATGAGACAATTTCCAACAATCTTTGACATTTAGTGTTTAATTCCTTTGGAAACGGGTTAGCAGTTTGCTTATTTTGCACACAAATTTTGCAAGGAAGATTCTATTGAGAAAACTCGAGGGTGCCGAGGACTAACTTTTCGGACGATAATTTTTTTAAGTCGAATATGTTCAGGTGACCATAGCGTTGGTGCCACAATTCCATTTGTCCATCATTTGAACTGGCACTGCCGGCGAAGTCTGAAGTCGATTCTAGAAAATAGAGACCTTTATTCTTCTTTGCTGTTAATATTTTGTTGCCTCTTTGATTTAAAATTGTAGCAGCATTTTCTGTCAATAAAATTTTGCGCCCATTAGTTGTAGCTTTTGACGCAGAAAACAAGTTTGTGCTTAATTCAGGGACGTAAAGTGTATTTTCCAATTTTATTCGATGGGTTCGTGTCCCTTCTACTAACGACAAATAAACGGTACCGATTCCCTTTATTTCTGTTAATTTGTCATTTGCGAGTCTTACCTTTTGATTTATGACTGTTTGCAAATCGATAAACCTTTTGCGATCTTTGCACATATGGGACGTGGCTCCGCTGTCGAGACACCATTTATCCGTTTCTTCTGACTTTGCATTAAAATCATTTATGACATTTTCTTCATTTACCATACGCTTGCAATCAGTATCTTCATTGATGGCGTAAAATGCGTCTTCAGCACACGCTGCTTTTTCATTCTTCTTTTTCCAGCATTGTGAAATTTGGTGTCCTCGTTTGTGGCAATAATGACATTTAAAAGGCTTGGCTTCCTTTTCAGTAGCAGTTTTAGAACCTTTGTCCACACTGTCGCACACACATACATACACACACACACACGGGGGGGGGGGGTGCAAGGGGGGCCTTCGGCCCCCCTCCCGCACCCACCCCGTCGGTAGGCAGGGTGGACCTCGCTTTACAACTACGGTGGGCAAATGAACGGTGTCCAAACGAACGGTGGGCAAATGAACGGTGTCCAAATGAACGGTGCGCGTCTTTCTGTGTCCAAATGAACGGTGTCCAAATAAACGGTGTCCAAATGAACAGTGTCCAAGTGAGCGGTGTCCAAGTAAACGATGCGTATTTTCTTACGTGTCCAAAAGCTACTGTATCCAAAATTACTGTGTCCAAATGCACTGTGTCCAATTGAACCGTGTGCAAAATCTCGTGCCCATTTGTAACGTGTCCATTTGCACCGTGTCCAATCGTACTGTGTCCAAGTGCACCGCTTCCACCGCGAAGTACGTTAGGCAGTGCGACGTTTGTCAGCGTACCAAGGTCGAGCAAGCCAACCCGGCGGGTCTCATGGGTCACCGCGTCGTGGAAGGCTCATGGACCATGGTGGCTGCCGACATAATGGGTCCGTTTCCGAAAAGCAAGGCTGGTTTTACGTACGTTTTAGTAGTGCAAAATCTATTCACAAAGTGGATGGAATGTTTTGCGTTAAGGGCCGCTAACGGCAAGAAAATTTGTGAGGCTTTGAGAGAAGTCATCTCGCATTGGGATACGCCAAAATTTTTGCTGACGGATAACAGCACGGAATTCGCAAATCAGACGTTGCGAGCGTTCTCGGAAGAACACGGGATAACCCACACGACGATTCCGCCATACCATCCGCAGGCTAATCCGGTAGAGCGCGTCAATCGAGTTTTAAAGACCATGATAGTTGCCTTTTTAGAGAGAGATCACAGGGAATGGGATGAGCATTTGCGAGATTTTCGCTTCGCGTATAACACCGCTCACCATTCATCGATCGGCACGTCACCGTCGCTTTTAAATCTCGGACGGGAGCCAACGCCGATAAACTCGATACGCGAGCGATGCGCGAACGTCGATGAGGTCGAACAACGCGATCCAGCGGAATGGTCCGAGAGAATGCGGAAAATTCAATCTTTGCACGATTGGATGAAGGAAAATCTCGAGCGGGCCTATCAGAGCAGTCCACTTATTATAATTTAAGACGTCGCGATATTGTATTTAATGTTGGAGACCTAGTGCTGAAACGGCAACATGTGCTGTCATCTGCGGCACATAATATTGCGGCCAAGTTGGCACCGAAATTTCACGGTCCCTTTCGGATTAATAAGATATTATCGAATGTGGTGTACGAGCTCGTGAATTTAGAGGGAAATATCGTGGGTAAAACGCACATAAAGGACCTCAAATCCTATCACCCTTCACATCCTAGGTAATTGTCGAGAAGTGATGGAAGTAGTGTATCTAGGCCGGTTCTAAGCCATGGTCCTCCGAGGGGGGGTGAGGGGCGAGGGGAAACCGGCACGGGGGGTATGACGTCACGCGGGGGGACCGCGGCGAAAACGGTAGGCGAGGGGTCCGCGGAGAGGGGGGAGGGGAATCGCGTCGTAACCGGTAGGCGAGGGGTCCGCGGAGAGGGGGGAGGGGAACCGCGTCCTAACCGGTAGGCGAGGGGTCCGCGAAGAGCGGGAGGGGGACCGCGGCGAAATCGGTAGGCGAGGGGTCCGCGGAGAGGGGGGAGGGGGACCACGTCCTAACCGATAGGCGAGGGACCCGCTAACCTAACCTAACCTAACCTAACCTAACCTAACTTAACCTTGCGATCGGCTGGATCGGTCCCCGTTGAGGAGATACGCGGGGGTGCCTGGGAAAGCGAGGAGAACAACACAGGGTGGAGTTCAAGGGAACGCGGAAGCGGGCCGAGCAGGAAGGACGACCTGAGAGGCGTTTTGGAGCATCGACGGAGGGCCGTCTGAGTCCAGAACAGCAATAGAATTAAGAATAGAATTTAGAAGCGCGTATTATTAGAAATAGGGTATTAAAATTATTAATAGTCATTTAGAAAACGTACTAGAAGCCGGAAAACGGTAGATTGATTTGAGTTAATTTTAATAACGCGTTAGAAACCGCAGAGCGGCAGATTGATTTGAGTTACTTGATTTAGAAATGTTTATTTTGAGAGAATTATTCAGTTCGTGAAGATTTTATTTGTATAATATTCTAATCAAAAAGGGATACCTGAAACAATCAAAAGAAATTATTAAGTTCAGTTCATACGCGCACTAATGAGGCGACAGAGTTAATTAGAGTACCTAGTATAGGGAATTATAACTAGATTAAGGTGTATATACATGTTCCGAATTTATCATTATTTGTTCACGCAGAGTTAACTGTAAATACTTACCTAGAGCGGCGTCGGAGTCCAAGGATACCTGTAAAAAGAGAAAGAATGAGTTGCATAAGGAATGGATACATGTGAGACACCCGGTGCGTAGAAAGCACGGCGCGCGAAGCGGCGCGACGAGCGGCGCGAACTTCGGTGCGCAACCGAAATGCGCATGCGCGAGAGTGGGGAGCGAAAGGATGTGCGAGATCGAGGAGCGAGACTCGAGGTCAGTCGGCGCGAGGCGATAGTTGAGAGAACACGTTATTCCGTTGTACATTTTAAGACCCGCGAGCGGCGCGTGATCCGTTGTAGTTCAATTTCCCGGATTCTGGCAAAGTTCGGGAGATTAAAGTCGATAGTTCAAGTAGGTGATTGCGAATAGTAATTCGAGTCACGGTTTTCAGTATTAATTGTTATTTCGGCCCAACTGCGGGGCACCATTTCGTGATTTATTCACAAGTCTTATATTCAATAAACATATTCATTTTCAAACTTCAATTCAGTGATCTTATTTCGGTCTTCGGGAACCCGGGGTGTATTCTTTCACAGGATCTTCAGGCTTCGCAGCGCTCGGTATCCCAGATTGGAAGAGATCGCATTCGAGGTGATTGTTCCGGCGAGAGGTGACCAAAACCAAGGAATTTCGAGATTCCCGGCCACCCAGTTCCTATATCGCTCGATTGAAGTCCAATCCTTACTGTTTAGAGGGTAAAAACAGCTGGCGACCGTATAATGGACAGAGAATCCACAGATTTCAAGGGTATCAGTAAGTAATAAATCGGCTTGGCCGGTCACAACCTAACCTATCCGGCAGGCGAGACGTCCGCGAGTAGGTGTGAGAGAGATAGCGCTAATGATATTCTATGGGCGTGGGAGAAAGATAGCGCGAAGCGTCCATATGAGCGTGAGAGAAGGATAGCGCGAGGCGTCCATATGAGCGTAAGACAAGGATAGCGTTTGCATGCACGTTGGAGAGAGATGGTGCGAGGCATGCATTTGGGAGAGGGATAGCGCGAAGCATGCACTTGGGAGAGAGAGAGATAGCGCGAAGCATGCACATGGATGATACGGCGTTCGTAAGGCAGTGCGAGAAGGATAGCGCGAGGCATGCACGCGTGTAGGAGAAGGATAGCGTCCGCATTGGCGCGGGAAAAGGATGACGTTCGCGGGAGAAAGGGAGAGATAATGCGAGGCATGCACGCGTGTGGGAAAAGGAAAGAAGAAGGTGCAGAAATAATTGACATTTTTTAATATAATAATAATAATATTTATTCAAAATTTGTGTTCAAATTGTGTTCGTTTAAATGTGTGTGTGTGTAAAAAATAATAAAAATAATAATATATAATAAAAATATTTGCTGCAGGCTCCTTCTGAAACAGAAAAATACATATCTTGTTAGTATATTAATTTAATTTTTAATATTTAATATATTACGAATCTTAAAAAGATACTTACAATTATTTCTTTGACCTCTTGCTCGGAGGCTCGTCCCACGGTTCTTTCACAGCGTCTTCCTCATAGGGCTCGAGCCCGAAGAGACGTCTTAGGTCTAAATGAAGACCGTCCGGGCCGTTATCCTCCCACACGTCCTCGAGGAACTCGCGCTCGTGCCGCCGCAATATTCGTACATGTCGCCGGTGTTCTATATTCACGAAACCGGGAATCTGGATGTCTCTCGTATATCGATACTATAAATTAAATAAAATCAAATTATAATATATATTATAAATAATTAATATGATATAAAATAAAAAATGCTACTCACTCTTTGGAAAACTATCAGATTTAATAGGGCTCTCAACTGCCCCATCGCCAGGTTCTCCGCCCACCATGACGCTTTCGATTGGCCTCGACACAAAACTAATTCAATCAATGATGGCATTTTTAACGTTCACTTAGACACTTTACTTCACTTTTTAAACTTCTTCTCTATTCGCTGTCAGACACTTTGTGACGAACATACCGGGATAGACATTGTCTCGAACATTTTAGAGTAGGAGATATATCACTTACGAAGAACGCTTACTCTCAGCTCTTGATAAGAAAATAAAAGTTAGCATGTTTCCACAGACAACTATTTAAAGTCTTTTAAATATGAATAATATATTATTATAATATGTAAACCACTATTGAACGGCTATCGAACGGCTATCGAACGGCTATCGTACGGCTATCGAACGGCTATCGAACGGCCATTGAACGGCTATCGAACGGCTATTGAACAGCTTTGAACAGCAATCGAACGGCTTTGAACGGCTATCGAATGGCTACCGAACGGCTTTGAACGCCTATCGAACGGCTATGAACGACTATTGAACGGCTATCGAACGGCTGTCGAACGGCTATCGAACGGCTGTCGAACGGCTATCGAACGGCTATTGAACGGCTATAAACGACTATTGAACGACTATTGGACGACAAAACAATTATTTATACGCAATTCAAATATTTAAAGTCTATGTCTATGTACTGAAATGTAACATCTATATTTTAATTAACTAGCTGACGCCGCTATCTAACGTCACGTACTGAAATTTAATACTCGCTTACTGGGATAAGAAAGAGGAAAAAGAAGAATAAAAGAGAATAAAATATATTTTAACAATAGTTTATTCTAAATAATGTTTGGATGAATCTTTATGATGATTCGTCCACCAATTGAATATTTTAAATACATTTTGTAAAGCGCAATTTTTTAAATGTTTCTCACAGCGCATAGTATTAGTAACATCTAGCTCATTTAATGAAGTGATATCTTCATAGTCAGCATCCAAGGTCTCAATAATAACGTCGTTTCTCGCATCATCGTCAAGTATATCGGCCAACCATTCTCGTTTTTCGTGTCCTTTAACGTACACGATAGGAGATGCTTCATCTTCCTCTTCCGTCGCACCCATCACAGCTCTCGTAATCAAACGCCTAGCGAAGCTGTATGGAACGTTTCCATCCTCCCATTGAAGTTCATGGTGATGTCCAATTAGCCATGAAGCTCGGCATCTCTCAGATTTTGTAAGCGCACGCCATGGTACGGGACTTGCAAAAAAGTAGTGAGAAAGAACAAATCCATTTCTCAGTATCGCTACTTCCTTCACGACAAAGTTTCTCCCGATAATGAATCCTTGCAGATCCACAAACGTTGGCGCGATCATGCTGATAATATTAGTATACGATTGCAAGAATGATGTACGACTGCTGTCGATCGTCAAAATCTCAATCTTTATATATTTTTGACATTGGAGGGGATATTTGCTGATTTAGGTAATTTTACGAACTACGTTGGTCAATGGGCAATATTCGACAACGCGATCGTGCAAGATGAGACAATAGGCGGTAGTATTTGCACGTATATCCTCCTTGCACTCAAACTCTAATCTCATGCCCACGGTGGAATTTTTGACAGACTCGTTTTGTCGCGAGCAATCGATAACCGCCAGAGGACCGCAATGTAAAAATTTTGAAATGTTTAATAGCACATCATCATTATCACATCCGTAACAAGATTTGCGAAAACGAGAGTACATATCGAACAAGAGGGCGAATCTATTTTTATCGAAATCTAAATTTAAATCATCGTAGGGATAAAATTCCGAGTTTAGATAGAGTTTAACGTTGGTCAATTTGCAGTCGTCGAATGTAGTAATATCTTTTGATACAGCATTTTTTCTGCCAGTCTGCAGCGCAAAGATCACGTATCGCGGCTTCTCCAGCTGAGAGGCGGCTTTCACGGTCCACGAATGCTTGGTCATATCATGCAATAGAGGAAATTCGTATAGATCCCAAGAGCGAAAACTTATATTCAAGTATCGCCCGCTTTCCAACGCGCGTAGCAAGGATAGTTTATTGACCTCGCTCAATATTACATGAGGCATACGCCATTGTATCTTGAATAATTCGATATCAGCTTCAGTCGAAGCATTTCCAAATATGCAATTGTTGTCGTTGCGCAAACGTATCAGAATTAATTCGTGACGAGCGTTAATCACAACTCGCTTATAATTTTCGCAAAAACCCAATAGTATGTTTAGCGGCACGCAAAAATTGAAGTAAGCTTCAACAGCATTATGCGACATGTTCCACGCAGCATTCTCCAAGATTTTACCTTTCTCGGTTGTTAGAGAGACATAGTTTTTAATCGTGGAAGTTATTCCAACGTTTCTGTTGCGGTCAATCTCCATACCGTCGAGTTCATATCGAAGTTCATCAAACATAAACGCGACACAATTGTTGCCCAATACCACTCTTCCCCCTTCAGCTACTTTACGCACCCTCAACTTTCCCTCGACGTATAGAAAACTTTCACATGGTAACGTGTACAAATCTTGATGTTGTATCGGTATCCGTATCTCGTCGCTATATCCAAGCGTTGTGTTGGCGTATGGATTGTACGTATGAGTCTCAATCTTGACGATACGATCGTCAAAGATCGGCTCGCCTCCGATATTCAAGGTGTCAGTCATATCGTTCAAGTATTTCATACGACGAATCCCAATGATTTTAAAAACTCGCGATTCAACGCGCTGAGCTTCTTTTTAGCGTAACCAGATATCTGATTATTGTCACCCTATACCGCAGTCACTCGCCTTCTCGCAAAAATATTGTCCCTCGTAAAGATATTGTCTCTCGCGTGCTCCGTGCTTTCGTTCAACACAAGCATTTCATTTGTCAAACGCTTTAATTTTGCCGCCGCCGTATATGCAATCTTACGGTAATTTCCTCTCCTCAAAAATCGAGCAAATGTCCTTCTTGATCAACAATGCGTATCGTTAAATCAGTAATGCTCCGTGCGACGATCGGTAGATAAATGATCTGTGCTGGCGTTTCCGATATCTTATATCCTGGCGGCACGCTCGGTGAAAATTCATGTATCGTGTGTACGCGCTTGTCATTGCTGTACGCGCCAGTGGTTACGCTGCATTCTATACGAATAATATTTACGCTAATAATATTTATCGGTACATCCGATTCGTGCCATTTCCGAGGCTGTAATATACGATTCGACGAGAATCCCAATAACGATCCAACGTTGCCCGGTTTACTAAAATTTATTCTATAGACACATTTGATTTCACTTTTTAGCGTATTATGATTAGCGCGAAGCATTATTGGATATTCATCGTGTTCTTCGCCATCAACAATATCGTTGGAATCAACTACGCGTCGATGTCGTAAAATTGCACGTCGGAGATATTCGTTTATAGCGTGTAATTCGTACGATCCCTCGGGAATCGTAATTTCTTTATCGTCGTTATCAAAATAAAATTTATTATTCCAAGAATTCACGTTCGATATCGTATGATAAGTTTCAAAGTCCGTTAAACCAAGCTCGTAATCGCCATCGTTTAAATCTATAGCCGGAAAGTAGCTTACAGCAAGAACGCTACTCTTGCCAGTCAACGTAAGTGTGAGTGACATGCTGGAAAACTGTCGAACGAATACTGAGACGCGACGGTGAATTGTCAGGCTTTAAATTCATATCGATCATCGACCGTTTGAAGTAATCGAAGACACAATTGTCCACAAATACTTTGATTATAATTTTGATAGGCCGTGTGATTGTATTCTATATTTGCAACATTCTGTCCAAAATATCGCACTAATTCCTTGGGCGGTCGAAGATTTCCAAAACTATCGAAATATATCACACGATCTCCCCTCTTTGCATACGCAACCCAATGAGTACCGGAACCATCGACGTCATCCAAATTGACGATACCGCTCTCATTTCGCCGTATACCGTTTATCGGTAAATTATTGCGCATGAAAACGCCTCTAAAAAATTGTATACGCATACGTCCTGCAAGTTGTTCCAATTGTATATTGGTCGTTACACCGGCAGGAATTTTTATTTTGACGTTTTTTTTTCTTGGCCGCTGTTGAGGACCCTCGTCCGCGCTTGTATGGAGCGATATAAAGACCGTGACCTTCCATGGCGCGATTATGACGTTGCATTTCTTCGAGCTGACGTTGCGCCGCCTTGCTATCGTTCACCTTCGCGATTCCCGCTGCTCCGCCAGCCAATGAACCGAGAACTCCCAATAATGGTAAAATGGGTAAGATACCACCGCGCTTCGCTATAGGAAGTATTCGTTTTTTCGCAGTCTTTTTCTTCATCGATGATTTTTTTGTTTTCATCGAGGATTTTTTTGTTTTCATCCCCATACCGAATTTTGTCTTTGCTTTCATAGCCGCCCAGACAGCTGTAGCGGCTGCTCTTTTGCCAATAGTCGAATTTCTCGCGATAATACGTGTTCGCGCTTTCGTGGCGAGTATATTATCCGCAGCGTGTCGTTGACCGAGATCGTTGCTTCCAGAATAAGCTATGTCGTGCTCGCGACACGCGGCATCCAATGGAATGATACCTCGATTGCCTCTAGCCAATCGCGTTTCTAAATGAGTTCCCGGTCCGCAAAACTGATAGCCTGGAATATGTAATTCGATAGGAAGTGCGTATATCGCACGATTTAACAAACCATCACCTCTTATAATTTTTGCTGGCATTTGCTACAATCTTTTATTAACGGTGTTGGACCGTCGAAATGTGTTTGCTGCCACGGCAAATTATAATGTCGCGTGCATCGACGATACTGTTGAACCTCTGAGTCAGCTTTTATATGTTCGGGAAGCTTGTCCCACAATTGTTCCACGTAGCTACCAAAGTCTCGCAGTAAAACAGTCTTGGGGATAATCTGTAACTGCTCGGTGGTAAGCTCGAGAATATCGCTGTCAACCGATAGAAGAAGAAACATTTTTGAGACTGAGCGGTTTCGATTCGGTGCGCCTCTATAAATAGGACCCCGATGACTCATTTTCCAAAATCTGATTTGAGATTCGCGAGAGCAAACATGCAGTTCGCGCGACAAGCGACGATAATCAAAGCGATAAATTTTGACGATAAAACACGAGTAATGTCCGAGAAAGAAATACGCAAGCATGGAAACATGCCGACTACTATACGCGGTATCATTTGCGGTCCTTCGAATTGCGGTAAGACTAACGTGTTGATAAGTTTGATAGAAAGTCCACACGGTGTACATTTCGAGAATGTGTACGTATACTCGAAATCACTTCAACAACCGAAATATCGATACTTGGAAAATTTGCTATTATCGATCGATGAAATTGGTTATTTTACATTCTCTAATAATAGTGACATTATTCCACCGAGCGAGACGCTTCCGAATTCCATTTTTATCTTTGACGACGTGGCATGCGATAAGCAAGATACGATAAGAGAGTACTTTGCAATGGGTCGACACTCGAGCGTCGACTGTTTCTATCTTTGTCAAACGTATGCCAAGATACCCAAGCATCTTATATGGGACAATGCAAATTTACTGATTTTATTTAAACAAGATGGTACAAACTTGAAACATGTATACAACGATCATGTAAATACTGATATGTCTTACGACGATTTTCGCGCATTCTGTCAGAAATGTTGGCAACACGAGTATGAATTTGTAGTGATTGATAAAGACAGTTTACAGACTAATGGACGATATCGAAAAGGATTTAACGATTTTGCAATACCGTAAAGTGGTTAGTCGCTATCGATACATCGATCGAGCAACGTCTAAAAATTTTCGTCCGAGCGCAACATGACGACGACGATTGACAGTGACGATCGTGAGAAGATTGCGAGAGAGATTGTAAAAACGAGCGAATCGATCCGCAAAATATATCGTTCTTTAAAAACCGGTCAAATGGAGGAAGACGTCGCATTGGAGAGGCACTTCAAACCAATTATCGAACCTCTAAAACAACTTGTCGAAAATACAATCAATGTGGAATCTAATGAAGCGAAAATCGAACCATCGAGTATGCTCGAAGACAAGCATCCGAAAAAAGAGTCTGGAACAAAGCGAACAAGGTCAAATATATCATTGAACGATTCGCTAATAACTTCTACTCCAAATCAATCAAAACGTAAGCGAATTAAACAATTATCGAATGTGGTTACTTCTACTCCGATAAAAGATGTACAATCAAGTCAAATATTGTACGAAAGATCGTCTCCGTATGTGGAAGAAATTTTCGAAACCACGCCTAAAACGCTTGTGACGTCGGTTCAACATCAATTACAAACATCCGAGGGTCAAAATACATTGCGCACACATCTGGGTTCACTAGGGCAAAAATATGTGTGAGCTATTTTGAGTCAAGATAAAAATAACAGTATGGATTATGTTTACGGTGTTAAATTTTGCAACGAAGGAATGATGCTTGGTGATAAAATTTTTGATGTGGATAAATATGACAATATAATTATCGGTGGAATAAGATACGTGGGAAGGGAGCGGTGCACTTGGACACAGTACAATTGGACACGGTACAAATGGACACGTTGCAAATGGACACGAAACTTTGCACACGGCTCAATTGGACACAGTGCATTTGGACACAATAATTTTGGACACAGTAGCTTTTGGACACAGAAGAAAATTAATTTGGACACCGTTCAGTAGCACACCGGTCAGTTGCACACCGTTCAGTTGCACACCGTTCAGTTGCACACATAAAAATGCACACCGTTTAGTTGGACACATAAAAATGCACACCGTTCAGTTGCACACCATTAATTTGCCCACCGTAGTTGTAAAGCGAGGTCCACCCTGCTTACCGGCGGGGTGGGTGCGGGAGGGGGGCCGAAGGCCCCCCTTGCACCCCCCCGTGTGTGTGTGTGTGTGTGTGTGCAACTGAGCGGTGTGCAACTGAGCGGTGTGCAACTGAGCGGTGTGCAACAGAGCTGCCAGTTCGTGGGAAATGGGAGCCCCCACCACTTACCGCGGGACTTACTAACACAGACGTAGTCGCTACGTCATAGCGTGTACGTGTAGCTTCGTGCGTGGGGGCAGGCTACGAGCTACGAACAGCACTGAGCGATCACGAAAACGTTCGCCGCTCGCACATGTTCGGCCGTCGAATTTTCCTATTCGCTTGCAATATATGCAATATATATATTTCTATGCAATACAACAGAATAAATGCAATTAGTAGAATAAATATAATTAGAATGGAAATAGAATATTTATATTATATATAATAGAATAAATAAAATTTATCTTCAATTCTTTTATGTAAGAGAAATAACTTGATAATAAAATAATAAATATAAAAACTCAACAATAATTATATTTTTAAAAAATAGCGGGGATTATAACTTTTGAGGTATGTTTAATACGTATTATATATAACTGACATGCTAGATTCAATAATTACTCAGCTTTTAAGGAATATAAATTAATAGAATAATATAAATTTAGATAAACACAGTTTATATTTATAGCTGAATGTAAAAATTATTAAAAAATACAAAATAAAATATAATAAAATATAGAAATATAAAATATAAGAATAAAATAAAAATATAAAATATAAAATATAATAAATACAAAAATGCTTAAGAAGCAAATTGCGTATGTACATGTATGTATTTAAATCTTAAAAGTTCTTAAGACTAGAATAACAAATAATAAATAAATTTTGAAAAGTTCTTAATATTAAACGTTTCGATCCTCGACTGAACCCTCTTCAGTAAAAACAAATTGAAAGAACGAGAAAAGGTTCTTGTTAAGACTATTGTTGAAACGCATTTTAACAGCCAGCGTAAATTAAAAACAAAAATAAAAAGCTTTATATTAATAATCGATTATGGTATTATTATATGATAATATTATTGTTGCGTTTGTTTTTCATTGTCGCATAAGTGCAATATCAAGAAAAAGAAATAAGCTTTTGTTGTAGGATTTTGGAAAATTGAAAGCAAATTATTTGCAGCACGAACGTCCTCAGATATTTGTTCCATCAAAAAATTTCCTAATACATCTCACATTTTTAAAATTCTTTGAATGCATTTGTAACGTGTTAACCAACGTGTTTCTGAATATTTTAAAATATTCAAAGATTTATCTTTGAAGCACATCTAGAAATTTCGGAAAATAGCAGTTCTGTTTGGATTGCTGTTAATAAATTGTAGAAATGCCTTTAATAAAATGCTCACAATGTTGAGCAACTTTTGTAGGCAACTTTTTAATGGAACAGGCATCTGAGAATGTTCGTCCTGCGCATAACTTGCTGTCCATTTTTCAAAATCCTTCGACGAAAGCTTATCTCTTCTTTCTTGAATTTGCACTTGATACGTTCAACAAATACAATGCAAAGTTTCAGACAAGGAAGTCCATTATTCACGAGCTGCAGCCTTCCTCAATCGAATTGCTACTTTGGTTTCTTAGAAAATTTATGAAGCCTGCTTTATTAAAAACTGAAGTGTTAGGTCATATTGTTAGGACCGTGAACTTTTCTGATCGTGCCAATCATCTTCTTTTAGAGGAAACTGATTTTGGTTTTGAATGCAAAGAATATTTACAAGAGCAAATAAATAAGAAAATTTTACCTAAAATAGATGTCGATTTTATTCGAGAAAATTGTTTGCAATTTTATATAAAAGCATGTGAACAAATTCGTGATCGTCTTCCAATCGACGATAACTTTTTACATTGTGTTGCAGTTTTCGATAACAAAACTGCATTGTTTGAGTGTGATCGAGAGTCAACGGTTTTTAGAGTACTGCAGGTTAATCGCAGATTAGGAAAATTAGTCGATGAAGATGAAGTGCGAAATGAATGGAAATCTTTATATGAAGTCGATCTACCTACAAAAGTCGACTGGTCTAATTTATCCTTCGATGATATGTGGAGACAAATCGGTTTGTATTTTACGGACGAAGAAAATATTCGTTTTCCAAATTTACGATCGCTTTTAAACATTGTAAGAACCCTTCCTCACTCAAACGCTGAAGCTGAACGCGTATTTTCCATTATTCCAGATGCAAAAACAAGAAAAAGAAATAATATGTCCATTGAGACATTAAATTCAATTTGCGTTATAAAGTACGCTTTAAGAGCTAATGATAAAACTGCTCGCACTATGGCAGTGACACATGAACATCTAACTCTCCACACGACAGAAAATTTATATAAAAAATCAATACCTGAGCGAAAAAGCAACTTAACATTGCATTCACACGACGATGAAGAAGAGATGCAACAATAATATTATCATATAATATTACCATATCAGTCGATTATTAATATAAAGCTTTTTATTTTTGTTTTTAATTTACGCTGGCTGTTAAAATGCGTTTCAACAATAGTCTTAACAAGAACCTTTTCTCGTTCTTTCAATTTGTTTCTACTGAAGAGGGTCCAGTCGAGGATCGAAACGTTTAATATTAAGAACTTTTCAAAATTTATTTATTATTTGTTATTCTAGTCTTAAGAACTTTTAAGATTTAAATACATACATGTACATACGCAATTTGCTTCTTAAGCATTTTTGTATTTATTATATTTTATATTTTATATTTTTATTTTATTCTTATATTTTATATTTCTATATTTTATTATATTTTATTTTGTATTTTTTAATAATTTTTACATTCAGCTATAAATATAAACTGTGTTTATCTAAATTTATATTATTCTATTAATTTATATTCCTTAAAAGCTGAGTAATTATTGAATCCAGCATGTCAGTTATATATAATACGTATTAAACATACCTCAAAAGTTATAATCCCCGCTATTTTTTAAAAATATAATTATTGTTGAGTTTTTATATTTATTATTTTATTATCAAGTTATTTCTCTTACATAAAAGAATTGAAGATAAATTTTATTTATTCTATTATATATAATATAAATATTCTATTTCCATTCTAATTATATTTATTCTACTAATTGCATTTATTCTGTTGTATTGCATAGAAATATATATATTGCATATATTGCAAGCGAATAGGAAAATTCGACGGCCGAACATGTGCGAGCGGCGAACGTTTTCGTGATCGCTCAGTGCTGTTCGTAGCTCGTAGCCTGCCCCCACGCACGAAGCTACACGTACACGCTATGACGTAGCGACTACGTCTGTGTTAGTAAGTCCCGCGGTAAGTGGTGGGGGCTCCCATTTCCCACGAACTGGCAGCTCTGGTGTGCAACTGAGCGGTGTGCAACTGAGCGGTGTATAACTGAGCGGTGTGCAACTGAGCGGTGTGCAACTGACCGGTGTGCAATTGAGCGGTGTGCAACTGAACGGTGTGCAACTGAACGGTGTGCAACTGAGCGGTGTGCAACTGAACGGTGTGCATTTTTATGTGTCCAACTAAACGGTGTGCATTTTTATGTGTGCAACTGAACGGTGTGCAACTGACCGGTGTGCTACTGAACGGTGTCCAAATTAATTTTCTTCTGTGTCCAAAAGCTATTGTGTCCAAAATTATTGTGTCCAAATGCACTGTGTCCAATTGAGCCGTGTGCAAAGTTTCGTGTCCATTTGCAACGTGTCCATTTGCACCGTGTCCAATTGTACTGTGTCCAAGTGAAGGCCACTCACGTGGGAACACCAGGTCTCTACGAATTGATTTTCATGAGAATACCCGACGGTGACGTATACAATGACGATAATAAAATTAAATACAAAAATATATTACTGGCGACAAATGCGCATAGACGTGGCAATGATATGCGTAATCCAGTGTTAAGTGACAAGGGATACAAGCATAAAAATATAATAGCGCCATTAATCTCTATTAAAAATATAATAGCGCCTGGAAAAAAAGCTGGAAGAGGTATAAACATACCGCGCGCTATGACGTTAAACGATAATAAGATCGATTACGTGCATTGGAATGATCCCAACGAGTTGGTAGATCGCTTGCGATTGCTGGAAGCTTCGCGTCAAGCCAGCAACAATGCCCACGACAATGAAATATTATCAATTATCGAGGAACTTTACGAAGCTGGCCTTATTATAAATTAATCTATGCGTCGGCGAAACGAGTCAGTCTGTCATTATTGTTTGTATCGAAATGTCGATTAATAAATTTGGATTATCGTTGGGAACACCGAACAACTCATACTATCAATGGAATGGATTACTAATGGCGAATTCGATTGGATGCACTAGTGCCCACTAGTGCGCACTGAGTGCGCACTCTTTCAGTATTCAGTATTCGGTTGGCTTGCCCTGTACTGGTTCAGAATTTTAGGTGTATTCGGTTGATAGTGCACTAAAAATATGTGCTAGTGAAAACGTGTTCGACTGAACTGCATTATCCCAGTGCAGTGTTATTTGTACGTTTGTTTGAAATACATTGCACTAGTGCAGAACGCACTGAATTGCACTGAGATTTTCGACAGTGCAGTTCAGTGCAAATTTGAGTATTCCAATGAAAAAATATGGCAACTAAAATATTATTATTAGATGAACTGTTAAATAGTTCGAGCAGTTCCAGCGATGAAGAAATGATGGCAGTATTAATGCGACATGAAACACAAATTCCGAAAGCTCGGAATATGATAAATATTATAAATGAATATTCTGATAAAGAGGTATTATCACATATAATTTCAATGTATAGTTTAAATATTTATTATATTATTTCATATTTAAAGTATCTCTCTTTGATTATTGTAGGTTTTTCTCTGCTCTCTTGTTGATTACAAGTCGCATATTGCACATGTGGGCACCACTAAAGAAGTTACTAAATGCATTATATTGGGATCAGTGCCTGTAATCGCTCCCAGGTCAGTGCAAATAATCGCACTCGGGTCAGTATTAAACTATGAGCTCCAAACATGTGCGTCTGGTAACAAAAAGTTACTAGCCACTGAAACGGAGCGACTGCACATCAATCGAATTCGCCATAAGAAATTACGTGCGCGATAACGCTCTGTGTCAGACAGCCTCCGGCTTTGACGCAAGGTCGCGCAAGATACGACGCGTAGCGCAACCGGAAGATGATACTGATGCCGCAAACAAACAGTACGTGAAAATACGTGTCAAGCTTTTGGAGGACAGACAGGAAGAACTTGAGAAAAAAATAATCACGCTCGAGACGAATGTGCAAACGCTGCAAATAATGATGGATGAGATGCAGAAAATGCTTCGGTATGCAATTCACGCGCAGACTACATCTAATTCAGCGCAGGAGAATAAATATATAAAGAATATACGTGGAGGAATTATCTCATTATTGCACATTATGTCTCGATCAAATATGTCGCAAAAGACCTCTGAAAAACAGCTGCTCTTGGAAGAATTGCATGCTCCAGCGAGAAAAAATTTCCCACGTAGACGTGTCATAGTACGCGGATACGACGATCTGTGGCAGGCGGACGTGGTCGAGATGTGTCCATATGCACGATTCAACAAAGGCTACAACTACATACTCACAGTTATCGATGTGTTGAGCAAGTATGCGTGGGCTGTACCGCTCAAGAGTAAGAGTGGAAACGAGATGTCGGATACGATCGCAAAGATAATTCAAGACGATGGAAGATGCCCGAAAAATTTTCAAACCGACAGAGGAAAAGAATTTTACAACTCAAATGTACAGAAACTCGTGAAGAAACACAGCATTAATCATTATTCGACGTACTCTATCATGAAAGCCTCGGTCGTGGAACGATTCAACCGAACGTTAAAGAACAATATGTGGAAAATGTTTACGCTTAATGGAAATTACAAGTGGATCGACGCGTTGTCCCGGCTCGTTGGAGAGTACAATGCGCGAAAACATCGCACTATCGGTATGAGACCTATCGATGTTACCCCCGCGATCGCCGATAAACTTTTAAATACGGTATACAGCAACGTAAAGATTGCGACACCGGCAAGATTCAAAATAGGCGATCCGGTACGCGTGAGTAAAGTCAAGACCATCTTTAAGAAAGGTTACACACCAAATTGGTCGACCGAAGTGTTTAAGATTGTTAAAGTGCAGAAAACTAATCCAGTGACCTATGTACTCAAAGATTCATGTGAAAATCCCGTCGCCGGCGGATTTTACGAATACGAGTTACAACGCGTTGCTAATCCCGACGTACATCTCGTGGAAAAAGTGATACATAAAAAGGGCGACGAGGTTTATGTGGAATGGCTGGGATTTGATGCAACGCACAAATCTTGGATACATAAAAATAATATATTATAAATATGTTAACAATAATACATAATAATATTTTACAAATATAAATAAAATTGTATACATTATAAAATATACATATAATTTACAATAAATATACATATAATTTTTATTTATAATAAATATACATGATTTTTAATTACAACGGTATTTTATAATGTCCCCACGGTAGCGTATCGGTGGTTTCGGGTACGATATACCGCTTGTCATCGTACGGACTTAGAGCAATTTTTGTCTCGCGAATAGTGTATACTTCGTGTAATTTAGATCTTATACAAGACTGCTGACGCGTCATTTCAATCTCTTCATTCAAACACCGCGTGTAATCGTCGAATGTTATCGTTCTCGCGACGACGTTACTCTTGACGCCTTTTACCTTTTTCGTATCCTTCTAACCATCTACTCGCAACGCGCACATTTTTGCCCTAAGCCCGACGAATTCAGTCATGATGGCGCCATTATTTTCATCCTTCATTAAACCCGGTATCTTTTTATTCGCGAGCTGTATACCGTACACATTGTCCACCGCATAATCGCTGGTATCGAATCTGTCGACGTTGCGCTTTATATTCTCATATATGTCTTCACACTCGATGTGATATATGAGACTGTCGGTGTCGGTGTACATGACTTTACATTTCTCTCGATACATAGGTACCATGTAACCGTGGTGAAACTCGTACAAACATGTCTTGGATATGTCGAGTATACACATACCTACGTAGATTGGTTTATTAAATTTAACTTCGAGATTGCGCAATTCAACGGTGATCAGATTCTCCGAAAACACGCTTCTACTATGAAAATTTGGTTTTGCGATATCGCCTCTGCGCCATATCTTCCATCCCAATGTGTCACGAGCTTAATATTAACGTGATTGCGCACATTTTCCATCGTTTTGCCAAATACCGCATTATTCATTAATTTATATAAATTTTTTTCAAAATCATTTTTCGCGAGTGTTCGGAATTGTGTATTGAGTTCGATATAACTGCGAAGCCATGGAGATTGCGAAAACTGTAATATTCGATGTATTTTTGTAACGCGAAGTCCGTGTCGCGTGCATTGCTGCAGGTTGCGGTAATGTATTACGTAACGCTTCTTATCATATAAGGTTGCGAGCAGCTTATCTTGCCGCTTACCAGGTGGTTTGTCGCGTGTCGGGCAAAACGGTAGGTCGGTATGCGCATCGTGAACACGTTGCGGATACTCGAGATCGACTTCAAGGATGTAGCCTATAGGCGAATCGAGCGCGGTCGATGATGTATCAAAATCGGATACGTCGTCGACCCATCGAAAATCTGCATAGGGCAAGGGTTGACACATTGCCCAGCCGTACAAATTATTTACATCAAAGTACGTGAGATACGTTGAAGGTTTCGATGGATCGTACGATTGCATATACTTGTTATTAGCATGTGCGTATCTGTTGGAACATTGACTCAAACCACCACGTATTCCGCGTTCGAAAAATAAAACCATGTCGATATCCGTAAGCAATTCGAACGTAATATTTGTATGTTTCAACATGGCGTCCCACGTGTATCCGGGAAGAGTATAGTAATACGCGGGGTCGAGCCCATAACTTTTAATACAACTCTCGCGGAAATTTTCAAAAATATCTGCTAATAACAAGACATCAATTTTGAGATACAAGTCGCTATATTCGCCCAGCGTTCGAATGGAGAACCGCTTCCAGACGTTCTCGGCGTGCGCGTAATCGCTCTCGGATATTGTGTCACCGGTCAAGGAACTGTAAAATGATTCGCGCTGTGGTAAACACGTATCTTGCAACCTGTCGACGCAGTCAATGTATTCATACGGAAAGACGCCCTTCCATGTTAATAAATTGAATTTATATTATATTGCCTTTTTATTTGCTTACATTTATTATTATTATTTGAGCCTTTGTCTTATTATTATTTGTTTTTACGCAGGCTGTAAAAAATGCGTTTTACTAATTCTTTTTTCAAAACTATTTACCATCTTTATGGACCGAGAGCTGTTAGCTTACTAAAATTATGGATAAAATACCGCAAAATTGTAATCGTGAATAGACTTAAGATCTCTTTTCTGCGTGATTGTATCGATCATGGCTTGACACCTGCGCATCTCACTGGTCTTCTGAAGAATTTTGGCAAACATTTATCTGATCACAGATCAATCAAAAAATTCAATCATTTAAAAAACAATTTCGTCAGAAGATTATTGCAGGTTGAGTTGAGTGATGCTCATGGCGTGATAAGATTTGCACATAACCAGATTTTTCAAATTTGTTTTTCTATGTTTAGGTGTATTCCTTCATCCGTTTGTGATTCTTTTATTAACAAACAGACAGGCCCTTTGCACTCTTTCCTTTTGAGAGAGCGAACTAGACTAGATAAAAAGTTCGGTCGTTTGTTGAAGATATCGGAAGAAGGGAAGTTGAGAGACTTAAAACCGATCCGATATCGTTGCTTTTTACCTCCACAGCAGTCTGACCCTTTGACATTGACGGACCACATATCTAATTTTTCCTTTAAGTTTGACGCCGCCTCACCACGCACTACTGGAGATGACATTGAGATTTTCATTGACCCGGCTAGGTTTGAAAGTGGACGAGCTCCTTTTCAGATTAGGGATGGTTGGTTTATCAATTTATCCTCCACTCCTATTCCTAACGATGTCCAAGGTCTACTTCAGCTCGGAGAAAATTTTAGTATGCCTCTCACAGATTCTTCTAAGCTAACAATGGAATTTATTAAGAATATTGAAAACAACCTCAGACATCTTCCGGCCTATGCACAGTTATCCATCAGAAACCGAGCCTCCTCTCTTATTAATAATCTTCCTTCGCATTCTCCTTCTCAGGTCAGAGTAAATCTGACGTTAAATCAACTTTATCTTAAGACTAAAAAATTTTTAATTGATAATTCCAACCTCATTCTCACCAGGGCTGATAAGGGAAATGTGACTGTGGCTCTAGATAAAAATGCCTATCTTGTTAATATGAACAAGACATTGAGTGATTCTGAGACTTACGTCGTTCTTTCTAAAGATCCTACTAAGAAACTGATAACATCTTTACGCGAAATATTAACTAGATGGAAGAATTCCAATCATATTTCATCCGCAACATACAAAACTCTTTATTGTAGTGACGGCAATCTCCCTAGAGCATACGGACTGCCAAAAATACATAAACGGGACTGCCCGTATCGAATCATAGTTTCTTCATTGAATAGCCCTTTATACCATCTTGCCTTCTTCCTTCATAAAATCATGTTGAAAAGTTTTCCTAAAGCACATAGCAACATTGTCAATAGCTTTCAATTAACTAAAAATCTGTCTAATGTTACAGTAGCTGATGATTTCAAGTTGCTATCCTTGGATGTGATCTCGTTATTCACCAACATCCCTATTGACCTTGCCATTGAGAGTGTCGAGAAAAGAATAGATCTCATTTCCAACAATTGTTCCATTCCTCCAACGGAGTTTATTTTAGCGATAAAATTTTTTTAAACTCTACATTCTTTTCATTTAATGGAACAATTTATAAACAAACTTATGGCACTCCTATGGGCTCCCCATTGTCTCCCATTATAGCTAACATAGTCCTCCAAGATTTGGAAGAGAAAGCTCTTTCAACATTGACTTTCATTCCATCCTTTTACTTCAGATACGTTGATGATATCGCAATGACTGCACCATTTTATCTTATGGATTACACAGTTAATGTTTTTAATTCCTTACATCCAAAAATTCAATTCACCTTAGAAATCGCTGACAATGATAAATTGAACTTTTTAGATATCTCAATACTTCTAATTAACAACCGCTTATTAACTGATTGGTTCCATAAACCTACTTTCTCGGGTCGGTATCTTAATTTTCTTTCTCAACATCCGACATGCCAAAAGAGAGGTACCATTATTGGCCTTGTTGATAGAGCTTTCTTACTTTCACATCCACAATTTCACCAAAAAATTTGGACTTTATCATAAAAATTCTCCTGGACAATAACTACCCATTAGATTTCATTTTTCAAACTATTTCTAACCGTCTCAAATTTCTGATCACTAGTGGGGGTCTTCCAACTTACGATGTGGATGTCAATAATAAGAGTGTCTCTTATTTTACAATCCCTTTTGTCCATACCATCTCGCACAAATTTAAAAACATCATAAAAGATCTTGATGTCAGGCTTTCTTATTGTAGTCTTAATAAATTATCATGCTTTATTAAGGTACATAAGGACGTTCTTCCCAGTGCATCTTGCATGAATGTCATCTATATGATCAATTGTGCGGATTGTGATGCATCTTATGTGGGTCAGACAGGCAGGAGACTACAGACGAGAATCGGGGAACACCGCAACCACATACGTAGAAATTCAACGGTTGGTTCGGTGATTACCGATCATAGATTAGAGTTTGACCATGATTTTGACTGGGACCATGTCCGGATTTTAGACAGCGAAAAATATCTAAACAAACGACTGATATCTGAAATGTTGTTCATAAGGAGACAAATTAATGGTCTGAATCTGCAAACGGATACCGAGGGCTTGCACCAGACATATATTACTGCGTTGGATAAACTCCCCAACATTTAATGCATAGATGATATTTGATTATTTTCAAGACGCTTATATTTTGATTTCTTTATTCCCGATATAAACACATATTCGGGTAGTGAGTTGTTGTGTTTACTCTTATGTCATCGAGGGCCAATGACCTAGCATTGTATACACACAAGTTTAAAGTCTCGTGAAACATCTTAGAGATAACATGGTCTTTAAATCTTTACGAATCAATAATTGTTTCGCGTCATACTCTCTATTGGGATACATCTGTTGCATTTGCATGTAAGTTCTGCACTATCTCTGTTTACCCTTGAGCACTCTTAACATCTTATTGCACGCTCCTACAGGAGTCTCAACTTTTCTGGTTTCGCATACTAACATGCAGGCAAGCCTTCACAACATCTTACGATATGAACTTCCTGGCCTATCACCCGGGGAGTTCGTCATCCCGGGATGCCTGTTCGATCGATTCCGTGCGTTTACAATTTAATTTTTAATCATTGACTGCGATATTTTTTATGCATATATATTTATTTATTTATTTATTTTTTTTTTTAATGTATTTATTTATTCTTGTATATATTATGTTAATTGCGCTGAAGATGGCCACAAAAAAAGGGCCGAAACGTTCGCTTTATTATCATATGTTGTTTGGTATCACTTTTTAACCGTTTTGATATGAAATTTGTCAATTGCCTTCACACAATTAATAAATCTCTCAACGTGATACGTGTGGCTCATATTGCCTTTTTATTTGCTTACATTTAAATTGAATTTGTCATTCGATAAATTTAGAAATTCAGATTTTAAAATTTTGAGTTTGTCTTTATTCAAGAATGATGCCAATTTATCGAGACATATATGAACAGCTTCTACAATCGACTGAAATCTCATTGCGGGTCCGAGATTTAACATTCGAAGTGGTTAAAATATCTGATTCGAATATTATAAAAATAGGATTATCCAATAATTCTTTATATATGAAACCGCCAACTCTATTCTATTTATTAGATTTTGAAAAATGCATAGATCATATGTATTACTGGTTATGTGAAAATACTCATATTGTAAATGAAAAATTCAAACAATTTGTAACTGTTTTACAACAGAATAATATCGCTAATGTATGCGACGCTGCAAAAGCAATACGTGAAAGTGATATGTTTAACAGCGAATCACTCATAGATTGCGAGTTATTGACATGTGCCGTAAATTATATTCTTCACGATGCTTGTAATAAATAAGTTGTTTTACTATTTATCTGTGAGTTTAATTATTTAACCCATCCTTTATGTATGAATAAAAACTGTGTAATAGATATGCACAGTCTGCAAAACTTAAATCTTTCTCTCGACACGCTCTGCTTAAGATGTAGAAAAATGATGAGGTAGATGAGACGTGATACTGCAGTTAGAAGGAGACAAAAGATATGAAATTAAAATATATATAATCGAGAGGAGTGTGCAACGTTATAGTACGCAACCGTCTACGCCCTTAGGGCGATCTTAACAATATGTGTTATGGCTGACGAAGAAGTTATGGTTATTGATGATGACAAGGATGTCATTCTCGAAGATGACAACTTGATGGCATTTGAGAATTTGTTGGACTATTCATCAGACGAAGACCGCGTACTTTCGGAGGATTCCGATTACGATAGTGACTGCAGTATTGATATTACAGAGGACATAAAGCAACGTACTTTAAACCGAGTTGAAATAAATAGTTTAGGTGCGGTGAAAATGTGCTGTATATACTTTTATTATAAAAGTGACGTCAACGAAAAATTTTGCACAGACTGTTTTATGCGAATTTCAGACTTATTTTCGAATATTCGTGTTGTGCGAGAACATGAAAGTGCAATTTATGCACTAATCCTGTGATCGTCTTGCGCAGAGTGTAGAAAACCGCTGTATCAGATAATGCCCTGCAATATGTGCCCAATTTGCATTGTATAAGCTGGACAAAAATTCGTGTTGTGAAAAGACTTGAATAGGAAATATGGAGGAACCCAAATACATTGCGCGATTAGAACAATATTTATGGGAGGATTTCATAAGGGTAAACTCGGCGTGTTCATGTGAGTTATGGGAAGACGAGTGCCTTAAATGTCTCGATGGGCTAGAAGCATAATATCGAATCAGAGTGTCAGAGGGGCTTGCGATTCGATCGCTGCTTGGCCGAATTGCGCGACTACAAAGTTTAAGACATTCGTTACGCAAACAATACAAATGCTTAGATGCCTGTGTCCCGGCGCTATCGAGTAACATTCCAGTGAATTCGGTAGTGCAAGTGATACAAGGTCGAGAAATCGGTTTAAACAAATCGTATACAGACGTTATCAATTATCGGTCGAGTTCGAGGATTGGTGAACATTGTAAGTATCTATTTTAAAAAATTTTTTATTATTTGAATTAGTATACTAACAAGACTTGTATTTTTCTGTTTCAGATGGAGCGCCACCTTATTATTATATATTTCATTATTATTATTATTTTTATTATTTTTTACACACACACACACACACACACACACACACACACACGCACACACGCACACACGCACACACGCACACACGCACACACGCACACACGCACACACGCACACACGCACACACGCACACACGCACACACGCACACACGCACACACGCACACACGCACACACGCACACACACACACACACACACACACATTTAAACGAACACATAAATTTTCAATAAATATTATTATTATTATATTAAAAAATGTCAATTATTTCTGCTCCTTCTTCTTTCCTTTTCCCACACGCGTGCATGCCTCGCATTATCTCTCTCTTTCTCCCGCGAACGTCGTCCTTTTCCCACGCCAATGAGGACGCTATCCTTCTCCTACACGCGTGCATGCCTCGCGCTATCCTTCTCGCACCGCCTTACGAACGCCGTATCATCCACGTGCATGCTTCGCGCTATCTCTCTCTCTCCCAAGTGCATGCTTCGCGCTATCCCTCTCCCAAGTGCATGCCTCGCACCATCTCTCTCCAACGTGCATGCAAACGCTATCCTTGTCTTACGCTCATATGGACGCCTCGCGCTATCCTTCTCTTGTGACCGGACAAAACACGTGAGATGGAGAATTCTGCGTTAAATGCAGGTTTTCCTATCTTGATATTACGGTCGCCAGTTCGTTTATCCTCCTACGAACAAGGAATGCCCTCGGACGACGTCCCGTCAGGTCTGCCGTCGGACAGGTTGCACAGCGTCAGGATCACGCTGGTTCGTAAACGCCACTGCTTTTCCGCTTGGCTGGGTGGGAATTTTCCTAAATTCCTCTCCTTGTTGTTTTCAGGTCGCCGCTGGATTCTCCGGATTAACGCCCGTGGTTTTCTGGACTACCCGTTGTTTGGAATTCTTCCGACGCCTGGATTTCACGTCTGAACGACGTAATTTGTGCAACGCTTTGCTGTTGGACAAATTATTTGCTTCTTAATTATTCCCTTCTATTTCTCTGTTTCAGGTCGCCGCTGGACTCGTCGGATCAACACCCATGGATATGTAGGCTACCCGCTGTACGCCGCTGGATCGACTCTCGTTCACAGGAAAGGGCTTCAGGTGCGAGGTAATGAAATTACTTTCACACTACTTTTTGATAAAAGTATAAAATATATTTTAAATATTTAAGCGCGTATAAACTGTCCGCTTTTCCGCGAATCTCCACACTTCGGAGATATCTCGCGATTAAAATAATACTGCCTTTTTATGTCTCCCGCCGCGAATCTCTACAGTATCGAGATTGGTTTTTCGCGACTAACACCTTTCACTTTCGACATATATAAAAAACCCGCAAGACGTAAATGTTTCATACGCTTGGTTTCGGGGAAAAAGGCCGGTCCTTTCCCTTGTACACTCGTTGTCCTTCCGCAGAAAGTTTTTACACAGCGATGTACAATGTTCCGCAAGACGATATTTCGTGTTCGGTAAAAAGGCGAGATATTCGTGTTCGGTAAAAAAGGCCTCGAATGCCGCTCTGCACGGCCTTTTATAGAGCTCCCACTCTTCGTGGTCCCCGCTCTCAATGTTCCCTCTCTTCTAGAACACGCCCCCTTGTGCGTGCGCGTGTCCTACGCTATATTCTATTTACAGCTATAATACATGTGCAGCTATACGAAGTGCTGCACTAACGGGTGCAAATGTACAAAAGTTGCTCGGATCCCGTTTTCCTTAAGATCTAGTAATGCGCTATATACAGGGTGTCTTAAAACTATATTTACAAGTTCTTTCCAAACTATAGTTTGGTCCGTAAAAGTACAGGCGTGCTGTACCCCTGGTGTAGTACTTCCCGTACAACACCTTTGCACTTCGCCATTTCGGCGAGTTTTACTTATATTACATTGCGCTCTTAAAAACTACGTATAATACAACTGTCCGCGCAATATAACACAGTTTAAAGTTAAAATTAATTATTTACAAAGCCACTAGACAGTTTTCTTTTCAGGTTCGTCTGTGGCGTGCTCGGACTCGTCAGAGCTGTCAATCATCTCCAATACGCGAGTCATGGTGTTTCCTTCACCGGTTTCCGTGATTACCGAACGAAATTTCGGTATCTTTTTCTCTCTCGGCGCCTTCGCGTCCGATTTCTTCTCTTCGTCGGGTTTCGGGGATGTCGTGCAGGTGGATTTCCTTCCCGGCTTCAATGCCCTCTCCAAAGATCTTTGTCGAGAACTTCGTGATCGACAATGATCTTTTCGTTTCGGGGAGCTGATCTTGGTTTCGCCGTCCTCCGATTGCTTCCTCTTCGTCGAAGTCTTCTCGGGAGGCATATTTTCCTTTTCTTGAGCCTCAGTTTCCTCACTGACTTGTTTGTTCTCGTCAGTATGAGTTTTGGGCGATTGTTGCGTCTCCGGTGGTTTGAGCTGAATTATTTCTGTTATCACCGGTTTGTTGCTGGGTTGTGATTGCGTGTCTACTCTGACCGGTATAACCTGTACGTTGCCAGGCAGCACTATATCGCCTTTCTCGATGTACATGGCGTGTCTCGAGACTTCCTCTCCATCCATAGCGATATTTAGATTAATCGGCTTGTCCGTTGTTGCTTGGTCCGATAATCTACGCACAGCAATCATCGAAATAATTTCGTATTCCGGCTCACCTGATTTGCCAGTCAGGATGATTTCACCGTAGTACGTCTTATTTCTCTTTTCAGCTTGCAGAGCCATATAAATTGCTTGGTTTATATGCTCTGTTCGTTTCTTTTCTTCTGCTAGGAGTCTTTCGACTTCATCCCGTTCTTGTGTCGGTCTTTCTAAGCCTTTCGTGCTTAAGCTCCTTAGCATATTAAGTTGTTGATTGCGCTCTAGCTGGATCGCTTGACGTTTGGCATCCGTCATGAGGTTACGGATGATACGGTCTTCTTCCTCGTATCTCTGCCGTCTGTCTTCTTCGCTCTCCATTTCGCTTTGTATTTTTCTCTCAGGATCGTAGTCACACTGTCCGTATTCACGAACTGACTGTGCTACGTCGTAGCGGCTATCTCTGGTTCCCGTGTAATGGCCGCTTTTCGGGTCGTCACGCCACCTTCCGCCGCTTCCGCGGTAACTTACTAGTCCTTCCTTCTGATTGGTCGGTTCTAGTATTGGCGATTTGTCCAGCGTTGTAATTCGTTCACGCTTAAATTCTAAGTTATTTCTACCTAGAATATATACATTTTCAGAATTTATACATTTATTACTAATATTAATTATCTTATTAGCAATAAGAGGTGTGGGTTTCTTTTTATTATCAAACTTAGTGTCTAGAATTCCTAAATCTGACTTAAATTCTAAGTTTGTCTGTTCGCTGTTACTTGGCAATTTGTAAAAATTTAAACTTTTCAAATCTTTATTGAATTCGTTTCCTAAATTATTAGGAGTGTTTGTATCACTCTTCTTTAAGTGTGTGTTAGTTAAATTATTTATCTTTTTATCTTGTAAATTAAAATTGTTTAATGAGTTATTATCTTGACTGTTCATTAAATATTGATTTGAATTTATTCTAGTTTCTTCTAATTTCTCTGACTGTGAATTTACCTTTGAAACTTTTTCTTCTATTGATGAATTTAATATTATTGTCTCGTCTGAAAAATTTTCTTCCTCCTTATTTCTTGTCTTTAATTGTATCGTGCTTTGATTTGCACAATTGTCGTCTGGAACTTTAGGATTCAATTGCCTCATAACGCTATTCTTAAAGTTAGTATTCGCTTGTACGCTCTTAATATCTAACTTGAAGTCTTTATTACAGTTTATTTTTCGAATGACCTTTTCATTCGGTTTTAACGGTGTGCTGCTATCTTTCGGATTAAAAGAATTTATTTCAGCGTCTAAATTGTTACTTATTAATGTTTTTCTTTTTCTTTTCAGGCTCGGCTCAGGATCTTCAGGACTCTTTTGCTTAGGATCCTCATCGGTAAGTATCGTTTTTCGAAACTTTTGGTCTTTAGTTTGCGATATTTGAGTATCTTCTGAATTGTTTTTAATATTGCTACCAAAGTACTTATTATATAACTTGACTCTATCGCATATGCTTAGTTTTTCAAGAGAAATTAATTTTCTTTGTTTGTACCGTGATGTGTTTAATATTTTACTTAATTTGATTAAATCGTATAACATTTTGTTTTCTTTGATATTCAAAAGTTTTGGATTTTTAATTTCTTGCATCAATTTGTCAATGTCTTTATATACTCTATTTTTAACCTCATTCCTTTCTTTTTCGTTATCGTTTAAAACATGTAAATCTTCCGAGTTATCGGAAGAATTTAATTTCTCTCGAATTTTTAATTTCGTTATTGCGGTGTTATCGTCTAACCTTATTTTGGTAGCATTTACCCTTTTTAATTCTAGCTGTTTCAAAAATAGATCCTTTCCGCACAGAGTGTGGGTTTTTCTTAAAACCACCTTATTGTCTTTTAATTTGTTCTCTTCCGATGAGCTATTCTCGCTCAGCTTATTTTCGGATCTTAAATTAGACGGATATAATGTATTTGCGTCTTTCGCACTCATTTTCACCGCACTGTTCGCGTTTACAATGTTTTGAAACGAATTTATGTATTCTCCGCAGAGAGTTTCGATTTCTTTATCAGAAATCATTATTTCACTTTCACTCACAGAACAGGATTGCAACACTTGAGTTGTAGGCTGCCTTAGTCCTCTTCTGTCTATTCCTCTTCTCGTTTCGAGCGACATTTGTCCGCTCGAGGTTATGGTCGATGTGGCAGCTTCCTCGTCTTTCCTTTTCGACAGGTCGTCTGCCCAGCGATGTGTCAGAAATTGAAAAACGAAACAGGATCTCTCGCTGACCCTGATTATGATCTTCGTGGTTAATGTGGCCTTGAGATAGCTGTTCGTCACCCAAACTTTTATTTTTGCTTTTATTATCTCGACAGCGTGTAATGTACTGCCGAGAATTTCTGCGCACTGTCCTTTGCGCACCTCCGTAGCATTTGTTTGATTGCTACGGGACATGACCAATCCCTTAATCCCGGGATCGAAAATTCTTCGTTCAATGATTGGCTGTTCCACTCGGACGATTATTGTGTCGTTCTTTCCGTTCACGAGCCTTATGCAAATGCTCAGGCTTTCGATTGGTTGTCCTCCATCCTCTCGTTCGGGATTGGCTGCATCGACGCTCGATGTCCACGCTGCTTTAGGACAAACCTGCGCTATTCGCGAAAATTCTCCATCTCGTTTGGAAATTTCGCTTCTAATTCTCGATAAATAATTTTTACTTATCTCAGCTTCGTTAGTCATTCGATAATTATTTTCCGATAATATTTCTTTAATATTACCGAAATCGACTGTCGTTTGAGACGTTCCGGTTGCTAGGACGTTGCTATTTACATTAAGAATCGCGGAATTATTTTTCTTCGCGTTTATTTCTAATGTTAATATAATTGTGGGTTTTTCCCCAATCGCGCTGTCTTCGATTCGCGTTATATAATCACGAGATAGGAAATTCTGATTATTTTTAGGGTTTAGAATCGCGTGTTCATCCGCGTTCTCCTTCATAACTATAATCTCCTTTGTTGAAATCTCGTTTGCGTTATATAACGTATTTATTTTATTCGCGATGTCCTTATCAAAATTTAAGCTATCCTGCTTTGATAACTTATTATTAAATTCCCGGTATTGTTTCACCGGTTCGTTAACGCTTACCTGCGCGATGTTACCTATCTCTAAAAACGAATTTATTTTACCCGAATTCGCATCTCTCGGTATTTCGGTAACGCACGCGGTATCTATCGCGCTTTCCTGAATTATCATTTCGTCAACACGAGGCAGGAAATCTTTAATTACCTCAAGGTTTTTATACGCTTCATTGTCAGCGTCCTTGATTTTCGGTATGACTTCCTTGGTTAATGTCTCGATTATCTGATATGATAATTCATCTTTATTCACCGATGGTTGTTGCCACGCGCTAATGCTATCTTCGTCGCGCATTGCTATCGGTTCTCCTACCCTCGCGCTCGCGTTGTCTTTGTTGCTCGCCGCTATTGGCTGTCTCGCTTCCGCGTTCGCGTTATCTTCCACGGCTGTTGCGTCGTTCGCGCTGCCGTATCGGATATCCGATACCCCTTTGTCGGTCGTATCATCTTCCGATTGCGTAGTTTTTTCGACGGTTACGCTCGTCGCATTATTTTCGACATATTTTTTACGAGGTATTTTTCCTCGTTCTGCGGAATATCGCAATTTATTTTAAAACCGTTGAATTTCATGCAGAATTGAAACTCTTCTTTTTCTAGCATGCATGGCTCTACGAAATCGTTTTTAACGTGCTTTTCGTTTATTACACACGCAATTTCCTGTTGACTCGCGGATTTTTTAATTTCCGCGCTTATTTGTTCGCGCTCAGGCTCCTGATTTTGCGAACTTTTCCTATTTTCCGTCGCATTATTTTCTACGACCGATGTTTCTTCGCTCTGCGGAATTTCGTGTTTTTCAGCAGAGTCAATATTTTTCATGCTTTTTTCGGAACTTTCTTTACTTAGCATGTACGGGTCTAAAAACTCTACCTCTTCAATCCTTCCATTGATCCATAGGCACATTTTTGTATGTGGTTCTATGAAATCAATCTTTTCCGCACTTTCCTTTTCGGGAATGATAATTTTTTCCTCCTGTTCGCTAGACGACTGTCCATTATTATCGGTTCTCGCGTCTGCTTGTACGGAAGCTACTTTTGAGTTTCCTTGTTCGTACAAATCCTGCGCTTCTTCCGTATTAATAATAATGTCACCCGTTTCGTACTCTACGTTGTCCGCGAACTCAATTCCATGATTTGATAGCTTAGCCCCATGATAATAATAATAATCTAGGTTGTATTCGCTATCTATCGAATCTGAATCTGAGAAATAATCATCTTCCGAATAACTACATTCTATCTCTCCCTTGTCCATTTCTGGATCATATAACTGCCCCGTGACTTTATTATACATTAACGAGTAAAACGTACAATCTCTTCCCGTAATGCGATCCAAAAAATCTAAAACCGCATTTATCTGTTCCTCCTGAATCTGTGCTATTGAGAATCCTAAGAATTTTCTTACGGTTCTTCCCGCTAATCTGATTCAATGTTTTTTTTTAAAAAGTTTCCCACGACTTTTCCACGGGATTTCCATTTCGTACTTCGACTATGAAAAAGACTGGTACGTCAGTATCGTCATCCTCGTCCGTCTCATCGTAGCTCGCGTAATTATAGCTACGATTCTCTCTCTCACTTATATTCGCACGTACGGAATTTTCCCTAGCGTCGGACAATGTAACATGACGTTTCTCGCCATCATGTAATCTGTCGTAGCTAAGAGTTGCCGTATCGCGCTCTTCTAACTCCCTAAGCTTCTCATATCTCTTTTCAAGAGATTTAGAATTTTGTTTCCCGGCGTTTTCCCTAGTATCGGACATTCTTACATGACGTTTCTCGCCATCATGAATCCTGTCGTCGCTCGGAATTACCGGATTACGCGCCTCTAACGCTTTTACCCTCTCGCATATTTCATCGAGAGTTTTTCTATTTACGACGCTCACTTGCGACCAGCCTACTTCGTTTTCAGCTTGATAATCGCTTTCGCGCCCCCTTTCCAAGTCTTCTAAACGTTTACGGAATTTCTCATTTTCTATTCTGAGAAGTTCATATTCCGCGTCGCGCTTAGCTAACTCTTCTTCCGCGTTGAATTTATCCTTCGAACGCGTATTTACTGTTTCCCGGCGTTTAACCGGTGATCTTAACACTTTCGGTTTTTTATTGTCGGGTTCGCTCGCGTCTCCCGGCACCGAAACATTTTCACGTTTGTCTGTCATATTGATCGCGAATGTTCTATCAAATTCGGCACTACTGATCGTCTACGTCACTGCGTTACTACGTTGTTCGGAAACGTGGTTTTCGGACTTTTGCGCGCCGTTACGCGTAAGAATCCGCGTTTAACGATAATACAACTCGCAACACTTTTTATAGCAACGTCCTGTCACGGTCGCCAAATTGCGAAAAAGAGAAGATGATGGTTGCTTCTTTGATCTGAATTACCGCGCGTCTCTAACGGACAAGTGGTTCGCATGGGACTTCGTATAATCCTACTTGCAAGTTCACTGAGAGATCGGTATATTTTCCGTATTTCGCGACAATATTACTGTGACCGGACAAAACACGTGAGATGGAGAATTCTGCGTTAAATGCAGGTTTTCCTACCTTGATATTACGGTCGCCAGTTCGTTTATCCTCCTACGAACAAGGAATGCCCTCGGACGACGTCCCGTCAGGTCTGCCGTCGGACAGGTTGCACAGCGTCAGGATCACGCTGGTTCGTAAACGCCACTGCTTTTCCGCTTGGCTGGGTGGGAATTTTCCTAAATTCCTCTCCTTGTTGTTTTCAGGTCGCCGCTGGATTCTCCGGATTAACGCCCGTGGTTTTCTGGACTACCCGTTGTTTGGAATTCTTCCGACGCCTGGATTTCACGTCTGAACGACGTAATTTGTGCAACGCTTTGCTGTTGGACAAATTATTTGCTTCTTAATTATTCCCTTCTATTTCTCTGTTTCAGGTCGCCGCTGGACTCGTCGGATCAACACCCATGGATATGTAGGCTACCCGCTGTACGCCGCTGGATCGACTCTCGTTCACAGGAAAGGGCTTCAGGTGCGAGGTAATGAAATTACTTTCACACTACTTTTTGATAAAAGTATAAAATATATTTTAAATATTTAAGCGCGTATAAACTGTCCGCTTTTCCGCGAATCTCCACACTTCGGAGATATCTCGCGATTAAAATAATACTGCCTTTTTATATGTCTCCCGCCGCGAATCTCTACAGTATCGAGATTGGTTTTTCGCGACTAACACCTTTCACTTTCGACATATATAAAAAACCCGCAAGACGTAAATGTTTCATAAGCTTGGTTTCGGGGAAAAAGGCCGGTCCTTTCCCTTGTACACTCGTTGTCCTTCCGCAGAAAGTTTTTACACAGCGATGTACAATGTTCCGCAAGACGATATTTCGTGTTCGGTAAAAAAGGCGAGATATTCGTGTTCGGTAAAAAAGGCCTCGAATGCTGCTCTGCACGGCCTTTTATAGAGCTCCCACTTTTCGTGGTCCCCGCTCTCAATGTTCCCTCTCTTCTAGAACACGCCCCCTTGTGCATGCGCGTGTCCTACGCTATATTCTATTTACAGCTATAATACATGTGCAGCTATACGAAGTGCTGCACTAACGGGTGCAAATGTACAAAAGTTGCTCGGATCCCGTTTTCCTTAAAATCTAGTAATGCGCTATATACAGGGTGTCTTAAAACTATATTTACAAGTTCTTTCCAAACTATAGTTTGGTCCGTAAAAGTACAGGCGTGCTGTACCCCTGGTGTAGTACTTCCCGTACAACACCTTTGCACTTCGCCATTTCGGCGAGTTTTACTTATATTACATTGCGCTCTTAAAAACTACGTATAATACAACTGTCCGCGCAATATAACACAGTTTAAAGTTAAAATTAATTATTTACAAAGCCACTAGACAGTTTTCTTTTCAGGTTCGTCTGTGGCGTGCTCGGACTCGTCAGAGCTGTCAATCATCTCCAACACGCGAGTCATGGTGTTTCCTTCACCGGTTTCCGTGATTACCGAACGAAATTTCGGTATCTTTTTCTCTCTCGGCGCCTTCGCGTCCGATTTCTTCTCTTCGTCGGGTTTCGGGGATGTCGTGCAGGTGGATTTCCTCCCCGGCTTCACTCTCACGCTCATATGGACGCCTCGCGCTATCCTTTTCCACGCCCATAGAATATCATTAGCGCTATCTCTCTTACACCTACTCGCGGCATCGTACCTTCGCGTTCCCTCTTCCCCTCGCCTATCGGTTAGGACGTGGTCCCCCTCTCCCCTTTCCGCGGACCTCTCGCCTACCGGTTAGGACGCGGTTCCCCCTCCCCCCTCTCCGCGGACCCCTCGCCTACCGGTTTCGCCGCGGTCCCCTCGCGTGACGTCATACCCCCCGCGCCGGTTTCCCCTCGCCCCTCACCCCCCTCAGAGGACCATGGCTTAGAATCGGCCTAGATACACTACTGATGGAGAGGACGGCCGAACGAGAATGGCTCTTTTTCAGGACCCGTTATGCGGATCTGTTCCGCCACGTGAGCCACAACTACCCAGGCTTTTGGACGGAGTTGCAGGAGCTCCGGACCCTACAGAAACGACGGAGGTATACTTTCAGCGGAGCGCGCGTGACCGAGTTTCCAACCACGCGAGACCAAGGGACACAGACCGGGTCCCTTAACTCTTTCATTGGCGGGATAGTGGAACGGATCCGCGCCGAAATGCGGGACAGTGAGGCGCAGGCCACGGTCGCCTCCAGTACCGTCGGCGTCCAAACGGGGGAGCCCGGATTGATTGCCGAGACGGCCCATGCCGGAGGGCTACACCCGCAAGAACCTCGATGGCGGGGCCGGGGCCCTATGGCCTCTCCACGACTCAATAGGCCGGGGGAGCTCAGGTCACTGGGCCAGTTCTACGTGCGACCTCCCACGCGCACGATGGGGACCTTGCCGCGGACACCCTCGTCGCCGCGGTCAAGTAGATCGCTACATCGAGGAGCCACACCGGAGAGACGGCTGGCTAGAAGAGCCTCCGACAGCCTCTCACCCAGGGGACGATCCGAGCGAGGGGCCGACCGGTGCTGGAATTGTCGATCAACCACCGGTATTCGAGATGTCCGCATCCGAGAACCAGCCGATGGTGTTATTGGTGCGGCGCGGACGGATTCACCATCCGGACTTGCCCGAGGTGCAGACCAGGATGGCTGGATGTGGGCCCATACCATCCGGACAAGGGCCACTTGGGCCAAACCCAGCCCAAATAGTTGTCGGAGGCCCATCCCCTTCTCTCTCCGCCCCGCGGACAGTCCACGTTGTAAGCGGGAAAAAAAATACAGGGGATTGAGGAGTAAAAATTCGTGTTATGTCTAGAACCCTCCTATTCTCCCTCTCCCCTCATCCCTTCACCGAGGTTTCTCTGGCGATGTGCGTACGATCTTTTCTTTTTTAGTCGTCTGAGTTCCTTTTGGTCGGTGGACATAGCGGTGACTTGTTGGAGAGGGAATCGGCTTGGTTTTTCTTGGAGGGCTCTTGGTAACTGGGAAGGAGTTGGTGGCTGTCGACGCTCGTCGCCAGCCAAGACCTCCTCGGTCCTCTCCTGGGAAGGGGGAGTTGTGACGTGACGTTTTTGGGACGTCCGTCACAAGGGCCGAATAGCCCGATCGGGGGCGGTTTTTCGGGGGCCTGCATCCTCCTAATTTAGGGAGAGAGCGGCCCGATCGTCAGATCGACGAGATCTGACTTTTGGTTAGAATAATTAGCGAAAATGTAAGCTCGAGATGAGCCCGCGAGTTAGTTGTCGGCACGAGGTCGAGCGGCGGGATCCCATCCGCCGGAAAGGAAGGAAGAAGGAAGAGGAACGGCCGAGAGCGGGAGTCCGAGATCTCCAGAAAGCGGGAATCGCCAGGTCGTAATCATTTTAATAATTACGGTGCCTTGGCTGAAAATTATCGTTGTTGCCGTTCATGTTCTTTTATCTTTTACGGCAGGAGAGAAGGCGGAGGGCCGGAGGCATCCAGCCAACGGGGGCGGCCACTCCACCCGCGCGACGCGAGGGAGTCCCCAAAAACGGAGCGGCGAGACGGCTCTTACCCCGGGACCTATTCAATCAAATAGGGAAGGAGGCCGATCGAGCGCTGCCGAAAACCCGCAACTCTAAACAGGAAAACAACGAATTTGGAAAATGACGGGACGAGGAACCCGACGATACGGCAATAAGGACAGCCAGGATCGCGAGGATCACAGGACGGCCCTGCGTAACGCGGTAGTACCACAAGTGGCACGATCGCGATTCATCGCGCCGGCGTGTTTCCCGCAGGACTCTCGCTCGGCACTGTTTGGCAAGCTGTACAGCAGGACGCAGGTTTTCTGAGGCGAGAGCGAAAATTATTGGACCGATCAAGGAAAAGCCGAGAGATTCCTGCCGGTGGGACGAGCGTCGTCAACCGATTTTGTTGCCGTTTACTTGTAGGTAATTAATTCGGATGAGTCGCGCCCTTAAGTAGTTGTCGAGCCACGCGTTTTGTGAATTAACTTTTGTGGAATTTTTGGTAGATTGCGTCGCACGGCCGACAGGCATTCGTCACTCATCCGAATTATATAAAATAAGCTCTCTCCATTCATTTCGCCGCCGCCGACAGTCATTAATGTTAGTTTCGCGTTTCTAATCATTGTATGATGTAAATTATCGGGATTTTTATGTTCACGCGATCGATATTCCGATTCGCGTATAGTATTGCGTCACACGACTCGTACACCACAGTCGTTATCGATAGTTTTCGTATTATTTCTGTATATTGTTAGCGCGTATCTTGTATGTATTGTAAGAAATTGGAATCAGGAGAAAGCGAAATCCTAAAAATTCGTGCAAGAACTCTATCGGGTGTCTTTAAGCCCGCTATTAGTTTCCGCGAGTCATTCGAGTTATATATTCGGCATTTCAACGCAAAGGTCATCGTCATTGTTATCGAAACGTATATCGGCGTACCGCGAGCCGGACCAACGGACCGATTCGAGTCGTACAATCTAGAATTTTCTATTATATTGAAACGGATTCACGGGCGTGCGTACAGTAGTTACCGGCGCATTCGAGAGATTTCTTTAGTTGTCGCGGCCTAATTAAGTCTCGTACGGCGGAAATCCTCGCGGCCGAAAAGTCGAGTTAAAGCGCGTAAGACGCCCGGTAATTTAATACTGTTGCGCACGGTCGTGCCGATCTTCACGGAAATAATAGATCTTATTCGCCTGTAAAATAACTACTGTCATCAACGGCTATTCTTTATGCGAACTGCTCTATACTCTTGTTTCTTTTTAATATATTATTGTTATCTCTATTTTAACTATCAAACACTCGTTATTATTACCGTGTTCTCGACTCTCACGATTTCTCCCGTCTCCCCCGAATCTCCCCCTCTACCATTTCGGGTATACTGAGTAGCCGCGGAATTTTGCCGTCGCGTTAATTATCGGTCTTGCAATTGTCTTTCGGTGTTGCGTTTATCGTGAATGGTGCGGCCTGCCGTACCTGGCGCCCAACTCGGTTTATTTTGAGATACAGGGAATTTTTGTGGATCGCGAGATCGATATTCGAAGTACGCGCCGAAGGTGTACCGTGGGTATCGAAGAACCGCGCGCCGAATAAATAATTATTATTTAAATAATTAACATAAGAAATTATGGTTACAATATATATACTATTGGTATACATTTGAAGACTAATTTTCTCTTTACGAAGATCGCATAAACAAAAATTAATATTTATGATTAAAAATGTAATAACACATGTAAATATTTAATACTAAATGTAAAGTTCTTATTATATGTATATTGGACGTTATACATAAATGTAAACATGAGTGTGTGTGTTGTGTGTATGACATCCAATCATAGACATATATATATATATGTATATATATATATGTGTGTGTGTGTGTATCTGATGAAAGTATTTAATTGATAATGATGCATATTTGCACTGATTGTGCATGTGTCAAATGCATACGTATGTTCGCATGTCCGCTTTTCTCAAGAAAGAGAACTTGTTAATATTTTTAAATACAGACTACATGTATTTTGCAGCTTGTATCAGCTCGTCATTTGAAGACTAATTTTCTCTTTACGAAGATCGCATAAACAAAAATTAATATTTATGATTAAAAATGTAATAACGCATGTAAATATTTAATACTAAATGTAAAGTTCTTATTATATATTGGACGTTACACATAAATGTAAACATGATTGTGTGTGTTGTGTGTATGACATATATACATATATATATCAATCACTTTCATCGGATGCATCAGGATCTTCCGTTTCAAAAATGCCATCAGTATCAAAATGATCATTGGAAACAGCGTCTTCAGAACACATTTCTTCCGTTTCTGCTGTTCTTTTATCTTTGGTACTTCTCAAATACTGTCGTTGTTTTGCCGCACGAAAAACTTCCATTATTTCTAATTTAAATTCCGCCCTAGTTTCGGGCCCTTTAAAATTTGGACATCTTTTAGCTGCATCTAAAACACATAATAATATTTACACATTATTGATATTTAAAGAATCAAAATATTCATATTTTAACATATGTAGCGTATATTATGCTTTTATAAAACGGAAAATACGTACAAAAAAACACTTTTGCAATCTGTGTATTGTAAAATGCTAACGATTCTTTTGTTCGACCCCAATAAGTAAATTTACATGTTAGTTCATCTGTCATTGTTTCTTTTTGGAAATGACTGAGAGCTTCTCTCAACTTTATGCCGCCAACAAATTTAAGATGTTAGCTGTAATAAATTTTCATAATTAGTTTATAATTATCTGTTTTTTGCAAAAAATCAATAATATATTAGGTGTACAACTTTAATTCCGCCGTTTTTTTCCGAAATTCGAGGCTTTATTGTAAAAAACTGGTTATACATTTATGATTCAAAGTATTGTCCATCGCTGGCCACTACTTTCTCCCATCTTTCGGGCAGCGTACGAATCCCGCGTTGAAAAAACTGGTCATCTTTTGAAGCGATCCACGAATCGATCCAATTTCTTACTTCTTCATAAGACCGGAAGTGCTGGTCAACCAGGCCGTGTGCCATTGATCGAAACAAGTGATAGTCAGAGGGAGCAACGTCTGGAGAATACGGCGGGTGGGGTAGGACTTCCCATTTCAACGTTTCCAAGTATGTCTTGACCACTTTCGCAACATGGGATCGAGCATTGTCATGCTGCAAAATCACTTTATCGTGTCTCTCGTTGTATTGCGGCCGTTTGTCTTTTAATGCTCGGCTCAAACGCATTAATTGCGTTCGATAACGATCGCCTGTGATTGTTTCAGTCGGTTTTAACAGCTCATAATACACTACGCCGAGCTGGTCCCACCAAATGCAGAGCATGACCTTGGAGCCGTGAATATTCGGTTTGGTCGTCGACGTGGAAGCATGGCCGGGATATCCCCATGATTTTCTGCGCTTGGGGTTATTGTAATGAACCCATTTTTCGTCCCCAGTCACAATGCGATGCAGAAATCCCTTCCGTCTTTGCCTTTCAAGCAACTGTTCATAAGCAAACAAACGCCGTTCAACATCTCTCGGTTTCAACTCGTACGGCACCCAATTTCCTTGCTTCTGAATCATTCCCATGTCTTTGAGGCGTTTTGAAATTGCTTGTTGAGTCACTCCCAATGATTGTGCCAATTCTTCTTGACTTTGACTCGAGTCTTCATTAAGTAATGCCTCCAATTCTGCATCTTCGAAAACCTTCTCTCTTCCACCGCTATGCCGGTCTTCGACGTGAAAATCACCGTTCTTGAAGCGTTGAAACCACTCACGACACGTTCTTTCACTAATAGCGGCCTCATCATAAGTATTTAAGAGCATTCGATGAGCCTCAGCCGCAGATTTCTTCATATTGAAACAGAAAATTAAAACCTCCCGCAAATGACGAGAATTTGGCTCGTAAACTGACATTTTCAATCGAGAATAACTTTATGATGCAGACACAAATCGACTAATGTTTCTATGGGGTTATGTTGACAGATGCCCAAGTTTATTGCATGACGTCTATGATCTATTTATTTCGACCACTACTTACCGCTAAAGCCATCTATAGGAAAACGGCGGAAGCAAAGTTGTACACCTAATATATATAGATCATGCATTTCTATACCTTAGTACAGCAGCATGTAAAGCTGGAAGTTGACAGTTTACTGTGACAGATAATTCCTTTATAAGGCTTTATAGAATTGCTTTACAACTCTATCTCATTTTATCTTATAAGATGTCAATTGTGAGATATCTGTATTTTAGCATTTAATTGTGTAGCCTTATCTGTAATAGGACTATTAAGACAGCGAATATAGTGACATCTTTCTATTATAAGATAGAATGGGATGGCAAGACTTAAAAAACAACTATCTTTCTGGGATGGGCATTTTTGGACATGAGCAATTGGACAAAAACCACTCACATCAACCGATGCTTATAGGTAAGCAGCATGATTGGCCAATCAAAGATTATTGTCCAATCGAGCGTGTCTAAACGGACATCATCCTCTTTCTTAATAACTGTTAATTCCGGTTTTACTTGTTGGATGGAATGCTTGATCCATTATTATGTCCATCATGAAGTCCATTATAAGATATGTCGTTGGAAAAATGCATATCAAATACCAATTCTTGCAGACGATCTATATCGGTTTCCAGTTCCTTAAATTCTCCTACCGTTTTCAAGGGAAAACCATCTGGTCTTTTATATAACGTGTTTCGCATCGTCAATGTATGATGTTCTTTTAAAACTTTTATATCAGATAATATTATAGAATTTTGCTCAACTACTTGCCTATAACATAGAAAATATATAATTGTACATATATAATAAAATAAAAATAACGTATTATAATACCTGAATATAAATTTCTTATAGACATTTTTTATTAGTATAAGTTTATTATATATTTTATATTCATAACATTACATTACAAATATAATGTTATATTCATAATATATTATATTTATAATATTTATAATATTTATAATATTTATAATATTTATAATATTCATTATTATATATATATATATATATATATATATATATATATATTTCGAATTCAACGATGTGCCAAATTAATAATTACTAAAATTCAGTTAAAATAGTACAACTTGTATATGTATTAAGATATTTGTGCCTCTGTGTGTATTGACGATACTACCGTATATGTCACTTGATTTTAATCAATATTTATAAATTAAAAGGAAACTAAAAAATTAGTATTATTTACATACCTCAGAAGTTTAATAATTTCGAATTGGATCGTGTCATTAGATGATTTTGCTCTGCGACAATCTACAAACAAATCAAGTTATTAATCATTTTATTTTTGCCTTTTCGCTATTGCACATTTTTGAAGAAATAACTTATTAAATAAATTTAAAAAAATATAATGTATAATTTTAAATTAATTTTATATAAACTATGTTTATAGTAATGGTTTCATATAGATATATATTATATATACGTTTTTGGTAAATATAGCGAATAGGGGACCCAGCCCTAATGATCTTGACCTTGACATATGTTATCAAGGACATAATTCTGAGTAACTTTTTCTTCTAATTTAATCGTAGCTCGTTGCTTATTAAAAAGTTATTAACAAACAAAAATTTGTAAAAATTAAGATTTATAGTCTGACAATGAAAAACTGGATATTTAAGTTAGTTTACAGAAATAGTCCTACGTATACTACACATATAAACTGAAATAAACACAAGTTTTTACATATATAGGGTGTTCAAAAATAAAATATAAGGGTAAATATAGCGAATAGGGGACCCAGCCTCAATGACCTTGATCTTGACATATGTTGTCAAGGACATAATTCTGAGTAACTTTTTCTTCTAATTTAATCGTCGCTCATTGCTTATTAAAAAGTTATTAACAAAAAAAGTTTGAAATATACCAAAGTACATGCACGGACAGGAAGCACGCGCGCGCGCGCGCGCACGCACACACACACAAACACACACACACACACACGGGTGGTGCAAGGGGGGCCTTCGGCCCTCCTCCCGCACCCACCCCGCCGGTAGGCAGGGTGGACCTCGCTTTACAACTTACAAAGTACATGCTACATTGTAAAACGAGGTCCACCCTGCCTACCGGCGGGGTGGGTGCGGGAGGGGGGCCGAAGGCCCCCCTTGCACCCCCCCGTGTGTGTGTGTGTGTGTGTATGTGTGCGCGCGCGTGTTTCTTGTCCATGTATGTACTTTGATATATTTCAAACTTTTTTTGTTAATAACTTTTTAATAAGCAACGAGCGACGATTTAATTAGAAGAAAAAGTTACTCAGAATTATGTCCTTGACAACATATATCAAGGTCAAGGTCATTGGGGCTGTGTCCCCTTTTCGCTATATTTACCAATTAATTAAATTATTAAATAGACTAAAAGAAATAATAATTGGTCAGGGACTAATAGAAACTAAGTGGAAAGTATGATTTTGGTTAATTTTTGTCACATTCATATATTTAATTTAAATTTAGTAATTTATATAATTAAATTTCTCTTCTATATAATGTTGATAAAATTGAGAATACGTAAGCTTGAATAATTGAAACCGAGATTTCTAAAATTAAAAAAAGAAGTTGTGAAAAAATTATAATTATAAAAATGAATTTATTATTAATAATTTCTCCTGAAAAACCTAAGAGGGATAATAATAAGTGTCCTGCAATTATATTTGCAGTTAAACGAATAGCTAGGGTAAAAGGACGAATTATTAGACTAATTGATTCAATAATAACTATAAAAGGTATTAAAATAAATGGGGTTCCTTGAGGGGTAAGATGGGCCAATAATTCATTTAAATAATTAAATATTCTATATAAAATTATAGAAATTCAAAGAGTTGATGATAAGGATAAACAAAATCTTAGTTGACTAGAAATTATAAAAATATAAGGGAATAGGCTTATTAAATTAGAAATAATTAAAGAAAATAGTCGCGCGCGTTTGTATGTGATGTTACCGGTTAGATCGATATGTCTTTGATACATTATTGTATTACACATTAGTGTAATACAGATATAGAATGGTCGAGAGGAGAACATATATGAAATGGTATGTTACGAGGCCTTTGGAATCACTTTAAATCTAAATATTTATGTTCACATTCCTAGATTGGTATACAAATATATATTTGTATTTTTTATATACTTTTAAACCAATTCATAAATGTGACTGTCAATATTTAGATTCAATGTGATCTCAAAGGTCTAGCTAGCAAAAATCATTTTACATCCGTAGCAAAAGCGTTCTGTATTGCAATGATGATGTATCGTAGATTATGAGACATAGACAGCAAGAGATACAATGAATTATAAGAAACATGCAACTACAAGAGATATGTCGAACAAAAAGAAATTTAAGGATTTGGCTGATTGTTTTACTTACTCTTTATTTTATGTGCTTTTAGACTTTATTTTATGTCCTCTATGGTATTTCGTCAATGTGCGCTGCACTTCTGCGTTTTAACAATTTTTTTGCAATTGTATGAAATTCTACTAATACAATTTGACTCACAATCAGTCAATTATACATAAATACAAGTTATCCCTTTCCTGCAACAAAACGTTGTAACATAACGAAAATCTGCAATAAATATAAATAAATTTGTGTAGCTACAATAATATATTAATAAGAATTTTAGAAAAGAATAACAGCATTCGTATCAATTATAAGAATCAAGTATAAGTTCACGATAAAATACCAGAAGTTTAAAATATCCGATTAACACTTTTGAGGTTAATTTGTGTTGCATTTGTAAATAATGTTTTATCGAAAATTACCAAATATGTATTCGCTTTGTGCATAAATGTGGAGGGGATTCGCGAAACGACTTAGGCGCTCATAGCGATTGGTTTGAAAACTTTGCCTGAAACAGTAAAAATACACTAATCTTTTAATAAATTGGAAAAATGGAAAATAAACAATTAAAAAGAAAAGCAAAATTGTATTGTTGTGTAGTAAATTGCAAAAATAATTTTCGTGATACTCCAGATAAATTATTTTACTGTTTTCCAACCTCTAATATACATTATCCACATAAAGTACAAAGACGTGAAACATGGTTAAGAGTAATAAAAATGTTAAGGTAAATATAATTTACGAGTGAATAAAAACTCAAAAGTTGCAAAAAATATCCACAATAAAGCTTATTTCTATTTATTTTAATAATTTTCGTTTCCTAGATCTGATGGATCAGATTGGAAGCCACATGATAGATCACGCATTTGCAGTGACCATTTTATTGGAAATAAGAAGTCAGAGGACCCTCGTAGTCCCAGCTACAATCCCACAATTTTTCCAACTATTTATAAAAAGAAAAATACTTCAGACAATATTGCTATTGGGCGATATCAACGTTTTTTAAAAAGATCATCGGAAGAGTTCGTGTGTGTGAAAGATTTAATTAAAAAAAAAAAATGATTTTCAAATGGAAGAAGATCGTAATCTTGCAATTCAGCAAGATTCTTTAGAACAGTGCTCGGAGATAGTTGCCCTTTTCGGGCCGATATGTGAAGCGACGCCTACGGTCCCCCCACTACCGCTCGAGGCTCGACGGCCGAGCCGCCGATCGCGCGCGTAACGCTATGCCTCAGAAGCGTCCCGATCTAAAAAATATGCTGAGGTTGTACCTGCCGTCAAATCGTCGTTTAAATTTGCTTTGCCAGATAATTTGTCTATTAGTAATATATTATATATGTTATAGTAATATATATATTATATAATATATTAATTTGTCTATTAATAATATATTATCTATTATATTGTCTTATCTATATATTATCTATTAGTAATATATTATATACGTTATAGTAATATATATATTACTATAACGTATATAATATATTACTAATAGACAAATTATCTGGCAAAGCAAATTTAAACGACGATTTGACGGCAGGTACAATCTCAGCATATTTTTTAGATCGGGACGCTCCTGAGGCACAGCGTTACGCGCGCGATCAGCGGCTCGGCCGTCGAGCCTCGAGCGGTAGTGGGGGGACCGTAGGCGTCGCTTCACATATCGGCCCGAAAAGGGCAACTATCTCCGAGCACTGCTTTAGAAGAAAGTGAAAATTATCTTCTTGGATCTCTGACAGTCGATCAAGGATGTCAAGTACAAATTATGTGTGAGAAATTAGACTCTGAAAGATCAAGCAAACATGTATTTATATGTAATCGATATATTTATAGTGACAGTACAAAGTGTTCTGCAGAAACACAAATATGTTGCCCAGAAGAGCCAAAAATAATATACAATAGAAAAAAGACGGCTGAAAAAAGTTGTGGAAATTCAGTTTTATATGTTGATAAAAGTGTTGGAACACCTGGTTTGTTAAAATGTGAAAATGGTTTTCATGGTTTAAAAAGTATAAAAACTGACAGAGAAATGCTTGATCTGGCTGGAGTGACATTAGCAAATTTTTCATTACTATTAAAAATTATTACTGCGAATGAACAATATAATAATAAAAAAAAATTAATGAAGAAAATAGATTACTCATATTTTTGTTTAAGATGAAATGTGGATTAAGTTTTTCAGCCTTAAGTGTGCTATTTAATATAAATAGAACAACAGTAACAAGAATATTTTATTCTGTGCTCCAGCATTTTAGCAGTGCTTGTCAAAATTTTATTACATGGCCTAGTCGACACGTCGTAGATGAAACTATGCCCGATTGTTTCAAAGAATATTACTCTAAATGTAGAGTTATTATTGACTGCACAGAGTTCTTGGTCGAGACACCTTCTTCTATTGAACATCGAGTGTTCTTTTACTCCCAATATAAAAAAGGATACAGAATAAAAATTTTAGTTGGTTGTACTCCATCAGGGTTCATTTCTTTTAGATCAAAATGTTTTGGTGGACGTACAACAGATTCACAAATAACAATAGCATCCGGAATATTAAATTGAAGAAAATGATCAGATTCTTGCAGACAAAGGATTTCCTCAAATTAAAAACAAATTAGATGAAAAAGGAAAAAACGTTTTAATAGTTATGCCTCCTTTTTTGAAGAATGGAATCTTTTCAGAAGAGGAAGTAGAAGAAACTTATAAAGTGGCTAGTATACGTATTCACATAGAGCGTATAATGCAACGTCTTCGAACATTTCATATTTTAAATAAATTCAGCCTAAATATGCTACCATATTGTGATGACATCATTACCATGTGCTGTGTGTTGGTGAATTTGCAACCGCCAATCATAGCAGATAATGATAACAATTAGTGTTTTTGTGAAATTTGTGAAAATTCAAACTTTAAATATAAATCAACATTATTCATAAAACATTTTACTTTTGAATTACGAAAATCTCTTACATATTATAGATATTTTGATTTATGTGTTACATTATAACTTATGCATTATATAAACATTAAAATGTTTATTAGAACTTAATAATAATTTTTCTCTCATTTTTTTACATAATTTAATACATAAAATTATTTAATATTAATATTTTTATTTAAGATTTAAAAACTTAATAATATAAATGTTATTTAAATTTATAACTTTTTAAAAACAATGTTACTTTAAATAATTTAAATAACAAAAACTTTTTATTATAAATTATCATTAGAAGTTATGTAAGAATTATATAATGCATTTAAATAATATTGAAAATAAAAATTCTGTATTTTAGGAACTACTTCTTGCAGGAATATTTCATCTCTTAATACTGTTGCTAAACAGCTATCCTTTCTAGACCATACATATAAATGACACATATGCAGCCCTGTTACATACATTTGAATCTGACATTGAGTGTAGTACGAGTGAGAAGCTTTAAGTTTTATCATATTATTTTCATCTAAGTATAAATAAGATACATTAAATGTATTTTTTGTTGCATCAAAAATTGGCTTATAACTACAAGATGAAGGACATTTTATTTCTAAAATTTTCAAATTATTCGTATCAATCACAATGCCATCAACACTCGCACAAAGCCATGGTTGAAGTGGATTTACAAATAAACCTACTATTTGAACATTTTTATTGTATTTATTAATATAATCACATATAGCTCTTTTTTCATTTTTCTTTCCATATTCTAAAGAAGCTATTTTCAAATCTTTATGTTTCAGAAGTTCAACCGCTAATTCATTTTTATCTTTTTTTTTGTTACATTTTATTCTATGTGCCTTAGTACTCGCACTTATTCTTATACATCTTGCATCGAACCATTCTTTGCATTCACTTTGATCTTTGGTTCTTACGCACAAATCTAATAATTGATCATCTGTAAGTCTCACATTTATATTATAAAAGTTGTCTAACTTAACATCTATCATAATGTTTGTTGTACCATAGTAAATTGTATTATGTTTAGATAAATTTATTAATTTTAAAATCGTTTCTTTCATTTGCTTATCATTAAATCTTTTCATAACATTGTCCAAAATAAATATTATAATTTGTTTTACAATAGTTTGAGTTTCTGTTATATTGCTTGCTTGTAAAATTCTTAATAATGCACTATCACTTTTCATATCTGATATCTGAAGATTAAAAGGAATTATTACTTTTGTCTTGTAATATAGCTTTCTATTGAATACTTTGGAAACTATTAGTGGTTTGGAGTACATTTCTTTACCAAGTTGATAATTTGAAGGCTTTCCCCATTCTTGATGTATAGATGTTTTTGTTGCACTTCTATCAGAGTTTATATACCATATCAAAGCATAAATATGTTTGCATTTCTTTCCTGCACTTGACACACAATTACAAGAAACATGAAGAACATGACGATTGTTATCCAACTAAAAAACATTTAATCAGTTATAAAAAATATAAATTAAATTATTAAATATCAATATTTACCTCTAAACTAACTCTGTAGGGGTGTAAAGTGACAGAAGTTTGACGTACGACACTACCTATTATCAAAATACCAGTGTCATTTGTATATCTTTCTTCTACTCTTTGAACATGAGATACAGCTAATTTTTTGCCTTTTACAATAGCTTGAGGGTGAAAATCAATTGAATGAGTAATCTCTTTAAATCCTGTTCTCAAAATTATATTCATTTTGAACAATTTATCAGTCTCTAAGAAGAAACAGAAAAGAAATTGTTATTGGTTAAGATAATATTTTTCTCAGTTTCACAGGTCAATATTTCGTGAAATAAAAATTATAGTATTAATAATTACATAGAATTATAGTAGTTACTTACGACATTTAGATTGTATAATTATTATAGTGCATTAAAAAACGGTTTTGTTTGAATTCTCTTTATATGTTTCATAAAGTGTTTCAGTCTAAGTACTATATTTAATCGTCACGCGGCGCCACATGTAATCATGCACGAAGCGAATACAAAATATTATAAAAAATATCTTTTCTGCAAGAATATCTTCAATATTTTTATGTTTAATGATATAATTTAAAAAAGAAAGGAAAGATTACCTGCGATTAAAATTACGTTGCATCGTAAGCGATTACAGGCAGTAGAGAAAAGGTCAGCGCCGGCAATTCCGGAAATTACGTATCTAAATAAATGGCGCTAGTCATATCCGCTAATATAGTTAATATTTTGGGTGCGTTCCACTTCACGACCGCAACGCTCACGATATCATTTCATCTTTGTTGTTCCTCGAAAGTTCAACAGAGACAGATGATGCTCGCGAGCGTTGCGCTCGTTAAGTGGAATGCGCCCTTTGTACATTCTATACATAATTCCAAAATTGCATAATATGGATGTTAGGCATGTTCTCAGAGTAATTATATTATAAATATACATATATATCCATAATATATTCAATATAAATATTCGAATGATGTGTGCTGTCTGGGAAATATATATCATATCAAATATTATATACAATATTAATATTAATTATTAATATTTTATTAAATATTATAAATGTGCATATTAATTATTGAAAATTTTTTGATATTTATTAAAATATTATTTTATGTTTAAAAATGTTTCAAACATTTTCTCTTTTTTTTCTGTTTGTTTAGCATGAAAACAAATTTTACATTATGCAAAATGTCACGAAGATCATGTGCTTGGGCTCTATAATATATAATAATGACGAAAATGTTGGACGTACATAACTTATAATACATGATAGTTAATTATTGCAGTCAGCATGTGATTATTATGAGCTGACAAAGTAACGTCAATATCTGAGCTCACATTTTTTCTCATGTGCATGTTAACTTATGCTCATGATATGTATCATCATAATATGATTACAAAACATACATCATATTTCGATAAATATCAGAAGATCATGACGTAATGAAATCTGATCATCACGCATTGCTATCTGGGCATGATCTATTCTCGACACGTTTTCGGTGTCTTTTCAGTTGATCACAATCAGATATCACAGTCAAAATATAATTTAAAAATATGGTAGACTTGAAACATTCAATACTGGAAACGCGCGTCTCGGTAAAAATCTGAACGCTATGATTGGTTGGCTACAATGCAATAGAGCAATAGATACAGAATTCCAACTCGTCGGAAATTTTGTCGCTGTTGCCTGTTCCATGTTCCATTCTGCATTGGCATATGTATTCTCCAGTGTTGGAATTTTCTGTTTCTATTGCTGTGCTATTGCTATCGCTATCGCCTATCGCTATCGCTATCGCCTATCGCTATCGCTATCGCATAGCATTGTACAACGGCCATTAGAATATTTTGAGGAGAGGAATGCAGAAAAGAAATATAATTATTATATACAAAATTCTGCTTTTTAAATTTTGTGAATTAAAATGGGATGCTGTTACTTTTGTAATACTAATAATACTAAAACTCATAAATCTGGATTAACATTTCACAAGTAAGTGTATTGCATTGCTTTATTTATATTGTATTTACAATATAAAGGTTATCTTTGTCTTATCTAAAGTAAATAATTAAATTGAATAGTTAATTCAAAATATTCTTAAACATATTGTAGGTTTTACTCTAAACGATCAATATCTTTTGAAACAGTGGCTAAATAATTTTGCTATAAAAAAGTGGACACCAACTAATTCGGCCATTTTATGCTCTAATCATTTCACAGAAGATTGCTTTGACCGTTCAGGATTTAAAATACGATTGAAACCGAATTTCTATGTTTTATAAACCTAGGTTTCCATTGGATAAATCAGATATTTTACAGAAATGGCTTGATAATATGGAAATCAAGAATTGGTTTCTAAACGACAGCAGTCTTTTATGCTTAGAATATTTTGAGCAAACTTCTTTTCACAAGATAACAGGAAAATATCTGAAGTTAAAAGATGGAAGCGTTTCAACTATATTTAAGGTTGAATGTTTCAACAATGTAAAGTCTTTATTTTTATGAATTTCTTTTTATTAAAATAAAAGTTATTAAAATAAAAACTCAACAAAGTTATATTCTTTTTAGCTGTGTTGACATCAACAGAAAATATTCCTCCTCATGAAACAGAATTTAGTCAGAAGATACAATTTAGTGATAATGATAAGTTTGACTCTCCACAACAGGCTCTTGCAATGAATTAAGAGATCAGATCCAAATACACTTATTGTTAGCGGGTAACTATTTTTTCATTAATCTTATTGGAAATTGAAGAGTTCAATAATTTATTCTTTTTTCAGATCAAAATATTAGTGATATTTCTATAAATAAAAATATGTCTATTTCTGAAGAATCGTTTATCGTCAGTGATGAAACTAATGATACGTAATAACAAATAAGATAATAATTAGTATAAAAAAATTCCTTCTAAAAGTTTTTTCATTTTTTACAAATGAAAATGTAGACATATTATCGATATCTGATAATACTGAAATTATAAACTCAGTAATCGGTAAGTCTCAAATATATTGTTATTTTAAGCATTTTCCACCACATTTTTTAAACGTTTTTTAGAAGTTCCATGGTTTATATTTGTTACCCGCAAGTTTTTGGAACAACTATGTGGTGGATAATGCATTCCTTGGGAGGCCGTTGGAGGGATTTCGATTTTAGTTAACAACTGACCGTCTACGTAATTATATTTTACTCCTGAACCATGTTTTTTCGTAGTACTTAGAATTTTTGACCGCTACTCATCACATTATTTTTTAATCTTAATTTATACGCTGAAGAGAGTCCAGGTTGGGACAGAAACGTTTGTTTAACATTTTTAATTGTCTTGACCCTTTATATTGTGATTGATATTATTTATTATTTATACGATTATATTATTTATTTGTTTCTAATTATTTATAAGATTATTTTTTGATTTGTTTCTAATTAAATGTTCGTAAAATTGTCAATGCGCTAATTATGTTTATATAAGAACAATGTTTATTTGTTCCTCTAGCCCTGTTTACATAGTTGTTTTTTAATTTGGAGCCGTTTATTTTATTTTATATTATATTATATTCTATTTTGTATAAACTCAGTAAATTATGATCATCATTATGATGCTTCTCCATCAACACTGCGTATTAGGAAATTTTTAACAAGTCGAGGAATATTAAAAAATAAGGAACGTATAATTAAACTTTAAAACCGAGCTTCAACGTCTTCGAACACGTATAACGAGTTTAAAAGAAGTAATAACGGAATTACGATGTCAGCGCATGGTATCAGAAAATTGTTTGAGCTGTCTTGATTCAATATCAGATCAGGGTGTAAAACAATTTGTAGAGCATGCTATAAAAAATGGTAAGTCGTTGAGCAAACGCCAATACCCACCAGCTTTGCGAAGTTTTGCGTTAAGTTTATATTTTTATTCACTTCATGCATATAACCATGTGAAAAGATGAACATGGCTTTGCCTGCACCAAGTGTATTGAGATCGTACTATTCCATCGATGGAGAGCCGGGGTTTACTTCGGAAAGTTTCAAAACGTTAAAATATAAAGTTGGAAAGGCAAGCATAGAGAATAGAGAAGTTATTGTTTCATTTATTATAGATGAAATGGGAATAAAAGAAGGAATTCAGAGAGGTAGAGATGGTACGTGGACATGTAAATTTTGGAGCTGAATTTGAAACAGATGATAATTTGCGAGAAACCAAAAATGCTTTAGTTTTAATGATCGTAGCTCTTGATGATAATTAGAAGTTGTCTATTGGTTATTTCTTAATCGATGGAATTGACTCTGAAACATCATCAGGTTTAGTAAAGACTTTAATTAAATTGCATGAAATTGGAGTTAAAGTTGTATCTTTAACTTTGGATGGTACTAGTGAGCACTTGTCTATGGTACAAATACTAGGTGATAAATTTGACACCATTAATTTTATAGAGCCTTATTTTTTCATCCTACAAGTCAAAAATATGTTTATGTTATATTTAATAGTTGTCATATGCTCAAATTAATTCGGAATGTACTTGATGATTGGAAAATACTTTCTGATAGTAATGATAACAAAATTGAGTGGAAATATATTGTTTTTTTAGCGTTCTTGCAAGAAACTAACGGATTACGCGGAGGAAATAAATTACAATTAAATCACATAAGATATTTTAAAATGAAAATGAAAATTAATTTGGCTGCTCAAACTTTGAATCAGAGTATTGCTGATACTTTAGAGTTTTATATGAACGATCTGAAATTACCAGAATTTCAGAGCTATGAAGCAACGATTCGATTAATTCATTCCATAGATATTTTATTTGATTTTCTCGTAATCCTTACGGTCAAGAATACAAAGCTTCTTTGAGGCGAGAGAATGAACACATATGGCGGCCACGAATAGAACAAATTTTAATTTACATTTCAACATTGAAAAATGAAAATGGAGTACCATTATTTCAAACGCGATGTAAGATGGGCTTTTTAGGAATTTACTCAGCTGCTCAAGCTGTCATTAAAATTTTTGATAATTATGTTAAACCTGATAATTCTCAACTTCGATATTTATTGACATATAAATTGAATCAATACCATTAGAATTATTTAGAATTATTTTTTTGCGCTATTAGAGCTCGTGGAGGATAGTGTCCAAACCCACATTCTACACAATTTTAATCTGTTATAAAAGACTATTGATTCAGCATAAAATTGCAAGTAGCAACGGCAATGTAGAAATGCAAGATAATACAACAATTCTAACAGTGAGCTCAAGCGCTCAACGAATGGCACAATTAGACAGATATGATCAAGCTTATAATAAAATAGTAAATTTACATGTATTTATAAAACATACCTATTACATGATGAATCATTATGTGATCAGTCTTTTAATAATGTAGCATTTTCAGAAGCATGTTATCCGAAATAATGAATAATTTCTCAAACAATTCTTTAGTTTATATATGCGGTTTTGTAATCCGTAAAGTATTGATTCAAATCAATTCGAATTTTGCAGAAAATCCTTGATTTTATTACGATATAAACAACCACCATTCAAGTATATCTGTAAATAATGCCATAAATTATCTCTCTTAAGCCTGGTCTACAATGAGTCGTTAGTCGTAAATAAATTGACCAACCACGGTCTCTTATTCCAAGAATATTCTAGGAATAATCGACTGTGGTTGGTCAATTTTCTTGCGACTAACGACTAACGACTCATTGTAGACCGGGAATTATCAAAATGCTCTACGCCTAATTCTTCAAAAAAATCGCGGTAGTTTGATATTACCCAGTGAAGCTGTTTATAAAATTACAATATTAACAAAACAATTATTTAGACGTGCAATAAATTACAATAGAGGTCTTTTGCCAATTGAACCTCAGTTTGGTGCAATGCTCTGCTCAAAAGTATTGAGAAAACTCTTATCGAATTCGAGAACAATTTGTGATATATTTCCAGATTTAAATAGTCACATATTTGATGATACTGTTGAAGAACTGGCCATATATACACACTAGCCAAATCTGTTATTATACAATATATTAAAGTGCGCATGTTTTCATATTCAAAAATCTGCAGCTTCCGCCAAACCGGTCTTAATCTCACTACACAAATCGTCAATTAGTATGGATGCATCAGTGAATATGCATGTTTCTTTTTAATATTTTTTCTTTTATGACTTATACTGTATACTATATGCTATATATATGCTGTATGCACATGTATGCTTTATAATCTTTTTTTTTCTTTCTATGCATGACATTATATATGCATAAATTCAAATTTGATTAACAAATAACAAAGTCTGTAAACATGTAAGAATTTTCGCTACTTCTCAATTATATAATTACTCATATTTGACTTATATGTAGAAGTAATTGTTGAGCCGGAACAATTAAGGATTTCTTGTTTTCCATTGAGAATGACATCAATATTATAGAATAAAAGTAGACATCAAGTTTTATTATAATATTTTATATTTAGAATTTTATAGTCTTCTTTACTATTATTTTTCTACAATTGTAATTGATACATTTCTATTTGTTATCATCCTATCTTAAGAGGATGCCGGATTACTGACAGAATGCGAATATTAGTAGGATTGCAAAATCTTTTTGTTGATTAAAGATATCAACAAATCCTTTTCCACAATTAAGGTACACATAATAACGGAGTGCAGAGTTTAACATTTCATATGAAAATTTAAAAAAATGAGAAAATTACAGTTTTGTTATCGGCTTCTGCCGTCACATTTACTTAATATAACAAATTTGTAATCTGTACGTGCCTAATCAGTAAACCCCGCACTCGGCATTTCATCAAAGAGTATAAGTCAACTTAGAGAAGTGAGTTTAGAAGCTTTAGAAAAAAGATTTTATGATCCTACACTTTCGTGCATATGTGTGTGTGCGAGATCCAGGCTCAAGAGTAAAACAGAGCAGTAGATTAGTTGCGTGATGTCGCGATAGACGGAGCTGCAATCTTACACTATGACAAGGACAGACATAATCGTGCTACCTTTGTCTCTTTCATGCGTGTGAGAGTAATATACATGTACGCACTAACATTATTGCAGTATCTTTTCTCTCTCGATCATACGCTCTGTCTCTTTCTAAACGCTCGCTCGCTATGTGCTACGTATCGCTTAGCTTCATGCTCCTCGCATATTCGTTTACACGTTCATTCAAGCTGCTCTCTCTCTCTCTCTCTCTCTCTCTCTCTCTCTCTCTCTTTCTCTTTCTCTGTTCGTTCTTTATTGTATTCTTTCTTTCCCATTATTATATTCTCTTATTTATTCGACTTTTATTCTTTTTATTCTCGTCTTTCTACATAATAATAATTATTAATTTAATCATTAATTTATTCATCTTTATTTTATAGAGTATAACTGAGATATTGTGTATCTTATAAATAGAAAAAGTATTTAATTATGTGTATTTTTGTATGTACATGTGTTGTATTTAATTATAGTTAAATAGAAAAAGAAAATAACTTATTGTTGTGTATCTCATTTATGCTTTATAAAATATAAATAAATAAATAAATTTATCTATTTTCATGTAGGGAGACGAGAATAGAAAGAATAAAAGTTGAGCAAATAAAAGAATATAATAATGAGAATAAAAGAATACAATAATGAACGAGCAGAGAAAGAGAGAGAGAGAGAGAGAGAGAGCGAATGAGGAGCAAGCGAGATAGCTAACATGAAAGATTTCCGAAGTTTCGCTCGCGAGGCTCGCTTTATCTATAATCTCTCGCGTTATATATCGTAATTGTAAAATTTTTGTTTTTCGCGCTTATTGATCCGAAAATAATTACAATGAATTAATGATATTTTACCGATAAAAATGATACCAAACACGATATAAATCGGATAATTTTTAATCAATTATGTAATTAAAATTATGATTACTTATTTCATTAAAAATAATCCGATTTATGTCATATTTAGTGTCATTTTAATCGCAAAAATGTTATTAATCCATTACAATTATTTTCAAATATATAAAATGCGAAATACAGAGATTTTATTTTCTATAATAAGATGACATATATACGTCAAAGATTACAGATAAAGGGAGCCTGGCGAGCGAGACTTCGGAACTCTTTGATGTTTGTCATCTCGCTTGCTCCTTCATTCTTTCTTGCTCCCGCTTTTGTCGATTCTTCAGCATCGGGGATCTTTCCTTATGTACAAAATATAAACATTTTATAAAATAAAAACTGAAACTTACATTTTGGATGTTATTAGTATGAATATAATTATAATGGATTAATGAGATTCTTGCGATAAAAATGATATTAAACACGACATAAATCATATAATTTTTAATGAAATAAGTAATCATAATTACATAATTGATTAAAAATAATTCAATTTATGTCATGTTTGGTATCATTTTAATCGCAAGAATCTTATTAATCCATTATATTTATATTCATACTAATAAAATCCAAAATGTAAGTTTCAGTTTTTATTTTATAAAATGTTTATATTTTGTACATAAGGAAAGATCCCCGATGCTGAAGAATCGACAAAAGCGAGAGCAAGAAAGAATGAAGGAGCAAGCGAGATGACAAACATCAAAGAGTTCCGAAGTCTCGCTCGCCAGGCTCCCTTTATCTGTAATCTTTGACGTATATATGTCATCTTATTATAGAAAATAAAATCTCTGTATTTCGCATTTTATATATCTGAAAATAATTGTAATGGATTAATAACATTTTTGCGATTAAAATGACACTAAATATGACATAAATCGGATTATTTTTAATGAAATAAGTAATCATAATTTTAATTACATAATTGATTAAAAATTATCCGATTTATATCGTGTTTGGTATCATTTTTATCGGTAAAATATCATTAATTCATTGTAATTATTTTCGGATCAATAAGCGCGAAAAACAAAAATTTTACAGTAACGATATATAACGCGAGAGATTATAGATAAAGCGAGCCTCGCGAGCGAAACTTCGGAAGTCTTTCATGTTAGCTATCTCGCTTGCTCCTCATTCGTTCTCTCTCTCTCTTTCTCTGCTCGTTCATTATTGTATTCTTTTATTCCCATTATTATATTCTTTTATTTGCTCAACTTTTATTCTTTCTATTCTCGTCTCCCTACATGAAAATAAATAAATTTATTTATTTATTTATATTTTATAAAGCATAAATGAGATACACAACAATAAGTTATTTTCTTTTTCTATTTAACTATAATTAAATACAATACATGTACATACAAAAATACACATAATTAAATACTTTTTCTATTTATAAGATACACAATATCTCATTTATACTCTATAAAATAAAGATGAATAAATTAATGATTAAATTAATAATTATTATTATGTAGGAAGACGAGAATAAAAAGAATAAAAATCGAATAAATAAGAGAATATAATAATGGGAAAGAAAGAATACAATAAAGGACGAACAGAGAAAGAGAAAGAAAGAGAGAGAGAGAGAGAGAGAGAGAGAGAGAGAGAGAGAGAGAGAGCAGCGTGAATGAACGTGTAAACGAATATGCGAGGAGCATGATATACAGGGTGGTCCTCGTAACGGTCGTCACGATTTTTAAGGCACTTACAATAATCTGACATAAAAATGTCATAAACAGAAATTTATCAGTTTCTAACCGGCAACAAATTGCAATAATAAAAATTGACCAAACATTTTTTTTCCATAAAAAAGCAAGGCCACCTTCAATTTTTTAAATGGAATTGCCTACTTTTTATTGCATATTCTTGTAGCTTATCTCGAGAGCTTTTCAAAACACTATAATAAGGTATTTTTTCATTAAGTACTTTTTGAGTTATTTTATATTTTATGCTGACATATTTTGATATAAAAAATAAAATATCTCGTAAAATATTTAGTTTTCGATAATCTTACCGTAATACTTTTATGTACAGAATAATGAGACAAATCAATCAGTAAAAAAAATAATTGTTTTTAAGAAAAAGTATGTAATTATTTACAATGTATTTTTTAAAACAATTATTTGTTTTTTTCTTTACTCTAATTGATTTGTCTCATTATTTTGTACATAAAAGTATTACGGTAAGATTATTGAAAACTAAATATTTTACGAGATATTTTATTTTTTATATCAAAATATGTCAGAATATAAAATATAAAATAACTCAAAAAGTACTTAATTAAAAAATACTTTATTATAGTGTTTTGAAAAGCTTTCGAGATAAGCTCCAAGAATATGCAATAAAAAATGGGGGGTTCCATTTAAGAAAATATCGATCACATTGACTTGGCCTTGAAAAGGTCACTCAAGGTCAAGTCCATATTTTCATCATGTGTCCCCCTCTGAACCCTACAACTTTTGTATAAAACATTTTTTCCATCTTGCTTACTTTACAAGATATTTGCGTGCGTTGATTAAAATGACTCACCCTGTATATATATATATATATATATATATATATATATATATATATATATATATATATATATATATATATACATATAATCTTTATGACAATTTATTATTATTTATAGTTATATTTAGTAATTTATAAATGAGAAAAGAAAATTTGATATATTTTATCCTCTTATGTTACCAAACATTTGCATATTTATATAAGCTTGCCTATATTTATAGAAAATAAACTTTTCCCAAAGCAAAAAATTAGAAATTTAATTTTTGTCGTAAAATATTTATAAATAATGGTTTTATGTATCGAATTAAGTTTAATCAATATGAAAATAATTTTTTTATTTGGTTAGAGAATATTTGTTTATAAAGATGCGCATTTGTTTTTATTATTACGCGATATTTGTAGCATGCATGTATGGAAGTATATATGTATGTATCGGGGAATAAGCAGTGATGCCAGAATTGAGACGCGAGCAACATGCAACCGAGGTGGAGGGGATAACACACACAAGCGCAAACAGCGTACGTGTGAGCTCGGCGCTTCGGCTAGCTTCGGATAACAGAAGAGGACAGATGTACTGTTTCTGTCTCTCTCCTTCCTACCGAGCCGGCAACGATACGGGCGACGGGCGACGAGCGACGGGCGACGAGCGACGGGCGACGGGCGATGTTGTTCGTTTCTCGATTCTTAATGCATGACAGCGTCAAATGTTCTTTTTACAGCCTATTAATGTGTTATATATTAAATGTTTTCTTTCAACCTTCTTCTTTAATATGTTTTAAATTAAATGATTTTTTACGCTTTTGATAATATATATTTATATCAGAGTTATAAGAGAGAATGCATTATTATATTAAGACAATACTCTGCTTAAATTTTATTTTTAATTTATGTCTACTGCATGTAAAAGTATTCGAGTAAAATACTCGAAGATTGAACATTATATTAAACATTTAATATTCTACATACCGAGAAAAAAAATAATTTGATAGTAAAAAATTTTATTTTATTTGAGAAAACTATTTATTCGGTGAATTTTAATAACGTTTTTGTTTATTGTTAAATCTTTAAGTTTCTTAAGTATAATATATTTATTTAGTAAATATAATAAATATTAAATATATTTTTCTTATCAAAAACAATATCTAGATTATTAAAAAATATTATTTAAATGAAAAGAAATTATACAAAGGTAAAAAATGAATATTGTTAGAACATATCAAATAATTTTTGTTAATAATATACTGAAAGAATAAAAATATATATATTATGCCAGCACTTTTATATATTTAAATAAAAAAATATGTATTAATTAAAGCAGTATTGTTTTAATGTAATAATGTATTTTCTTATAACTCTGGTATAAATATATAGTATCAAAAGGTTGTAAATATATTTTTAAATTGGAGAAATAATATCTGCAATTGTAAATATATTTACAAAGCATTGGGGTTTAACTTAATAAAATAAATAATAAATTTTGGAAATAGTTACAAATTTCATTTATACAACTCGACATATATAATTTATATGAGAATTAAACTCCTACTTTTTGTGCTTCAAACAAACAGTTTACAAATATTTATCGTGCTGAATTCAATCAGTTTAATATTCTGAATCTTGTGTTGGGCTTATATCAGATATAATCAGAAATTAAACTGATTGAACACTACTACGCTTTAAATCTTATATTACTAGCCAAACCTTGCAGGCTTTATATTCATTTGTAAAAATGCGAGAAAGTACATCATCTAACGAAGAAATTAGTAAATCGCTCACATATTTAAATGAAATGAATTGATTTTTAATAACAAAAAATCTGATTGTCTAAAATACATATTTGATTAAATATTATATATTGATTAGTATTATGTATTTAGGATGGCTTTACATAATGAATGGTGCTTTGCCACACCACCCATGGGGTATCACCAATGGCGCGTTCGGTTTTTTAAAGTGGACCTTCGCCTGGAGCCCTATTATACCACTGTATGTTATATGTTATATTGTATCTTTTATTTACAAGTGTGATGTCTTTTATAGACAAGATATTTTTTACACACTTGTTTTTTAAAAATGTGATGTCTTTTACAGACAAGATATTTTTTACACACTTGTTTTTTACAAGTGTGATGTCTTTTAAAGACAAGATACTTTTTATTTTATTTTCAACATTATTATTACATATCATTAACCGATGACGGACTAGCAATGTCATCAATGTCAGCAGCATATAATGTAAGACTGTTCATTTTCTTAGGACAAGTAGAATATAATTTTTCCGATGACATGAGAGATAAATGCTTTTCATTAATCCCCATGTCTATGTCTATGTTTTTTAGTGTTGATTTGAAAAAAGCACTAAAAGCACTCGGCACTTTTTCATTTGTCTCGTACGCCGTGCATTTGTTTCATACGCTGTCTGTTGTTTCACGGCGCTTCTGTGAGATAATCTTGTTGCCTTGCACTCTTGTACTTGCGAGTCAACGTATTTTTTGATACGTGTCTTGTGAAATCTTGATATCTAAGAAGCTGAATCAATTCTGATTGTGAGTCCCTATTGTTTATTGTTTATCTTGTAATAAACCGCTTTCGCGAGGCGGTGACGGATAACTCGGTCGGGATCCGGGGCTCGTGAAAGGGTATCGAGAGACGAACGAAAGTGATGTTAGGTAAAAGATAATTTATTGCGTGTTATGGTATATATGTACAGCGTGTGTGTTATATGTGTGTGAGGGTGTATAGGTGTGCGCCTGTATTATTGTGCGTGCGAGACGAGTGGCGAGTGAGCGAGTGAGTGAGTGCGCAAATGTATAACAATGACGAGCGGAGCGCAGATTATGGAATGTATCGTAGTGTGTGTGTGCATCGGTCGTCTGTACGGCGGTACGGCGGTACGGCGGTGTGTGAGATATAAATGCTTACAATCGATATAGATGTAAGGTAGATGCGTGTACGATGCAGGAAGAACAACGGTACGGTCGTATTTAGGCACGGTGCATCCAATGCAACGCGCGGATGCGTTGCGCGGTGCGCGCTTCGGCGGATCGATCGAATATCGATTATAGCTCGCGGGCCGTGATTTCGGCAGATGACGTTACCTATCGGGCGGTAATTTCGGTCGGCCCGGTGGGCGGTCCTTTGACGCGTATTTATTGATGGCGGCTATCGATCGGTGTCGCGGTAGGGATGTGGATCATCCCCCCGGCGCGGGACTTAGCGCGCCGTATCAATGGCGAGTCCGGATGTCGTGATGGTGGTCGGGCCGTATTAGCTAAACGCGTCTCGTGCGTTCGATAGTTATTCGGGATGGTCTTTCCCCGTGTAATTCAGGAGTGCAACGGCTGACGAGAACACCCGTCGATGGCAGGGAACTCCCCACCACTAGAAGATCGCCGTTGCACGTAGGTGGTCGGATTTATTCGAGGTGTCGAGAACTCTCGACGGGGACGAGTATGCCCGTTCCCGTTTGCCTCTCTTTAACGGTTTCAGAAGGAACGCTCTCTGAGATGCCGCAAACTCTCGGCGGAGGCTGAGTACACCCAACCCCGTTTTCTCTCTCTTTGAGCGGTAAATGATCTAGGCGGTTTCCAGGCGTCTTACAGACTCTGGCGGTGCGGAAGATCTGGTCCCGATATTCAGAAACGCGCTCTATTTATACCGGTTTTCGGCGCGCGCGTCTGCGTAATTCGCCTATTGTTCTAACGGTATCTGGTTTATCGTTGAACCGGCGCGCGCGACTCGGGTATTTTCGGTAGCGGTCGGACGGTTACCCGAGCGCGTCGTCGGCTCTCGATGTTTTCGCGCGTCTAACGGCGGTTATATGTTTACGCGTTTCTGATGTTATTTAAAAATGGGCGCTCAGCGCCTCCGCATTTGCCCGACCGGTGTTCGTCGGGCGGCGGACTTCCGGCGGATCGGCGGCCGGGTACGGTACAGTAACGATGGGGAGGAATGCATCGTTACAATCTTTTATTTTACTCATTCTTCTTTAATTCTTTGTTTCTGCCTATCTTTTGCTGTATATAAAAATGTGTGATGAATTAAAAAAAAAATCTAAGCAAAGCTTTTCAGAAGCTTGGCTTAGTGATGATAGAATTAAATCTTGGATACGTAAAGTAACTTCTGATGATAGTTTTTATCATTGCATTATATGTAATAAAAATATTTCGTGCAACACACATGTTTTAAGACATGCGGATTCTGCGTGCCACAAAAATAATATGAAAGAAAGTACATCATTATTATTAAATGCTGACAATAAGAGTTTAAATAAAAAATTAACAGAAAAACAGAAATTTAAACAACAATGGCTAGAGATCGAATTATTTAAGCCATGGTTACGCGAAGTGTCACATGACAAAAATTCGTTTTTTTGCTCATTTTGTGATAAATCTATGATTGGTGGTTTATCACAAATTTATCGTCACGCAGAATCAATAGCACACATAGAAATATGTAAAAATAATAAAACAGAAACAAAGAATACGGACGAAAGTATCAACATGACGGACGAATCACATTTGTCATTTGAAGAGCGAAAGAAATCAGCAGAAATTCGATATGCCGCGTTAATTGCTGATAAGAATATTTCGCATCAAACGGCAAAAGAAATTCTTAGTTTTTTCCAAGAAGTAGGAAAAGATCCTAATGTATTGAAAAGTATGAGCATGGGTCGAACAAAATGTAAAAGTATAATTTCAAATGTATTGTGTCCGGTTGAGACGGCCCGTGTGGTTAACAGCATTCAAAATACGAAATTTACAATTTTTATTGACGAAACGTCTGATATTAGTAATGAAAAATGGATGACGTTTCTTGTTCGATATGTTGATTCTGAAACATTAGATATTCGCACGCAATTAGTTAAATTAATTAATATTGATGCGAGAAATAGCAGCGCGGAAAAATTATTTAATGCATTCAAATGTGAAATGTGGAAATTAAACATTCCATTTTTAAATATCGTTGCCCTATCATGCGACAATGCGTCTGTCATGGTAGGAAAACATCTATCGTTCAAAAAAAAGTTAGAAGAAGTTTGTAAAAATTTATTAACATTTTCATGTCCATGCCATTTCGCTGCATTGGCTGCACATGCTGCATGTGCAAAAATACCGGAATATTGTGAAGAATTTTTAAAAAAGATGGCGAATTATATTAACAGTAGTCCCAAGCGTGCTGCTATTTATCAAGATTTTAGAGAATGTTTTCAGGAAACAAATCATAAAATTTTAAAGTTGTCTGATACACGGTGGCTCTCTCGTCATTCATGTGTTGAAAGACATCTTGAGTTGTGGGATACTACCAAGCTTTTTTTGACCGAAATGGTCGTAAGTGAAAAATCAAAGTCAGGAGAACATTTATTATCTATAATGCAAAATCTTGATGTAAAAGCATATTTGCTATTTTTAAAACATATTTTGAATTTTTTTAATTCTTTCAATGCATTTTTCCAAGCTCTGGAAACAAGAATTCATTTATTGCAGCCAAAATCTGTAGAGCTTTTAATAACAGTTTGTAAACACTTTTTGAAACCAGAGCTTCTAAAATATGTATGTAATGATGATTTTAAATTTTCTGAAAAAGAAAACCAAACATCTTTAAATAATATAAATGTAGGATTTGAATGTGAAGAATATCTCGAGAGTTTAATGAAAGAAGGACACGCAGACATAATTGGAAATGTTCGAGATAATTGTCTGCAATTTTACGTGACTGCTGCCGAGGAGATTAGTAAAAGACTGCCCATTAAAGATAAATTTTTATATAAATTAAAGGTTTTTCAATTAAACGCAGCATTATGTAGCATCGATAGAGAAACAACATTTAATGATGTTTCTTTTATCGCTCAAACCCTCGGTGGTTTTGACGAAAATGCATTAAAAAAAGAGGCATGCTTTACATCTCGATTTTACAATAGCAGAAAAAGAACATTTTTCTAAATTAAACTTTGATGAGATGTGGAAAGAAATTTTAAAACGTAAATATCCCAACCTGAAATCTCTTTTGAATGCTATAAGATCACTTCCAAATTCAAATGCTGACCCAGAAAGAATGTTTCCTTTTCTATCTGATATAAAAACAAAAAAACGAAATAAACTTTCGCCCGCGTGTATAAATGCTATTTGTGTATTAAAATCAGCACTAAAAACGAGAAAACAAACTGTTCTAGACATGGAGATTAATGAAAAGCATTTATCTCTCATGTCATCGGAAAAATTATATTCTACTTGTCCTAAGAAAATGAACAGTCTTACATTATATGCTGCTGACATTGATGACATTGCTGGTCCGTCATCGGTTAATGATATGTAATAATAATGTTGAAAATAAAATAAAAAGTATCTTGTCTTTAAAAGACATCACACTTGTAAAAAACAAGTGTGTAAAAAATATCTTGTCTGTAAAAGACATCACATTTTTAAAAAACAAGTGTGTAAAAAATATCTTGTCTATAAAAGACATCACACTTGTAAATAAAAGATACAATATAACATATAACATACAGTGGTATAATAGGGCTCCAGGCGAAGGTCCACTTTAAAAAACCGAACGCGCCATTGGTGATACCCCATGGGTGGTGTGGAAAAGCACCATTCATTATGTAAAGCCATCCTAAATACATAATACTAATCAATATATAATATTTAATCAAATATGTATTTTAGACAATCAGATTTTTTGTTATTAAAAATCAATTCATTTCATTTAAATATGTGAGCGATTTACTAATTTCTTCGTTAGATGATGTACTTTCTCGCATTTTTACAAATGAATATAAAGCCTGCAAGGTTTGGCTAGTAATATAAGATTTAAAGCGTAGTAGTGTTCAATCAGTTTAATTTCTGATTATATCTGATATAAGCCCAACACAAGATTCAGAATATTAAACTGATTGAATTCAGCACGATAAATATTTGTAAACTGTTTGTTTGAAGCACAAAAAGTAGGAGTTTAATTCTCATATAAATTATATATGTCGAGTTGTATAAGTGAAATTTGTAACTATTTCCAAAATTTATTATTTATTTTATTAAGTTAAACCCCAATGCTTTGTAAATATATTTACAATTGCAGATATTATTTCTCCAATTTAAAAATATATTTACAACCTTTTGATACTATATATTTATACCAGAGTTATAAGAAAATACATTATTACATTAAAACAATACTGCTTTAATTAATACATATTTTTTTATTTAAATATATAAAAGTGCTGGCATAATATATATATTTTTATTCTTTCAGTATATTATTAACAAAAATTATTTGATATGTTCTAACAATATTCATTTTTTACCTTTGTATAATTTCTTTTCATTTAAATAATATTTTTTAATAATCTAGATATTGTTTTTGATAAGAAAAATATATTTAATATTTATTATATTTACTAAATAAATATATTATACTTAAGAAACTTAAAGATTTAACAATAAACAAAAACGTTATTAAAATTCACCGAATAAATAGTTTTCTCAAATAAAATAAAATTTTTTACTATCAAATTATTTTTTTTCTCGGTATGTAGAATATTAAATGTTTAATATAATGTTCAATCTTCGAGTATTTTACTCGAATACTTTTACATGCAGTAGACATAAATTAAAAATAAAATTTAAGCAGAGTATTGTCTTAATATAATAATGCATTCTCTCTTATAACTCTGATATAAATATATATTATCAAAAGCGTAAAAAATCATTTAATTTAAAACATATTAAAGAAGAAGGTTGAAAGAGAACATTTAATATATAACACATTAATAGGCTGTAAAAAGAACATTTGACGCTGTCATGCATCAAGAATCGAGAAACGAACAACATCGCCCGTCGCCCGTCGCTCGTCGCCCGTCGCTCGTCGCCCGTCGCTCGTCGCCCGTCGCCCGTATCGTTGCCGGCTCGGTAGGAAGGAGAGAGACAGAAACAGTACATCTGTCCTCTTCTGTTATCCGAAGCTAGCCGAAGCGCCGAGCTCACACGTACGCTGTTTGCGCTTGTGTGTGTTATCCCCTCCACCTCAGTTGCATGTTGCTCGCGTCTCAATTCTGGCATCACTGGGAATAAGTCGACTGTACCATGCACACACACATGCAGGCAGGCACACGCGATCATATCAGTGCGCGGCAGATACTCAGTCTCAGTCGCGCATGTTGTGTACATACGCGTAACAAGAGATTACCGCAAAAGTACGCTCAACTGTTATAACGCGTTATAACGCGTTGAATTTAAAAAACGAGTGTTGTGTTTTTGTAGTGTGGTTTTAATAGTGTGTCCACATAATGGGACAAAAATATTCGAAAATTTTCGAGAGATGCTTGCCCCTCTTTGCCCGCAGACTTTCTTTAAAAAGAATAAGGGTCAAAAGATTAGTATATTTATATACCATAATTTTAGAAGGAATTGTTTTAATGTATACTATATACTAATATGTTGCTAGATATTATTTAATTTTATTTCCGTGCAGTCTACACAAAAATATAAATATGATAATGTAATGTTATATAAAAATATAATATCCCAAATTTTTTTTTTTTAAATTATATCTTTAAAACAATTCCTAAATAGAAAACAACATAAAGACTTTTGTATAAAAAATTATAACATAAAATTGATCTTCAAATAGAATTTAGAATGACTACTCTATACACATAAACATACACATTATATATGATGCACATAGTATTTAAGGGGATCCAAAAGTGACGGCCGAACTCCGACGGGTTAGCGCCCTCATCCAAGCGTAACTAAAATTATCGATAATACCGACCGAAATTATCGATAATATCAATAATTTTAGTTCCGCTGTTACCGATATGAATATTTTTGCATGTTCTATGCATATTTGAAAGAGAATTGTGTTCAATATGTTGAAATCGGACAACATCGTGTATTTCTACTGCTCTATTGCCTCGCACGCATATCTAAGCGTATTTAAGCGTATAGATAACAGTATAATATAGACGTTTATCTGCCTTTATCACATATTTGAACATAATTTCACATTGTTCATACGGGCTATGTGTCTTCCCATATATCTTCCAAGAAGAATAACGTTTGGTTAGGTGTTATATATATATAATTGTGTATATATATATGTATATGTATAATATGTACATAGACGTATACAGATGTATGTGTATGATATATATACATATATTCTGAATATTATCATGTAACTTTCAATAAGTTGCGATCTATGCAATGCAGCTAATTTTTTTCAATCGATATAATCAATGGATATATAACAACAATGTATTATTTATACAAATATATATTATATTGTCTTTTTTTTGTTCGTATACATAAATGTTTATATATTTGTAATAAAGATTTATAATACATTGTTTGTCTCCATCGCAACAGAATAATATATCGCCTCTGGCATATATTTTTTAACACACACGCAAATCGCATCTAGTGTGAAATAACAACCAGCTCACGAATTGATCGCCTCTGGCATATATTTTTTAACACACATGCAAATCGCATCTAGTGTGAAATAACAACCAGCTCACGAATTGATCGCCTCTGGCATATATTTTTTAACACACATGCAAATTGCATCTAGTGTGAAATAACAACCAGCTCACGAATTGATCGCCTCTGGCATATATTTTTTAACACACATGCAAATTGCATCTAGTGTGAAATAACAACCAGCTCACGAATTGATCGCCTCTGGCATATATTCTTTAACACACATGCAAATTGCATCTAGTGTGAAATAACAACCAGCTCACGAATTGATCGCCTCTGGCATATATTTTTTAACACACATGCAAATCGCATCTAGTGTGAAATAACAACCAGCTCACGAATTGATCGCCTCTGGCATATATTTTTTAACACACATGCAAATCGCATCTAGTGTGAAATAACAACCAGCTCACGAATTGATCGCCTCTGGCATATATTTTTTAACACACATGCAAATTGCATCTAGTGTGAAATAACAACCAGCTCACGAATTGATCGCCTCTGGCATATATTTTTTAACACACATGCAAATTGCATCTAGTGTGAAATAACAACCAGCTCACGAATTGATCGCCTCTGGCATATATTTTTTAACACACATGCAAATTGCATCTAGTGTGAAATAACAACCAGCTCACGAATTGATCGCCTCTGGCATATATTTTTTAACACACATGCAAATTGCATCTAGTGTGAAATAACAACCAGCTCACGAATTGATCGCCTCTGGCATATATTTTTTAACACACATGCAAATCGCATCTAATGTGAAATAACAACCAGCTCACGAATTGATCGCCTCTGGCATATATTTTTTAACACACATGCAAATCGCATCTAGTGTGAAATAACAACCAGCTCACGAATTGATCGCCTCTGGCATATATTTTTTAACACACATGCAAATCGCATCTAGTGTGAAATAACAACCAGCTCACGAATTGATCGCCTCTGGCATATATTTTTTAACACACATGCAAATTGCATCTAGTGTGAAATAACAACCAGCTCACGAATTGATCGCCTCTGGCATATATTTTTTAACACACATGCAAATCGCATCTAGTGTGAAATAACAACCAGCTCACGAATTGATCGCCTCTGGCATATATTTTTTAACACACATGCAAATTGCATCTAGTGTGAAATAACAACCAGCTCACGAATTGATCGCCTCTGGCATATATTTTTTAACACACATGCAAATTGCATCTAGTGTGAAATAACAACCAGCTCACGAATTGATCGCCTCTGGCATATATTTTTTAACACACATGCAAATTGCATCTAGTGTGAAATAACAACCAGCTCACGAATTGATCGCCTCTGGCATATATTTTTTAACACACATGCAAATTGCATCTAGTGTGAAATGACAACCAGCTCACGAATTGATCGCCTCTGGCATATATTTTTTAACCAAAGCGAACATGCAAAACGCATTTGGTGTCAAATATTCTTAAAACAACCAGCTCACGAACTGACCGCCTCTGGCTAACTAACTACTGTAGCACTAACTACTATTATAAAATACAAATATAATAAATTTTCAATAAAATATCAAAATAAGCAAAAGACTGCGTTCTTATTTTTCAGAGATTTATGTTATATATTATGTTATATATGTTATATATTTATGTTACATATTCGGCATTATTTATATATATATACACTGTGTGTACACACACGCGCGCGCGCACACTACCGGGCGCACGTCGGTGAACCGCGCTGTAGCTGTAACAGCTGAGCGCTCACGCACACTACCAGGCGCGCGGCTCACCGACGTGCGCCCGGCTAAAGATAGGCGATGATTGACTTGTGTATATACAGGGTGTCCGGTAAAGATTGTGCCAACGCTCGTGAGCGGGTAGAGCACAGTAATCTGAACAGAAAAGTCCTGTAACATTTTTTTTCCATAACGCGTAATAAAGGAGTTATTATTGAGTAAAGTCTGATCAATCAGCGCCGACTTTTAGCCGGGCGCACGTCAGTGAGCCCCGCGCTGCGAAGTGTGCGCCGCCGCACACTACTAGGCGCGCGGGGCTCACTGACGTGCGCCCGGCTAAAAGTCGGCGCTAATTGATCAGAATTTACTCAATAATAACTCCTTTATGAAGCGTTATAGAAAAAAATGTTACAGGACTTTTTTGTTCAGAATAACACCATCTACCTTCCCTTAAAGGGTGTTGCGCGAATTTTCGGACACCCTGTGTAAATATACCTTATATATAAATAATACTAACCTCTTGACTCTTATTCTTTTTAAGGAAAGTCTTCGGACAGAGAGAGGCAAGCGTTCATCATTATATTTTTGTCCCATTATGTGGACACACTATATATTAAAAATTAAAAACACAAAAACACAGTTTTTTGACTTCAACGTGTTATAACGCGTTATAACGGTTGAGCGCGCGATAATCTCTTGTTACGCGTATGTACAAAACACACGCGACAAACTGAGACTGAGCTGCCGCGCACTGATATGATCGCGTTCGTCTGTTTGCATGTGTGTGTGCGTACAGCTGACTTACTGCCCGATACGTACATACTTACGTACTGACTGCTGTAGATATCGCGTTATGATGAAAATGAAAACTAATGCACATCTTTATAAATGTTTATCTTAATAAATGAATATTGTACAACCGAATAAAAACATTGTTTTTATATTGCTAAATTAATTTTATACATAAAAACATTATTTATATTTAACGAAAACATTATATAAAATTAATTATATGGATTATTCTGTATAATTAATAATAATTGTATTATTTTTGTATATTACACATTATATGCTATATACAAGGTGTCTCTTAAAATTTCAAAATTTAAATTTTGCAATGGAATAATTCTGGAAATATTAAATAACATAAATTTTTATCAATTTATTTTTAAGCAGTATTTTCTAAAATGTAATAGCTTTCACTTTACAACTTATGATTTAGATGATCGCCTGTGATTCGTGCGTCTAATAATTGATAACCGAGCATTTAAAGTTTCACTTACTCTATATATAATACAATAATTAATTGATAAATTACCAAACTTTAATTCATGCGTGAGAGAGTAATATACATGTACGCACTAACATATCGCAATTTCTAATATCTTTTTTCTTTCGATCATACACTTACTCTGTTTCTCTCTGTATCTCTCTTTCTAATCGTTCGCTTACTACGTATTGCATATCGCTTAGCTTTATTCTTCTAGCATATTCGCTTACGCGTTTACTCGCGCTTCTCTCTCTCTCTCTCTCTCTCTCTCTCTCTCTCTCTCTCTCTCTCTCTCTCTCTCTCTTTCCTTTTGTTCATTCATTATTCTTTCATTCTCATTATTATATTTTTGTATTTGTTCAACATTTATTGTTCCATTTTATTTTTATCTCTACACGTAAATAAATAAATTTATTTATTTTTATTTTAAATAGCATAAATGAGATATACAATATGTTATTTTCTTTTTTTATTTCACTATATATAGTTAATACAATACATAATTACGTTTCACTTTAGTTAAATACAACATGCACATACAAAAATACACACGCACACGCACACATACATAATACTTTTTTTATTTATAAAATATACAATATCTTATTTATGCTTTATAAAATAAAGATTAATAAATTAATTTATTATCATATAGGAAAACAAGGAAGAATAAAAGTCGAACAAATAAAAGAATATAATAATGGGAATGAAAGAATACAATAAAGAACAAGCAGAGAAAGAGAGAGAGAGAGAACGAATGAGGAGCAAGCGAGATAGCTAACATGTAAGACTTCCGAAGTTTCGCTCGCGAGGCTCGCTTTATCTATAATCTCTCGCGTTATATATCGTTACTGTAAAATTTTTGTTTTTCGCGCTTATTGACCCTAAAATAATCACATTGAATTAATGATATTTTACAGATTAAAATACCAAACACGATATAAATCGGGTAATTTTTAATCAATTATGTAATTAAAATTATGATTACTTATTTCATTAAAAATAATCCGATTTATGTCATACTTAGTGTCATTTTAATCGCAAAAATGTAATTAATCCATTACAATTATTTTCATATATATAAAATTGCGAAATACAGAGATTTTATTTTCTATAATAAGATGACATATACACGTCAAAGATTACAGATAAAGGGAGCCTGGCGAGCGAGACTTCGGAACTCTTTGATGTTTGTCATCTCGCTTGCTCCTTCATTCTTTCTTGCTCTCGCTTTTGTCAATTCTATAGCATCGGGGATCTTTCCTTATGTATAAAATATAAACATTTTACAAAATAAAAACTGAAACTTACATTTTGGATGTTATTAGTATGAATATAATTATAATGGATTAATGAGATTCTTGCGATAAAAATGATACTAAACACGACATAAATCGTATAATTTTTAATGAAATAAGTAATCATAATTACATATAATACATAATTGATTAAAAATAATCCAATTTATGTCATGTTTGGTATCATTTTTATCGCAAGAATCTCATTAATCCATTATAATTATATTCATATTAATAACATCCAAAATGTAAGTTTCAGTTTTTATTTTGTAAAAGTTTATATTTTATACATAAGGAAAGATCCCCGATGCTATAGAATCGACAAAAGCGAGAGCAAGAAAGAATGAAGGAGCAAGCGAGATGACAAACATCAAAGAGTTCCGAAGTCTCGCTCGCCAGGCTCCCTTTATCTGTAATCTTTGACGTGTATATGTCATCTTATTATAGAAAATAAAATCTCTGTATTTCGCATTTTATATATCTGAAAATAATTGTAATGGATTAATTACATTTTTGCGATTAAAATGACACTAAGTATGACATAAACCGGATTATTTTTAATGAAATAAGTAATCATAATTTTAATTACATAATTGATTAAAAATTACTCGATTTATATCGTGTTTGGTATCATTTTAATCTGTAAAATATCATTAATTCATTGTAATTATTTTCGGATCAATAAGCGCGAAAAACAAAAATTTCACAGTAACGGTATATAACGCGAGAGATTATAGATAAAGCGAGCCACGCGAGCGAGACTTCGGAAGTCTTTCATGTTAGCTATCTCGCTTGCTCCTCATTCGTTCTCTCTCTCTCTCTTTCTCTGCTTGTTCTGTATTGTATTCTTTCATTCCCATTATTATAATCTTTTATTTGTTCGACTTTTATTCTTTCTATTCTTGTTTTCCTATATGATAATAAATTAATTTATTCATCTTTATTTTATAAAGCATAAATAAGATATTGATTATTTTATAAATAAAAAAAGTATTATGTATGTGTGCGTGTGCGTGTGTATTTTTGTATGTGCATGTTGTATTTAACTAAAGTGAAACGTAATTATGTATTGTATTAACTATATATAGTGAAATAAAAAAGAAAATAACGTATTGTATATCTCATTTATGCTGTATAAAATAAAAATAAATAAATAAATTTATTTATTTTTATGTAAGGAGACGAGAATAGAAAGAATAAAAGTTGAGCAGATAAAAGAATATAATAATGGGAATAAAAGAATACAATAATGAACGAGCAGAGAGAGAGAGAGAGAGAGAGAGAGAGAGAGAGAGAGAGAGAGAGAGAGGGAGAGGGAGGGAGAGAGGGAGGGAGAGAGGGAGCGGGAGAGGGAGCGGGAGAGGGAGCGGGAGAGGGAGAGGGAGAGGGAGAGGGAGAGGGAGAGGGAGAGGGAGAGGGAGAGGGAGAGGGAGAGGGAGAGGGAGAGGGAGAGGGAGAGGGAGAGGGAGAGGGAGAGGGAGAGGGAGAGGGAGAGGGAGAGGGAGAGGGAGAGGGAGAGGGAGAGGGAGAGGGAGAGGGAGAGGGAGAGGGAGAGGGAGAGGGAGAGGGAGAGGGAGAGGGAGAGGGAGAGGGAGAGGGAGAGGGAGAGGGAGAGGGAGAGGGAGAGGGAGAGGGAGAGGGGGAGAGGAGAGGGAGAGGGAGAGGGAGAGGGAGAGGGAGAGGGAGAGGGAGAGGGAGAGGGAGAGGGAGAGGGAGAGGGAGAGGGAGAGGGAGAGGGAGAGGAGAGGGAGAGGGAGAGGGAGAGGGAGAGGGAGAGGGAGAGGGAGAGGGGAGAGGGAGAGGGAGAGGGGAGAGGGAGAGGGAGAGGGAGAGGGAGAGGGAGAGGGAGAGGGAGAGGGAGAGGGAGAGGGAGAGGGAGAGGGAGAGGGAGAGGGGAGAGGGAGAGGGAGAGGGAGAGGGAGAGGGAGAGGGAGAGGGAGAGGGAGAGGGAGAGGGAGAGGGAGAGGAGAGGGAGAGGGAGAGGGAGAGGGAGAGGGAGAGGGAGAGGGAGAGGGAGAGGGAGAGGGAGAGGGAGAGGGAGAGGGAGAGGGAGAGGGAGAGGGAGAGGGAGAGGAGAGGAGAGAGAGAGAGAGAGAGAGAGAGAGAGAGAGAGAGAGAAGCGCGAGTGAACGCGTAAGTGAATATGCGAGGAGCATGAAGCGATACGTAGTACATAGCGAGCGAGCGATTAGAAAGAGACAGAGCGTGACAGAGCGTATGATTGAGAGAAAAAAGATACTGCAATAATGTTAGTGCGTACATGTATATTACTCTCACACGCATGAAAGAGACGAAGATAGTACGATTATGTCTGTGTTTGTCATGTACGATTGCAGCTCTGTCTATCGCGACATCACGCAACTAATCTACTGCTCTGTTTTACTCTTGAGCCTCCATCTCGCACACACACATATGCACGAAAATTTTATTTTGCAGAATCTTTTTTATAAAGCTTCTAAACTCACTTCTCTAAGCTCACTTATACTCTTTGATGAAATGCCGAGTGCGGGGTTTACTGATTAGGCACGTACAGATTACAAATCTTTTATATTAAGTAAATGTTGACGGCACAGGCCGATAACTAAACTGTAATTTTATCATTTTTTTCCACTTTTCATATGAAATGTTAAACTCCGCCCTCCGTTATTATATATACTTTAATTGTGGAGAAGGATTTTTTGATATCTATAATCAACAAAAAGATTTTGCAAAATAAAATTTTTATCGGTAAAACAGACCCTTTGGGATCCCCTTAATACTCATATAGTATTTTTGTTATAAATAAATGGACAGATATGGGCAAAAAAAGAAAGAGGAAGAGAGAGAGAGAGAAAGAGAATAGGAATGAGTAAGCGAGGGAATGGCTATAAAACGATATATCGATTGATAATTCACATCATTAAACATTAGTGAGCATAAAGTATTGCTACGGAGAAAGATATAACTATTTCCTTTTTTTTCTTACTTTTGGCACTTGTACACACTTGCTCAGTTACACTCATATCTTCTTTCTCTTTCATTCTTCTCTGTCCATCTCTTTCTTATCCGAGCATACTATATGTGTGTTATACAGGGTGTCCCAAAGCACTCTTTACAACGCTCGTGAGCAGGTAGAGCACAGTAAACTGAACAGAAAAGTCCTGTACCATTTTGCAATTTTCGCAATAATTATTGAAATATTAATTAAAAAAGATTGGCGAATGAGCGCGCGTTTCGCGCGGCTAGACCGTGGGACGTACGCTCTAGGCGTGCCAGCGGCGAGCTTCGCAGTGTCGCACGGCAACGAAAAGTTTGGTGGCCCTGCGACGAGAGTCGGGGTACGCGCGAGCAGCGAGCGGCCATTAATAACAATTATTAAATGATTTAGATAAATAATGCTAATTAAATGCTTGCTTAACAATTACAAAAAGAATTAATTATTGAATAATAATATATTATTATTATTATTATTTTATTATGATTTTTAATTATTTTTTTACGTTTCGTGGAAAAAGAAACGATAAGAAAGATAAGAGAATTTGATGTTGCAATAATATACTTACAAAAGGAAACGATCGAGAATCAATTGTGAATTTATGATCCTTCATCAATGTAGGATTCATAACTACGGTAAAACACAATAAGAAATTAAAATTGTGAATGCTGAAAATTAAATATCTATGAAAAAGAAACAAAGAATCTATCGTGTGAATTTACGCTTATAAGCTTTCGTTAATTTATTATTTACAATTACTATAGAAAACAATGTAATCGATTTCTATCGTTTTTTTTTTTGGTTCCTTCGTCAGGATTGCGACAAATGTTCATACAAAAATATTCGAATATGCATATCAAAAAATATAAAGCCTCCGCTAGTATAAAATAATAAACGTGTCCCGTTTCATGTATCGAAATAAAATATCTTATTTACCTCATGTATCGAAATAAGATATCTTAATCTTAATCAATACATGAGGTAACGATTATAACTTGTAATTGTTGTGCTCTGCTTGATGGTTCTACTTATATTTTCCCGAAATAAAATTATTTCGTGGCAAGGAAACGCTATCGTTTCCACACCACCTTGAGGTAGATAGCTTGGCGCGTTTTTTTTAAGTGGTTTCCCCAGTAGGCCTAATCCACTCTCAAAATTTAATGCAATAACTGTTCGAAGTGTCTTCCTCGTGCTTGTAAGCAGAGTTCCACTCTTCCAGTTATTTGTCGCGTCGCACGGTGCGCCATGTCCGGAGTAATACTATTAAAGGCCGCTAAAATAGCTTCGCGTACCTCATCTTCGGTACCATCACGATGGTGCTCGACTGAAGCTTTTACATAGCCCCAAAGAAAATAGTCTAGCACGTTCAAATCTGGCGACCGTGCCGGCCAAACGATAGGGCCACCTCGACCTATCCATTTGTCCGGAAAACGCGCGTCTAAAATTTCTCGTACTCGACGGGAATAATGTGCGGGAGCTCCATCGTGCTGAAAAATCAGCGTTTCTCGCGCGCAAAAAGGAACGTCCTCCAAAAGTTCCGGCAACTTGTTCTCAATGAACTCCGCGTACGTCTGTCCATTGAGATGTGGCGGAAGAAAATATGGGCCGATCTGAAAATCGCCAATAGATACATTACGAGGACAGTGCGGGAAACAAGATATTTTAATTTACAAAAATATTTACCACTCTATTCGCAATTACTCCTGCCCATACATTTATCGACCAGCGATATTGAAATGAGCACTGACGGATGGCGTGAGGATTCTCCTCTTGCCAGATTACGAAATTGCGAGAATTAAAGACGCCATTTGGTGTGAATGTGGATTCATCTGTCCACAAGGTACGGTCGGGAAATAAAACGTTTCGCCGACACTGTGCGAGGAACCCTGCGCGTGTTTTATTAATGATTATCAAATGCTAAAAGTGCCGTGAATATCGAAGAAAAACTGAAATTAAAAAAATGAAAATACCTTCGCAGAAGTGGACGCGCTGTATTTCGTCTCGTGCAAGAAGTTGCTGTACACGTTGGTAATGGAATGGGTGCAACCCATTATTTCGTAAAATGCGATACACCGTGGATCGTGGTATACCAAGTGCATGAGCAACACGGCGTATACTATTTTGCGGATTTTCTTCAAATGCACGTAGTACTTCCTCGTCATCATTAACGTGACGACGTACTGGTACATCAACACGGTTTTGATGTTGTGCCAGAAGAAATCCTGTTCGTTTTCCTCGTCGGACACAATCCGTAATTGTTACTCTTGATGGATGCCGCTCACGATTAGGAAATCGCTCTGCGTAAATGCGCTCCGCGGCACAACCATTTTCTCCGGCCATCCCATAACAGATAATCATATCTGTATACTCTTCCGCCGTATAATTCATTATTAAAGCACTTTAATAACACGTAAATGAAACGTATACGCCCACGCATACGTGTAAAAACATGAGAAACAAAAAAAACAATTGAAAATCGAAAACATTGTCCGTGCTGTCCTCACAAAAGCATTTGAATCAAAAACTGCTGGTCGATAAAGGTTTAACAAGTGTCGATAAAAGTCGATAAATGTATGGGCAGGAATAATTGCGATGTACCAGTACGTCGTCACGTTAATGACGACGAGGAAGTATTGCGTGCATTTGAAGAAAATCCGCAAAATAGTATACGCCGTGTTCCTCATGCACTTGGTATACCGCGATCCATGGTGCATTGCATTTTACGAAATAATGGGTTGCACCCATTCCATTACCAACGTGTACAGCAACTTCTTGCACGAGACGAAATACAGCGCGTCCACTTCTGCGAAGGTATTTTTATTTTTTTAATTTCAGTTTTTCTTCGATATTCACGGCACTTTTAGCATTTGATAATCATTAATAAAACACGCGCAGGGTTTATCGCACAGTGTCGGCGAAACGTTTCATTTCCCGACCGTATCTTATGGACAGATGAGTCCACATTCACACCAAATGGCGTCTTTAATTCTCGCAATTTCGTGATCTGGCAAGAGGAGAATCCTCACGCCATCCGTCAGTGCTCATTTCAATATTGCTGGTCGATAAATGTATGGGCAGGAGTAATTGCAAACAGAGTGGTAAATATTTTTGTAAATTAAAATATCTTTTTTCCCGCACTGTCCTCGTAATGTATCTATTGGCGATTTTCAGATCGGCCCATATTTCCTTCCGCCACATTTCAATGGACAGACGTACGCGGAGTTCATCGAGAACAAGTTGCCGGAACTTTTGGAGGATGTTCCTCTTTGCGCGCGAGAAAAGCTGATTTTTCAACACGATGGAGCTCCCGCACATTATTCCCGTCGAGTATGAGAAATTTTAGACGCGCGTTTTCCGGACAAATGGATAGGTCGAGGTGCCCCTATCGTATGGCCGGCACGGTCGCCAGATTTGAACGTGCTAGACTATTTTCTTTGGGGCTATGTAAAAGCTTCAGTCGAGCACCATCGTGATGGTACCGAAGATGAGGTACGCGAAGCTATTTTAGCGGCCTTTAATAGTATTACGTCGGACATGGCGCACCGTGCGACGCGACAAATAACTGGAAGAGTCGAACTCTGCTTACAAGCACGAGGAAGACACTTCGAACAGTTATTGCATTAAATTTTGAGAATGGATTAAGCCTACTAGGGAAACCACTTAAAAAAAACGCGCCAAGCTATCTACCTCAAGATGGTGTGGAAACGATAGCGTTTCCTTGCCACAAAATAATTTTATTTCGGGAAAATATAAGTAGAACCATCTCAAGCAGAGCACAACGATTACAAGTTATAATCGTTACCTCATGTATCGAAATAAGATATCTTATTTCGATACATGAGGTAAATAAGATATTTTATTTCAATACATGAAGCGGGAAACGTTTATTATTTTATACTAGCGGAGGCTTTATATTTTTTGATATGCGTATTCGAATATTTTTGTATGAACATTTGTCGCAATCCTGACGAAGGAACCAAAAAAAAACGATAGGAATCGATTACATTGTTTTCTATAGTAATTGTAAATAATAAATTAACGAAAGCTTATAAGCATAAATTCACACGATAGATTCTTTGTTTCTTTTGCATAGATATCTAATTTTCAGCATTCACAATTTTAATTTTTTGTTGTGTTTTACCGTAGTTATGAATCCTACCTTGATGAAGGATCGTAAATTCACAATTGATTCTCGATCGTTTCCTTTTGTAAGTATATTATTGCAGCATCAAATTCTCTTATCTTTCTTATCGTTTCTTTTTCCACGAAACGTAAAAAAATAATTAAAAATCATAATAAAATAATAATAATAATAATATATTATTATTCAATAATTAATTCTTTTTGTAATTGTTAAGCAAGCATTTAGTTAGCATTATTTATCTAAATCATTTAATAATTGTTATTAATGGCCGCTCGCTGCTCGCGCGTACCCCGACTCTCGTCGCAGGGCCACCAAACTTTTCGTTGCCGTGCGACACTGCGAAGCTCGCCGCTGGCACGCCTAGAGCGTACGTCCCACGGTCTAGCCGCGCGAAACGCGCGCTCATTCGCCAATCTTTTTTAATTAATATTTCAATAATTATTGCGAAAATTGCAAAATGGTACAGGATTTTTCTGTTCAGTTTACTGTGCTCTACCTGCTCACGAGCGTTGTAAAGGGTGCTTTGGGACACCCTGTATATTATCTGTGTGTATATGTTTGTGTATATGTAATAGTAACTTTAAATTTATTAAAATATCATTAATCTCTTGCTTATTTGTATATTTCACTGAAAATTGATTATATTTATTTTGCAATAGTAGTTGTGTCACAGTAGTTACTTAGCCAGAGGCGATCAATTCGTGAGCTGGTTGTTGAAAGAAATATTTCCCACCAAATGCGTTTTGCATGTACGCTTTGGTTGAAGAATGTATCCCAGAAGCGATCAATTCGTGAACTGGTTGTCGAATGAAATATTTCCCACCGAAAACGTTTTGCATGTACGTTTTGGTTGAAGAATGTATCCCAGAAGCGATCAATTCGTGAACTGGTTGTCGAATGAAATATTTCCCACCAAAAACGTTTTGCATGTACGCTTTGGTTGAAGAATGTATCCCAGAAGCGATCAATTCGTGAACTGGTTGTCGAAATAAATATTTCCTACCAAAAACGTTTTGCATGTGCGCTCTGGTTATTAAAAAAATTTCACACTAGATGCGATTTGAATGTGTGCTCTGGTTATTAAAAAAATAACATTTTGTCCCAGAGGCGATTTTTATTCGTGTGCTGGTTGGTTTAAAAAATATTTTATTCCAGAAGCGATTTGCATGTGCGCTCTGGTTATTAAAAAAATATTTTATCCCAGAGGCGATTTTTATTCGTGTGCTGGTTGTTTTAAAAAATATTTTATTCCTGAAGCGGTTTGCATGTGCGCTCTGGTTATTAAAAAAATATTTTATCCCAGAGGCGATTTTTATTCGTGTGCTGGTTGCTTTAAAAAATATTTCATATCATATGCGGTTTGTGCATGAATATTCTGGTTATTAAAAAACAGTTATTCCAGAAGAAATTTAAAGAAACTTCCGTCTTTGAAAGACTAAGTATGCAATATCTGGTATTCCTTCATATGATTGCAACCAATCATATATAGTAATAAAAGCTTACAAATTATTGGAAGGAATTATTATTGTGATTACTGGCGATGTATTTTTTCTTTTTTTGATGGCACCAAATTTCGCGTATATAATAGTCTATCAGGCTGTGTATATACAAGTTGGTAGCTAAAGAGAAAAAATATATACATCTTCGTTATTAGGAGACAATCCTTATGAGAAAAAATACTCCAAGGATGTAAAGAGTATGAGGAAACGGTCTTGTAATATTATAGCAAGCAGTAAACTGCTGCCTTTTTTAAAATGATAAGAAATTATGATTAAAAAAAATCTATCCTGATACTCGTAACAATATTGGCCAGAAAAAAGATTCCTCAATCTCGCTTGCAAATTATAATCGCAGATATGAAAATAATAAATAAAATATTTTGGTTGCGTTCTCACGAAAATGGGCGATGGAGGAGCCCTTTCTATATTATAAATATCCAAAATATTGTAACAATCATAAAATTTTGTTGCAATGTTTTGCGGACAGAGAATTTATGTGTTTGCATTTATAAATATTTATATTAATATTTATGTAAATGTAAATTTTAATATGTGCATACTTATGTCATAAGAATATATAAACATTCACATTTATAGTGAAGAAGTTTATATATTACTCATTAGTCCTCAATCATATCGATTATACCGATATACTGTCGATGATAAAGATTTATCATCGTATTCAAAATTATATGTATAATATATTTACATCCATATATAATATATTTTAGTTCAATTTTCTCGAACTGTACTGCATAAATTGTAACCCAGCAAACCAAGATATGATTGTTATACACATATAACATGTACATAATAAGTGCACATGTTACATCTATGTTATATAGCAGATATATTCGATGTTTGCTGGGTATATGTATCATATATATATATATATATATATATATATGCCATATAACATAGATGTAACATATATATATATATATATATATATATATATATATATATATATATATATGTTACATCTATATGATGTATATATGTATATATCTACATTATGATAAAATCAAAAGAGATAATATGAGCAATATTATAGATTTGTATTCAAAATATGTACGCGACACAAACAGATATCTGTGTAAAGTCGTTGCTTCTACGAGACGATAGAACAGAAATAGAGTAGAAATCCAACATATTTTCTGTCTCTACATATTTAACACAATGCGAAAAGCTTGTAGTTTATTGCTCTTTCCAAAGTATGCACATATCCTTGACAATTACTCTACATAATGATATCGGTAATGTAACTATAAAGCGTTGGTAATATACCGACACTTTTAGTTACGTTTAGATGAGGGCGCTAACCCGTCGGAGTTCACCCGTCGCTCCGGCATCCTCTTAATTTGTACATAAGATAAATTGAGAATATAACATAATTGTGAATATAAAATCATCTATTTTTTACATCAATCTTATAAAAGTAATAATCGATACGAAACATAAACATAATAAATTTATTACAAATAAATATAACACATTTTTTAATAAGTTGAATTTCAATATTTGTTAATAAATTAAAAAATATGTACTTCATCTACAAAATTTTTAAAAAAGTATTTCTTACTGTATAACACATTATTATGAAATAAAATAAAAAGGCAATCTAATAATCGTGAACAGTAATCTATGTCGTTAAAAAATTCCTGCGTTTAATTGGGGACAAAAATATTGTGATGGAAAATAATATTTTATTTTACTTTAGTTAATATATATGTATATATAGGGTAGGCCATTTTAATGTATCCACTAAAATATCTTAAAATCTATAAGCTTAAGAAAAAAATGTTTTAGACAAAAGTTGTATGGTTCAGAGGGGGACACATGATGAAAATATGGACTTGACCTTGAGTGACCTTTTCAAGGCCAAGTCAATGTGATCGATGTTTTCTTAAATGGAACTCCCCATTTTTTATTGCATATTATTGTAGCTTATCTCGAGAGCTTTTCAAAACACTATAACAAAGTATTTTTTCATTAAGTGCTTTTTGAGTTATTTTATATTTTAATCTGACATATTTTGATATAAAAAATAAAATATCTCGTAAAATATTTAGTTTTCGATAATGTTACCGTAATACTTTTATGTACGAATGTCGGAATTTCGGAAAACGGAATCTCGGAAAAGTTTGCCAATCCGATTTTTCGATGGCCTCGTTCCCCATAGAGTGACTTTTACGGAAAACGGAATACTATTCTAATCTCAAACCGCCTTTTAATTTAGAAAATTTCTTCATTATCTTTTGTTATAATGAAAGATACATCCAAATTTCACTTTTTTACGGATTCTTCTACTGTAGTAATTATTTTTTTGTTATAAAACAATGACTAAATTTTTCAAATTTTTCAAATTTCGGAAATATTAGTCCATTGGGAATACAGTCACAAAAATTTTGGCTCGACAAGCACGCAATTTTTAACGATAACTATTTATAAAAAATAAGTATTGATAAAAAATTGAATATTTATATATTAATGAATACTTACCGAACAATATTTATCAACAATGAAATTTTTCTTATACACATAAGAATTCAATCCCGATCTTTTGTATTTAAACAAATCTAAATTTCTTCAAATAATACCTGATTGGTTGATCCCTATTCTATTATTTTTCCGAGATTCCGTTTTCCGAAGTTCCGATTGTCATGGGACGGCACCCTAAAGGCCATTGCATGTGAAAAAATTTTAATCGTAACCATAAAGTCGTAAGCAAATCAACCAATCACAGTTAAACATTCTTGTTATGTTTTTGGAGTGCTTGATTGTGATTAGTCGATTTGCTTACGGCCTTACGATTACGACTAAAACTTTTTCATGTGCAATGGCTTTAAATGACAATCAATAAACTACGTGATTAGGAAGCTTCACGCGTTTGCGCGACATCTATGCACTCGAATCGATTCTTGAATCTGATCCGCACGAAAGTTTCCTCCGCCTACGGTTCCATAGGAAAATGAAGAGAACGCGTGACATACAGGAATACACAGTTCATGAGCGTACTAGACAAGCCGAGACTGATATACATATATATAATAAAGCGCATATATATAGAGCGCATTATATATCATATTATTTTGTCTAGATATAGTATAAAGCCTAATACGATGCGCTTCTTCATGGTAAATCATACACATACGGCGCTGCAAAATTATTATATTAATTTATATACTGGCACTCTTGCGAAATTATGTGTCGTTGTTGTCGAAAAACAACATTTTGATACCTGACGCGAAGCAAATAAGTTTATTTGTCTTTACGCATGCACATGCACATGCACACGCTAATAGTAATTATACATCGATCATGCAGTATATATCGATAAGAATGCAGTTGGCAACTTTCTCCGAAAGTGAAATCTCTGTTCAGCGAGAAAGTTAATAACGCGCCGCAAATAATTTAAACCCGCGTACAGATAATGCTCTCGCATGTTTTGGACATTTTTTTTCTTGTAGTTTGTTATATTTTATAAAGAATCATATCTCTGTTATATATGTTTGTATGTGTGTATAGTAATAAACTTTTTTTAAAGAAAATATCTTTGTAGTATTATTCTCTTTTCTCAACTTTAATTGTATAGATTGTAAAGAAAGGCGTAAAATATGATAAGATGTAAATATGGTAAGATAAATTTGAAGCCCCCAAGGTTCTCTCAATAGAGAAAACGCTGTCCGTGTTTTTTAACACGAGTAAAACTATTCTAATGATCTAATGAATACTGTAAAAGAAAAGAATACTGTCAAGAAAGAGATATATATGATTTTGCAATGCATCTTGATAATATCAATGTTTGCTGCTTAAACAAAAAGATGATGATTAAGCAAATAACTTGATGCTTTCAAATTGAGAAACAACGCTTCTCGGCTTACAGAACTAAGATCGCTTTCAATATTGCAATTTTCTTATCATTTGACAGGATTTGACTGACGAACATTGTAGAAAAATCCTGATGTATATAAAATATTCTTAATTATTCTATAAAGAAGAATGGAACAAATTAATATGTAATTAATTTTATACGGAAGATTAGTAATTTGTCGAAATCGAGAAAATTTGAATATATATATGTATATTAACATTATTCGCACAAGTAATCGCGAGATAAACATACGTTTCAACATCGAGCAATATATATGTACAAGCGGGATACGCGCATATATGTATAGCAAATTTATATATACAATATCTTTGTAGCGCGAGTATGAAAGTATACACGAGTTTCATCGTAAACGGGAAAAAGGAGCAGGACCAGTAAAAAGTAACCCATGAGTCGTCAGTGGGCCATGGGACTCAAACGGCACATTCATTTCTTCGCAAGTCGCGAATGCAACAACATCCGAGTGTGTGTGAATACGCTGTATCTGCATCTTGCATTTGCAAATCTTAATATTCGCACGATAATTCGCATAGTGATATTCAAGAATCGAGTGAGTGTCAGATACAGAATTTTCATATTAGTGTTTTTCTCTTTTCTTTTTGTTTTTAATTATTAAATCTTTTACAGTGGCCAAAGAGTCGTTCGTGTTCTCGACCATAGAGGACGAGAAGGGAGAGAAGTTGGACGAGATGTTTGGGGTGAAGCCGAGTTTCTTAAGAATATTACCCGGTCGTTGTTTGTTGCCACCGAAAATCGTCTTTTACGCGCAAAAAATACGCGACTTTACCGTATACGAGGATGACGTTTGGATGGTCTCGCATCCTCGTACTGGTAATAATGCGTAATTTTAAAGATAAAGCATAATTATATATAGGATTTTCTATAATATGTGGGAGTCACTTCAGAAGTTCAGCACTTTAGACTTGTATATACAATACAGGGTGAGTTTTTTAACTTGAAACTGTAAAATATCTGGGAAAGTAAGCTTTATCGAAAAAAATGTTTCAAACAAAAGTTGTAGGGTTCGGAGGGGGCCACATGATAAAAATATGGATTTGACCTTGAGTGATCTTTTCAAGATGAGATCAATGTGATCGACGTTTTCTTAAATGGAACCCTTCTTTTTTTATTACATATTCTTGTAGCTTATCTCGAGAGCTTTTCAAAACACTATAATAAAGTATTTTTTCATTAAGCACTTTTTGAGTTATTTTATATCTTAATCTGACATATTTTGATATAAAAGATAAAATATCTCGTAAAATATTTAGTTTTCGATAATCTTACCGTAATACTTTTATGTACAGAATAATGAGACAAATCAATTAGTATAAAAAAAAATAATTGTTTTTAAGAAAAAGTATGTAATTATTTACAATGTATTTTTTTAAACAATTATTTGTTTCTTTTATACCAATTGATTTGTCTTATTATTCTGTACATAAAAGTATAACGGTAAGATTATCGAAAACTAAATATTTTACGAGATATTTTATTTTTTATATCAAAATATGTTAGATTAAGATATAAAATAACTCAAAAAGTACTTAATGAAAAAATACTTTATTACAGTGTTTTGAAAAGCTCTCGAGATAAGCTATAAGAATATGTAATAAAAAAGGGGGGTTCCATTTAAGAAAACGTCAATCACATTGATCTCACCTTGAAAAGGTCACTCAAGGTCAAATCCATATTTTTATCATGTGGCCCCCTCCGAACCCTACAACTTTTGTTTGAAACATTTTTTTCGATAAAGCTTACTTTCCCAGATATTTTACAGTTTCAAGTTAAAAAACTCACCCTGTATATGTACATATATATATTTAAAGTTCTAGAGAGAACAATCTTGTAAGCCAGCTAATACAAAATCAGAAAAAAGATTGCAATTAATTAAGATTGCAAAGCTTGCTCTTGAAACCTGTGTATATGATATATGCATATATATAAAATTGTAGAGAGAGAACAATCTTGTAAGCTAATATAAAACTAGGAAAATAATTGCAATTAATTCTATATTGCATAATGATGTTATCTAAATGTGTTTTCTCGATATTGCTTCTTGACACGGTGAAATTTTCTTCTAGGAAGTCACTGGGCGCAGGAAATGGCATGGTGCATCGGAAATAATTTCGATTACGAAAATGCTCGCACGCTTCTCATCATGCGAAGTCCTTTACTCGAGTAAGTCAATTCTTTAAATAGAGAATTAATAATTATTGTACGATAGAATCATCTCGGTAAAATTAAGTACGAGAAACCGCAATATCTCTTTATCATTTTCTTTTCGAATCTCTTTTTTTTCCAGAGGTTCGGCTGTCATGATCAACGGAAATTATGACGAGTGGTTTACGAAACTAGGTGATTCCATCGAAAATATAACAAAGATGCCGAGGCCGCGATATATCAAATCTCATTTGCCGTGGGACTTATTGCCGAGACAGCTTCACGAAAAGAAGCCAAAGGTGAAGATACGACACGCCTAAATGGATAAATGTAACGTAACTTTTTGTATAATATATAATACTTTGCAGATAATGTACGTTGCGAGAAATCCAAAAGACACCTGTGTCAGTTTTTATCATTACTGCAGAGTATTCCATGGTATGAAAGGAAGCTTCGACGACTTCGCGGAATTGATGCTGCACGATAGTAGTGTGTTGAGTATTATACTATTGATTTGAAAGGCAGAATCATCATTACATTCAATTATCATTCAATAGATTTTCGATGCGAAACAAAAAGATATACAGGGTGTTTCATTTTAATCGCCTCAGGCAAATATCTCGAAAAATATGAAAGATATGGAAAAAGGTTTCAAACAAAAGTTGTTTGGTCCAAAAGGGGACATAAGATGGTGTCATTGGTTTGACCTTGAGTGAACGTGCCAAGATCATATGAAGTTCAACTTTATTTTTTTTAAATGGAATCGCCTATTTTTTATTGCATATTCCTGTAGTTTTCAAAACACTATAATCAAGTATTTTTTCATTAAGTACTTTTTGAGTTATTTTATATTTTAATCTGACATATTTTGATATAAAAAATAAAATATCTCGTAAAATATTTAGTTTTCGATAATCTTACCGTAATACTTTTATGTACAGAATAATGAGACTAATCAATTAATATAAAAAAAATAATTGTTTTTAAGAAAAAGTATGTAATTATTTACAATGTATTTTTTTAACAATTATTTAATTTTTTTACATTAATTGATTTGTCTCATTATTTTATACATTAAAGTATTACGGTAAGATTATCGAAAACTAAATATTTTACGAGATATTTTATTTTTTATATCAAAATATGTCAGATTAAGATATAAAATAACTCAAAAAGTACTTAATAAAAAAATACTTTATTATAGTGTTTCGAAAAGCTCTCGAGGTAAGCTACAAGAGTATGTAATAAAAAATAGGAAATACCATTAAAAAAAATAATGTTGAATTCCATATGACCTTGGCACGTTCACTCAAAGTCAAACCAATGAAACCATCTTATGTCTCCCTTCGAACCAAACAACTTTTATCTGAGACGTTTTTCCATATCTTTCATATTTTTCGAGATATTTGCCTGGGGCGATTAAAATGAAACACCCTGTATATTTTTTAGAATTAATAACTAATTTTTTTAAAAATGAAAATGAGGCACCTCCGATGACTTTGACCTTGACATATGTTGTCAAGATCATGACCCTGAGTAACTTTTCCTTATAACTTAATCGGCGGTCTCTTATAATTTCTGAGATATTTAAAGTTAAAGTTTGATTCGAAACAAAGATTTGGTTTGGGTTATACAACACAATCTAAACCAAATTTTAGTTTTAAATCAGAAATACGTTTGGGTTAGGTTATATTTTCCGGGAGTGGTGTCCTCCGTAGGGGGGGGGCGGAACCCACTGTCTCCATGCATGTACTTTACAACGCGAAGCGAGGTCCACTCCACAATTGTTGTGTGGATAGGAAAGTGTATGCGTGGATGCAGTGGGTTTCGCCCCCTACGGGGGAGCTCCACTTCCGGAAGATATAATCTAACCCAAACCTATTCCTAATTTAAAACTAAAATTTGGTTTGGGTTAGGTTATATCTTCCGGAAGTGGAGCCCGCCCCCCCGTATGAGGGACGGCACCCATTGCGTCTACGCATACACTTTCCCATCCATACAACAATTGTGGGGTTGCGATGTGGGGTTTTGTATTATTTTCTTTCCGTCTTTAAAATATAACGAATAATTACATATCTATATTACATTAAATAACTTCGAAATGCATATTTAAGTAAATATATATCCATAAGAATGAACATTAATAAAATTCGCCAGGTTAAATTCAAAGTATAAAGTTAAACACACATTTATATTGTCAACTCCATTTGTTAATAAGTTTTTAATAAACAATGACCGACGGCTAAGACCTTTTGAATGTTGTTTAGGGTCACGACCTTGACAACATATGTCAAGGTCAAAGTCATCGGAGGTGCCTCCCCTCATCTTTATTTTTACCGAAATATTATAAATTAATTTTCGAGAGAGAGAGAGAAAGGGGAGGGGGAGAGGTAGAGGAAAGAAGGAGAGGGGGAGCAAGACAGGGGAAGAGAGAGATTGATTGATTGATCTTTATTAGCTTTCTCAACTATTTGTAATACAAATCTAGTTTACATTAATTACCATATACTCTTATAACATTCGCTTAAACGGCACAATTCTTTCATTCTGCTTTATTTCAGCTGGCAAGGCGTTATACATTTTCACTCCTTTGTAAAACATACTCTTGTGCGCACTCCTTGTTCTGCGATATTTTATTGCAATATCCCAGCTTGTCGTGTTTGTCTTTCACTCTCATTTCCTACTATTTCTAATCTATTTCTTAATTGCTCCGGTAACATGTTCCTTAAAATCGTAAAAATAAATATACACACATTATAATATAGCCTCTGTTTTATGGACATAAACTGCAGCGCTTGCAGCATACGCTCCACTTTGGTATGTCTATCACATTGCAATATGATCCTCATGGCCCGGTTTTGTGCTTTTTGCAATTTACTCAGCTGTGTTTCTCCCATATCAATTAACAGCGTCGCACAATACTCAAAGTGAGGCGCTATGATTGTTTTATATACAATACATCTAGTGTATGCCGATATATAATTACCTATTCTATTCAAAAAACTTGTTTTTTTCCTTATTTTCTTTAGCATATAATCACAATAGTCCTTAAATTGTACTCTATCATCACAATAATTATGCCTAAATATTTTATTATTTCCACACGTTCTATCTCAGTTCCATCCAAACATTTCAATGTAATATTACCTCGCAGTTCTTTTCTTATACTTCTGACAATCATATATTTCGTTTTTCCTGCATTTATTTTTAAATTATTTATATTCATCCACTCTTCTATTATAGTAAATTCTATATTCATTTTGCCCTTTAATTCCGCGCTGCTTTCTCCAGTTATATATATTAACGTGTTGTGCCTCTCCGGGTACAACGGGAATTTGGGGATGATCCAAGGGTTCGGCTCGTCTTAGGACTCCGAGTATCGAGAAACACGAGACAAAGATTCCGTGCAAAATGATTTATTTGTACAGCTTACGTATCGTAGAGTTCGGCGTGGTGATGCTTCGGCGACGTAACAATATCGGTGCTTGCAGAATCTCACAGTTTCTTCAAGTATACGCGTCATCACTTAGTTTCGGAATACTGCCCCGAGGTACTCGTTATCTCTCTTTTTATGGTCCGAAAGTAGATGATTTTTCGGTACTAGGTCGCGATGTCTTAATTGCACATTGCAACGAATTGCATATCTTGCATTTAATCGCGGTTTTGGGAGCGCGCGCAACAGCTTACGAAGTGCTGAATTTGCGCTGTACTCCTTTTTTACTTTTATAGGTCGTAATTATTCGATTTCGAGTTACGACAAACGTATCATCTGCAAACATTTTTATACTACATCCTTCTGGACATATTTTTATTATATCATTTATATATACTATAAATAACAAAGGTCCTAGTACAGATCCTTGTGGTACTCCATATTCTGTGGTCATTATTTAGACCATTTATTATTAAATTGAACCTGCTGTGTTCTATCCTTTAAATATGATCTTAATCATTCTATAACCATTTCCCTAATTCCATATTGATATAATTTCTTCAATAATCTTTCTCTATCTATTGTTTCAAAGGCACGCTTAAGATCCATGAAAATTACCCCTACCATTTTTGCCTCACTAACTATCAATTTCCATTCATCAATGACTGTTTGAATCGCTGTTTCACACGAATACTGTTTTCTAAAGCCCAACTGATGTTCTGTTATAATACAATTATCTTCCAAATACGTTTCAATTTGCTTTTTAACTACTAATTCTAACACTTTTTCAAATATTGGTAACATATTTATAGGCCTAAATTCACTTGCTTTTCTAGTTTTCTCTATTTTTGGAATCGGTATTATCGTAGACGTTTTCCAACTTTTTGGACAGCAATCTTCCTTCAAAAAAGTATTTATTATATCAACAGATTCCTCTTTTATTATGCAAAATACTGCCTTTAATATATCGCTAGTTATTCCCTCCTCTGTACCTTTCTTTTTCGGTAGACCCATAACAATTTCCTGTAAATGCTCTATACTAATCATTTCAAAATTTTCCATAATTCCCTCGTTTTCAATAACATAAATAATTCTTTTACACGGACTTCCAGGTTTACTCCCATTTATAGATTTTACTATACTATTAATACTTTGTATATAATATAAATTAAATTTATCTGCTATATTGCATCCTTCAGTGTTGTCTAATATTTCAAAATCTATATCCTCTACTTTCCTCTTACCTCCTGGTTCGCCTCTAATTATTTCTTTTAGTGTTTTCTACGTAGATGTAGGCTTTTCTTTATTAAGATCTATCATATTTTCATAATATTCTTTCTTCTTTGTCCTAATTAATTTAACTACTGTATTTCTTTCAATTTTAAACTGCAACCAATTTTGTTCCGTGTCAGCATACAATGCCTTTCTATATGCCTCATCCCTTATAGCCGCTGCTTCTCTTATTTCATCCGAAAAAAACCACTTTTTCCCTTCCCATATTCTCGGAATTCTAAAATTTGTTCTAGGTGCTGTAGCGTCCAACGCATTTACTATACTATCAACAAATTTTTTCGCTCTCACACTGACATTCATATCTTGGTTTTTCTTTAATTTATTTTCCACTAATTTATTATACATATATTAAACTCTCTATAATTCCTAACACTAAGTTCTCTGTATTTATTATCAAGTTTATTCGCATTCAGTTCAACTTTTAGCCACGCATGGTCCGTTATTTTAGGTTCATGTTACTGCATCATGTACTGCACTCATGTACTGCACTTCTATTTTATAATTAGCTAAAATTAAATCTATAATTGTCTTACTATCTTTCGTAATTCTCGTCGGTTTATTTACATATTGTTTCATGCCTAAGCTCAACATTGTCGTTTGCAGCTTCCTTGTATAAAACGAATCTAACATAATATCTATATTAAAGTTTCCTATTACCATACATTCTTCCCATATTATTATTCTTCTATTATATCCTCCAGAAATCTCACGAAATCACCATGCGATGCACTCGGTGAATGATATATTACCATTATTATTCCTCTATACAATTTTCCTTTCACTTCAATTGCAGCATACCGACAATTCGATTCTAATTTTTTCACTAATACTATTTCATATTTAACATCATCCCTTATATATAAAACAACCCCTCCTGTATTTCTATTTTCAGCATCACATCTAATTATACTATAACCTGGTATGTTCACTTCATTGTCTTCAATTTCAGCAGTCAATCTTGTCTCTGATAACGCTATGAATGCCGCATCTTTATGCGCCATCAAACTTTGCGCGTTTGTATACAATATTATTTCCGCTTCCTTCTGTAGTTGTTATTTCGCATCTTCCTAGCCGGCTCTCTTCTTCTCCTTCTGTATCGCCCTTTTAAATGTTGGACATTCCGGGCTAAGAGCTTCGTGTTCATCACTTATCTTCAGGTTGTATGTTTGAATTTTAAACATACAATTTACACATTTTTTCTTTGTCGCCGTACATTCAATCGCTTTATGATTTCCTGCACATTTGTGGCATATTTCATCTCGCGTACAATTTTTTGCAATATGATAGTATCCCCAGCATTTAAAACATTTTTTAACACTAATGTGTTTGAATATAGGACATTTTCTCCATCGTACATTTAGTTTCTCTCTTTTCAACATCAATTCATGCGTTTCTTCATCTACTTCAATTGTTATCGAACTTTCTTCTTTTTCTCTTATTTTAAGTTGATCATTATCATTTCTTTTTTCTTTAACTATTTTCTTCACTATTCGCATTTGAAATCCATCATTTATTGCAATTCTATTCTGCTTCTTGATTGTAGTTATTAAGTCATCATCATCCAACCTCGTTTCTTCTTCGCTGACATTGATAATTTTTATTTTGGGCTTCATCTGCGGTGATTCCGTAACTTTGAAATTTTCTCCCAGTTTGTCCTGCACTGTGGCTTTCAACTTTTTCATTTCTTCTCCAGTTTTACAATCCATGATCACTGTTCCCTTGCTTCCTTTTTTTAGCTTCGTTATTCCCATCGCCATGTTTTTGATATCTACTTTTTCTTTTATCAATTTTTTTGTAACTTCACTCTCTTGTTGAATCTTGGGTTTAATAATTATAACATTCTCTTTCTTTTTCTCTTTAACCGCTTCACTATAGCTCCTTTGTATTCCTCCTGTTGATCCACATATTTCTCCCTGTATCATTCTTTTCAACTCTTCTAGCAGTTCCTGCTTAACATTTCCCAATTCTTCTCGAACTATTTCCTTGACCATCATTTTAATTTCTTTCTTACATGCTGTTTAATCTTTTATTTCTTTTACAATTTTTACCAGCCAATCTATTTTTACATCAATAGTTGATGATCCACTCACTCCTGATATTCTATTTCCACTACTTGGCGTCGTAAACGAACCTATAGATCCTGTAGATCCTAGTCTGTCCCTGCTTCTCCCGGCCACTGCCGATACCTTCTTCATATCTGCTTCACTTTCAATTGTAAATCTGTCAAATGGGCCAGAACACGGTACTAATTCTTGATTTCTATCGTAAATCCTATGCTTGCTTATACATCCTGGATGGTAAAACAGCTTAATACGATTTATCTGATAACAAGACTTGCATGTCACCACCTGATTTTTTATTGTCTTTTTATATGCCGAGCATCGATACTTGGGATATTCATCGTCCATGCCGGTAATTATCGGCCGAAACCGCTAATATCAGCGTAAGCGATCAGTCACCTCTGTTCCACTGTCACACGTCAGCACTTTTGTGTCCACCTTTAATGTCTACCTGTCGTGTGAGACTTTGGTGTCCTAGACAGGAAATGCACTTCTCACGCCCACAAATTAGCATATCCCGGCTAGATAACACTCATGGCTAATGCCGGTCTATGCCGCTATGACTTGAATAACTTTTTACTATTCGCCGTAACTATTTAACCGTTTAAAAGTTATTACTTTTGCGGAGCGATGTTAGACACGTCTTCTCCACTGCAGGGGGAAGGAGTGAGAGAGAGGGGGGAAGGGGGAGGAGAGAGAGAGAGAGAGAGAAAGAGAGAGAGAGAGAGACTCTTTCCAAGATATAACGATATTTATGAAATTAGTATTAAAATTAGTATCAAATTTAAGAAATGATGTTTATTTAGCCCCGTTGAGCCCATTTTGGAATCATGTTCTACCCTTTTGGAAGATAAGAGATCAGGATAACATATTATTTATGACATACGAGGAAATGAAAAGGGTAAGATACACAACAAAAAGCGCATTCGTTTTTGCTATCGCGATGAATCTTCGTAATAGATCAATTACTGAAACGCACGATTGTATTTTCAGGATCAGATAGCGGTGATTAAGAAGACAGCGAAATTTTTAAGCAAGAACGTGACAGACGAGCAGATCGTCGGGTTGTGCGAACACTTAAAATTTTCAAAAATGGCGACGAATCCGTCGGTGAACATGGAACTACTGCTGGGAAACAGAAAGGCGCAAGAAGAGGATCCGGATGACAAGTTTATCAGGAAAGGCAAAGTCGGCGATTGGACGAATTATATGTCGGACGATCTCGCTCGACGATTCGACGAATGGATGGAGAAGCATTTGTGCGGAACTGGCCTCAAATTTCATACAGATATTGCATCCGACGAAGAATAAAAAGCTGTAATATTTCAAATGCGGTAAACACGATATATTAAATAATACAGGGTGTTAAAAAAAGGGTCACATATATTTTGAGAGCATAGAATTGATCAAAACAAGAAAAAAAGGTTAATTATCATGGGTCCTATAATTAATATCTTCGAAGATACAGGCTATCTTTCTATTTGAACTCTGTCCTTTTCTTATTGGTTGTGTCACCTTTACAATGCAGTAGTAAACAAAAGAGTACTTACTTTTGCAGTCAGCATTATCAGGGGGTGCTCTACGTTCCCATTCATTGTCACGCATTTTTCAGTCCTACGTCTCAGAGAATCACTTTTCTTTTAAACATACCTGGCTGTTCTCGGATTTGCAACTTACCTACAAACCCAATGTTACTATAGCAAAACTAATAAATACTCTTTTTTTTGTTTACTACATTGTAGAGGTAACACAACCAATAAGAAAAGGATAAAGAGTTCAAATAGAAAGATAGCTTGTATCTTCGAAAATATTAATTATAGGACCTATCCTCCCAGCTAACCATTTGTTTGCGGATTGTTAACAACCGGCAAATAATTCACTGCCGAACGAGGCTGCCAAATTCAGGACCTACTCGAGTGCGTCCCAATTGCAACCAAAAGTTGAAATCACATCCTGATATCAAATTGGGTGCAACACCAGAGCAAATCTGTCACTAGCAGTGCAATGACAGATTGACGCAACCACTGAACTCTATACATATGGAAAACGCCGTGCTACTCAAGATGCGGGATGACAAAGAGGGCATTGTGTGACCTTTTGTCTCTTTCTATTGTAGGCCTTCTTTTTTAATGGTAGAATCACCGTCAGAAGTCTATGGTGATAGTGGTGTCGACTATATACACATACACCAGTGCAAGAGTCTAAGAAGAAAAGAGACAAAGGGTCACACAATGCCCTTTTTGTCATCCTGCACGTTTACGCCAGGCTTATATGAAAGGGCGCGTTCCAGTACGTATAGAGTTCAGTGGACGCAACAAACCGAGAGTAGATTTTTCAATCGCAGATCAACAATAGATTTGCGCCAACTGCCCAGCAGATCTACGGCCATTTTCGACATCAAATTTTTGACAACAAAAATTAAATCAGTTACAGTATTAATATATAATAACACATATTAATGTGTTAAAACATATAGGTAAATTTAAATAATTTAATTTATAAAATTAAAAATTTTTTTGGACAGAAATTTTCCGAATAAGTAAAAATCGAACAATTATATGTCCGATTTTCCAAAAATCAGTTCAATATTCGAATTATCCTGTATAGGCATCATATCAAAAATTGAACTGATAGAAATAGATATATTACAATATTATTAGTCACATTTTGCAGGCTTTATATATACTCATGACAAAAACTTGAATACAAGTATAGATAATGAATAACGTGCCGCATAGCGGTAAGCGACTGAACTATACTATTTCAAATAATAGAATTTTGTAATACTTTGTAATATTCTTCTTGGTTTTTGCTGTCAATATGCCGTCATATTACGCACGCCAGATCTTGCTCAGTTCATGCCGACAATCTGATGTCAGTTTGCCAGTCATGTCAGCAAGCTTTGCTCGGTTTCCGCCGCCCATTTTCTGTCGGGTTATGTCAGCAAGTTTTGCTCAATTTTTGCCGTCAATCTTAATCGGTAATAACAACTTTTGTACCAAATTTGTAGCCTTTTTGCTGACAATAATTTGTAACAGGCACTTGCCAAAATCTGTTAGAACAGACTTGGCTAACTGGGATGTTAATTAGACTTTTTTTTCTTGTTTTGATCAATACTACCTGCTCTCAAAATATGTGACTCTTTTTTTAAACACTCTGTATATGTATGCATTAGTTGTGTTATGATAATTCTCACATTTTAGATTTATTTTATAATTGTACGATTGATTTATCGCAGTAATTTACCGTATTCAAAAACACGCATTGCAATAGGTCTCTTAAAACGATATATACTTACAGATCCATGAAAAAAATTATACATAATAAAATTAATACATCTCTTTTTTAATTGTATATCGCTAATCAGATAATGCATACCTTGACATCATTATAATTAATTTGCTCATACCTATAATAATCAATAATTAAAGAAAGCACATAATATAGATGGAAAAATAATGAAAAAAAATACAATGTGTAATTAGGTATCCTTATATAGGGTGTCCAATAAGTAAATGACCAACCGAAAGATGGAGGTAGATTGGGTCAAACTGAAAAGAAAAGTCTTGTACCATTTTTTTCTATAACGTTTAATAAAGGAGTTACTATTGAGTAAAATCAGGCCAAACAGCGCCGACCTTCAGCCGGATGCATGTCAATGAGCCGCGCGCCTGTAGTGTGCATCGCCGTAGCGGTGGAGCACCCACACATACTACGAGGCGCGCGGATCACCGACGTACGCCCGGCTAAAGGTCGGCGTTGTTTGGCCAGACTTTACTCAATAATAACTTCTTTATTAAGCGTTATAGAAAAAAAATGGTTCAGAACTTTTCGATTCACAAGGGACATTCGGCAACGCAAAAATTCAAAAAAAATCTGAGACTGCATAATTATAGAATAGCAGGTCCTAATAACGAAACCATTTTTTGTTGATGCTAAAAAACGGTTTTAAGGGTGAAAACAACTCCTTAAAAAATCGGATTTTACATTCCAAAGCGAATATCATCGAAACGAAAAGAAATATGAAAAAATTGTTTAAATAAAAGTTTTATGGTTTCAAGTATACTTTACAATGGCGTATCTGGATTTTTCAGAAAAAGTAAAATTTTTTAAAATACCCTCACCATTCATTATTTCTTTTCAATATTTAAAAAAAATTATATTAAAGCTTATGTTATACCAAATTCTACCATGTATGATAAAGTTATGTTGCGGAAATTAATTTTTGAGAAATAAAATAAAGACGCACGCTACTATTACGTCCAGATTCGAGGAAGGATGAGTCAATGGAAGGGAATGGAAGCAACCACTATCTTTATGATCCCGAAGTCAAACGTCTCGAGGCGTTAGAATCGGGTCGAACGAACTTGACGGTCCGAAAATCAGGTAAACGATCGTTCGGATCGCTATTACACTGTTTTTCGGAAGTTCGCTCGGCGGTCCCTTTTTGGTAAGAAAATTTAATCTCTTTTACGCGGGATGGGACCAAGTGCGATCTTCGAACTGGGAATGAGAGGAAGTTAATAAAGATTTGATTTAAATCAAAAATATAAATTTATTCATAATAAATTAAATTACGTTGGTATACATACATTTATTATATCGAGAAAAAAAAGTTATCTTGATATGTGTGGATGTGTGTGTGAGTGGTTATTTGTTCGCGGGTGTTACATTCATACGGAGGACATCAGTCAGAATGACGAGGCAAGATTCTATTGTTAACATTAAACTTCTGACTGGTTATTACAAAAATATATCTGTAAAAAAAAAGAACAATTTGTGTGAGTGAGAGTGTTAAGGAATACTAGAAGTTTAGTTTCATGATTCTAGGATTGGTAGGATAATTCGTCATCGAAATCAGGGAGTTCATTACAGAACTCTTCCAATGCTCTCTCGAATTCGTCTGATTCGAGAGGAGAAAAAGGAGAAGGTGAAGATTGATAGGAGAATTCAGCCTCCAAATCAGGGAGTTCGTTGCAGAAATCCTGCAATGCCTTCTCGAACTCGTCTAATTCGGGAGGAGGGGAAGGAGGGAATGAATTGCCAAGGACGATCGTGGATAAGGAGGAGAATGATCGGGGGAAAGCGGCGGTTCAGGAGAAGGGGGTTCAGAAGGATATATCGGAGAGTAGCTAGGGGAGAAGTGATAAGGGGAAAGAGGAAGAATTGTATGTTCAATGGCTGTTTCTATGTGTGTGCTTAATAGGTAATCACTACTACTAATAGTTACGGATGAATATGCGGAAGTTTGAGTCTTCCGACTCCCGGAATGGACTCGCTTTATGGCGATAGGTCGCAAGTTGTAAATTTTTCCCGATCTGGTTCTCACTACGGAACCAGTGACAAACGTTATTTATTGCGGGGATTTATAATATAATTAAAACTGAATAATTGGAGACTTACTTTTACTGATGAATTGCGATCGAGTAGTGGTAGATTGAGATTGCTGGTAAAACTTTACGCTTTTCGCTTGGATGTACTGCGATATTGCTGTGCGGTTACTAGGTTGCCTTGGAGACGACGCCAAGACGAGGACACTGATTTTGAACTGATCACTTTTTCTTTCTGATTACGACTTTTACTCTTTATATTATTCACGCACACGAGACTGATTACCCGGAACTGATTGAAGTTGAATCATAAGTGCTCGAGTCTTACGAGTTCTTTCTTTCATAATTCCCTTTTTGAGGGCGTCTTCTTATTTTTAAAAGTAGGGATTCTTCAAGATTTTAACGAATTAGAATCGTGCCAATGTCCTCATTCGGCAGGGGGTGTCTCCTATTTTCATATTTTTACCCGTGCTAATCGTCGGTTGGTGAGCTCGATATCAGTTCAGAAGTTCCTTAAACATTAGCTTTTCCCAGCGGACCGTCGCGTGCATGATCTGATTAGAAAAAGGTTTTACTTCTTTATAATTATTTTTGTCGACGTTGATGCAGCTGTATTTATTAAATATTTCGTCAAGGAGATTTTATCGTTATTGATCCGGTTGTATTTGTCCGTTAGAAAATTATTATCAGTATTAATGCAGCTGCGTTTATTAAATATTTTGTTAAAAAGTTCTTATTATCTCCTTATTCTTCCGCCGGAAAATTCTACTGCAAGGGGTATCTATTATTTTTTATTTATCTCGAGGAGACCGGCGTGGTTTCCATCACCGATTTCCTTGCGTCTTTCCCACGGATACTCGTGGATGTAGTTACTGACAAATGACAGTGTTTAAAAGAAACGTATGGCGCAAGATGCTTTGTTTATTGAACGATTCATTCTTATCACCAAGTGACGATCGTTACCGCAACGTCGTGGAAGGAAAGAATCGTGGAATCGACGTAACACTACCTGCACTAATCTTATTCGCTCGCTGTTTCATGACGACTTATCTTTTTTTTCTTTTCTTCATAAGGTCTCGCAATACACGATAACGATGCTGAATATTAGTCATAATATTTGTAGCCCAGTTACGTAAATAATCTTTCTATACTACATATATTATATCATAATAATATAAAAAACGGAATGAGAGTCTTTTAATATTTAAATAATATTAAAAATTATAATTTTAAACAATTATAATTTGGAAATAATATTTTGCAAATTAAATTTCAATTCAAGATATAGAAGTATAATAATATTCGAAAAATGTTTAAATGTTTTATAAAATTTTTCCATCAACAAAATTTAAATTAATTATAAAATTAAGTTAATTTTAAAATTAAATTAAATTAATTATCAAAATATTATTTATTCTATGTAATTGTTACAATAATGATACTGTTCAAAGAAATGTTCAAAACAAAAATATTCTTTGCACCATATACAACGTACAAAAGCCATTTTACCACAAATACTGCATCTTGGTATGTTTTTTTCTTTAAAATATCAAAAATTTATTATCAATTTTTTCAGGCCGCGTTGATAAATATCCACTTTCATACTAACTATATTTAAATACATTTTGAAATCTTGGAGAAGAAAGTTGATTATGTGTTAAACTTTGTAGTTTTATTATATTATTACGTGAATGTAAATTTATGTTATAATTATTTAAAATAATATTATCAGAAAAGCATCGCACAAAATTTTTCCAGATTCTAAAACAGAAAACATCTAAAGGTTGTACAAAAGCAGTTGTTTTTTTTTGGTATTGTTAAAATATTTACTTGTTTGTCTGCTAGTATAAATTTTTTTAATTGTTCCGGACAATATCATGTTCATGAATTAAGCAGTAGCAGACTTTTTTCTCCAGTATTTCGTAAATATACTTCTCCAAACCAGTTTTTGAAATATTGGCTTGTGAATTTTCTGGATTTTGTAGCCGCAATGTAAACATTAATAAGTCTAAAAAAAATTTCTTCTACTCGTGGTCCAAATTTTCCACTAGATTCTTTTAGTACTATATACAGAGATGAAAGAAGATGTCCATCTGCAGATATAATGGGCATAATGATATAGCTATGAGTCATAGAAGATAAAGATTGAATAGTAGATTCGATTTTTTTTACTCCCACATTAGTTAATGTTTTTCCAGAATGTATTTCTAAATTAAATCTGCTTTCATCTGTATTATAAATTGATCCTGCACCGATTACATCAATATGTGGTTTAATCTGTCTCACAAATTCCTCTGCACTTTGACTTATTGTTATATCAGCTGCATGAGAAGATCGGGTTTTGAAACTTGTTATTTTACGTGATACAATGAAATGTGTTTTTTTTAAATTTCATATCCACCAATTTCCTGCTCTAAATGAAGGAAAGTCTATTTGCTTCTTTGCTTGTAATATCCATTTTCGCAAATCTCTGTCGTGAATGATAGATCCCCTATCAATAGCTTCTTGGAATTGCTTTAGTAGATATTCGGCAATAAATACAAGTTTGTCCCTGTTTGACCCTCCGCGCATTATATTTTCTTCCCATCTATGCAATTGCAACACAGATTTTACCTAAAAGAAAAGAAGTTTGATATTTAGAAAATCTAATTCAAAAATAAGAAGACTAATGAACTAACGCAGACAAGGTAGATAAACGATCGCAGATATGCGATGTAAGTAATGTGTATAAGTCTGAAACATCTTTCTGTTTCCGTTATCGTTTATTACCTACTATTTATACACAACGCACATCTACCTGCTCGTTCAGCTTGTATTATTTTTTTATGTTTGAATTAAATTTTACCTTTCTAAAACGATTCTGTCCAGCAGTAATAAATAAATGTCCTTTTTTTCCACTGTTCCAAGATTTAACTGCTTTTCTTTTGTAATTTAAGTTTACATTTCCACCTTTGTTATCCAATACAAATTTCGTCTTCATAATTATCTTCTTCAGCATCAATATCATACACGTCCACAAATTCTACATTGTGTGGTTCCGACGGATCGTCAAAATCATTATCTCATTTGTATTCAATCGCAACATCATCATTTACAGCATTTTTTTATTAGATCGGAAATGGCATCATGAAGTTCAACTTCACGGTAATTAATAGGTGTTCAGGAAATATCGCTCCCTTTTTTTCAATACTTGCACCGGCATCTCACTCACTCTAGTCCTTCTCTCTTGCATTCTCTCTCTCTTCCTTTTTCCTCATGTTCGCGGCCGTGACCCAATCCCGTAGCCTATCCTATCAATTTAACCAATCAAAAGCACGCTCTCGGGACCTTATCCGCGCTCCTGCGTCGATATCGACCCTTCCGGAAATCCTCGATCATTCCGTGAGTACACGTTGCAAGGACAAGTGTCGTAGTACGCATCGGCCTACATCGCATATTACTTAGCGGTTCTTTATCAAGATCGAATCTATTATTCTTCGGTTCGGCTCTATGCGAGAGTTTTTATCAGTAATCCTCTGTTAATCCGTTTCGGACCGTCTCATTTTGTGATTGTGGACGATTATCATCTGTAGCAAGGACACATAACAGTGCGGTTCGTTAGTTCAAATAAAACGGTCGTTCTCTGGGCGGAATCTCTCATCGCTCGCGGAATATCTCACTAAACTCTGTGATATCTATTCGGTTTAGCCAAGACAAATTATAAAACTCATTGTGAAGTGCGGCTCATATCATTCTGTGTTTGAGTAACATTGATTGTTCGGCCCGACACCCCCCGAAACCAGACATTCCTCGGGTATTTATTAAACATTTTTTGGTCCTTCGAGCCGGATCGGTGGGTGCGGTAACGAACATCTCAAGGTGAACTCTGTGTGCGGATCTGAAAAATCGTGTGTGCTTCCACGTGCTACCGGCGAAAGTTCGAGAACGATCCTCTTCGGGCGTGTTCGGCGACGCTCGGACGGACTCGGGCGCTCGGCAAGCGATCGTCGCCGCCCGTAGTGCGCTCTCTCTCTCTCTCTGTTACATCCGTCGCGCTCGGTGACTCGTGCGTGTCCGACGACGCCCGGACGGATTCGGGTGCTCGGGAAGCGATCGTCGCCTCTCGTAGTGCGCTCTCACTCTCTCTCTCTGACATCCGTCTCGTTCGGTTACTCGTGCGTGTTCGACGACGCTCGGACGGATTCGGGTACTCGGCGAGCGATCGTCGCCTCCCGTAGTGCGCTCTCACTCTCTCTCTCTGTGACATCCGTCGCGCTCGGT